>CM014737.1:24480323-25080323 GCA_004329165.1 Spatholobus suberectus | reverse complement strand
ACTTGTCATCTATGTATGGTAAATTTGTTGACTTTTACAATAATTACCTTAAAAGTCATATTAACAGTGATTTATGATTTATGATTTCTGATTGATTGACAATGTAAAACTTTTTACATTGACAATGCATATTCATTAAACTCAATTATTTATGTACAATGAATTTGTTTACATTTACGATAATTTTTTATATTAGTCCATGAATTTTACAAAATTGATCACAAAAAACAAGAGGAAGCAATCAACCAACAAAACTTATTAGCATAAACATTTTTTTTGTGAAAGCACAAAGTTGGGTTTACTAGATAGTGGTGTGATAGTGGCATACTAGGTTTCTTTGGTGAGACAAAAGGCGGAGTAAAGAAGTGATAGAGGCAGTGACAATTAACAACTAAGGTGGTTATCTTATTTTTAAAGGAGGTGGAAACGAAGAGGCTTAGGGGTGGTTGTAGAGGGCAAGAGTTGTGGTGAATGGTGGCGCACTTTTGGCTACCGAATTATTCAAGTAGAGTAATGCGTGTAACATTTTTATAAAAATTATTTTGAAAGATATTCCCCATTGAATGGGATTGTAATATTGCCATTTTCATTTACCACTGAACACATTAGTTCACTAGGACTATTGAGAATGTTTGGAAGAATTTATAGAGAGTTTATTTGATATTATGAAAATAATTTACAATTCGTAATTAAAACCTCTTTTTAACTTATGTCATTAACTTTTTGGTGAAACTTATATCAAAATATGTTATTTTTAATTTATTTCAATAAGTTTATAATCAAAACTATGAATAAATATTTAATTAAATTGTTTAACTAAATACACCTTTAATAAAAAAGCTCAAGTTTGTGTCAGTAGGAATACAATTACGTTGAAAACACAAATGGAGTAGTGCTTTTTTTTTTTTATATACAATAAACCTATTTAATTCGACCCAAATTAGTTAGATATTCAATTTGATATTTGAGTATCAGTGATAGTCAGTTTGTTAGTAACAAAAGAGATATCTGATAAGCAAACACAACCTAATATAAGTAATGATAATGATGAATCTCAAGGGTTGGTCAAGGAGAGCAAGACAGAGTCTCGCAATTGATAGGTTGTAGGTTTTGAGTTTTTACATATCTCCTTGAGATGAGGTAAATATAAATATCTTTGTAAGCATTTTTTGAGCCTAAGGCCTTTCTTGCCTTGGATTAGGGCGTCATTCTCTCCTTCTAAATAATTCATTATAAAAAAAAGGATTGCACTATTAAGTAGGTCCTTGAACTTTTAGATAATTTTTAATTAGGTCCCTGTTCTAATTGTTTTTTATTTGAGTCCTTAATTTTTTAATTTTTTTTAATTGGATCCTTTAGGTTAACTTTTGTCTGATTACTGTTTGCGAAGTTAACCCCAAGGACCAAATTAAAAAATTAAAAGATTATGAATTCAATTAAAAAAAATAGTATAGGGACCTAATTAAAAATTGCCTAAAAGTTTTGGACCTTCTCAATAGTTTAACATTTAATTTACTAACATTATGCTAGTCCAATAAAATCTTGAGTTTGAGAATTGTGAATGAAAAAAAGGTGATTGGTAGAAGATACCTCATTAAAAGTAATTAGCCAAATTCTCCAGTAGAAATTAGTTATCGACAAAACTAGTAAATACTTTGCACC
This sequence comes from Spatholobus suberectus, assembly GCA_004329165.1. Classification (NCBI taxonomy): domain Eukaryota; kingdom Viridiplantae; phylum Streptophyta; class Magnoliopsida; order Fabales; family Fabaceae; genus Spatholobus; species Spatholobus suberectus. Next base: position 25,078,661 of record CM014737.1, on the reverse strand, counting down.
TTCTTATATGATAACAAAAAAATAGGCTAAATTGCACTTTTGGCCCCCTATAATTTTCAATCTACGATTTTGGTCTCCTTATTTTTAATTCCTCGATTTTAGTCCTTCAATTTTTAAAAATCCGCAATTTCGGTCCCCCTACTCTTAATTCCGCGATTTTAGTCCTCCAATTTTTAAAAATTCACAATTTTAGTCTCCTTAATTTTAATTTCTTGATTTTAGTCTCCTAAATTTTAAAAATCTGCAATTTTGGTCAAACCATTAAATATTCACCTGTTGATTATTAATGCCTTAATGTTAACTATGATGTGGTATTAGACTGCATAGTGACAGGTGATATTTAACAAACTAATGCCACGCCATAGTCAACATTGAGACACATTAACGATCAATGAATGGACATTTGATGATTAGACTACAATTGCAGATTTTTAAAATTTGGAGACTAAAATCACGAAATTAAAAATAGGAGGATCCAAAATTGAAGATTTTTAAAAATTGGAGGACTAAAATTGTGGAATTAAAAATACGGGAACCAAAATCGTGGAATTAAAAATATAGGGACCAAAATCACATATTTTTAAAAATTGAATAACTAAAATTGCGAAATTAAAAGTAAAGGGATTGAAATCGTGGATTGAGAATTATAAGGAGACCAAAGTTGCAATTTAACCTTTGTTTATAAAGTAGGAATTTTTTATCTTTTATAAAGTGAAAATTTTATTTAGAATAACCAAATTGTCCATTTAAATACTATTTGGAATAAAAATATATATAACACGTAAAAATTAATTTAGAATAGCCAAATTGTTCATTTAATTTAAATTAGTTAATTTATTGAATTTATTGTATAAATTATGTCTACGCAAGTATTCTACTGTATTTCATTCAAGTCAATGCTCAGATCCTGAAATTTTAGCCACATAATAATAATGCAACAACATTTGAATATTGAGAGATACTTTCTGTCCCTTTCTATAATTTTTCTTTCTTTTTTTTATAATATAAAACAAAGGCATATCAAGATAAATAAAAATAAAAATAAAGTTAAACTATTGAATAAGTCCTTGAACTTATAGGTAATTTTTAATTAGGTTTCTATACTAATTTTTTTATTTGAGTCCTTATCAGGGAATATTCTATCCAAATTAATGAAATATTTACAACAATTTAACTCCAAAGACCCAATTAAAAAAAATAAAAGATTAAGGACTCAATTAAAAAAAATTAATACAAGCACCTAATTAAAAATTACTTAAAAGTTGAGGTCCTACTCAATAGTTTAACATAAAAAAAATGATAATTATGACCTCCTCTCTCATTTTTAATTTTTAATTTTTTATTTAGGACATCATTGCTCGACATGTCATTATGCAAACTGTTTCATAAATAAAGAAATGAATCTTCTTAGTCAAATTTAAATATGACAAGATTAAGTTGAAATTTTGTGTCTATTTCTATCTTGATATACATTAAATGGGTAAGGTCTATTTAATATTTACATGAAGAGAAACAAATATAAAATTTCAACATCATTTATTAATTATGTATACGAAAAGATCCATTCCCTGTAAATACAAACCCTGTCATACAAGAGATTAAAATTTTACAGTCCAGGTATTGCACCAACCTAGCTAAAAGATACGGTTAATCAATCAATAATTACAATATTTGTATAAAACAAATAAGTAATTACATCATTTGTGAACATTCTTTTAGCATCTGGTCACTAAGTTCACGTGTATACCCATGATACTTATTAATTTCCAGTCTAAGAATCCTGTTCCAGTTACAAAACATTGGTTGTTTCATTAAATTCTTGTCTCATTTTTCGTGCCAAATAATGGACCTACAGGGATATACGGCTAGTAAGTAACTATGTAAATGTATTACACCAGAGAACTTTCGTTTCCTTGCAGAACTGGGCTAAATGTAATAGCTTGCAGTTGAATTAATGTAAACAGAAGAGTTAAACATAGGAATCTCTGTTGTATTAGGTAGCAATGCATGCTCCGGTCCAATTCGAATGCACAAGAAATCTACTTTCTTAAGATGATAGGTACACACAGTGGTTTCTGTTTGAGACATGTGTCTTCCATCACTTTCATTCACGGAAAGCATATATTTGACATGTTTGGAGATCCTACTGCTTTTCTTATAGGAGAGCTATAGACACAAAAAATAATATCGTATAAATTATTGTAAGAATTGTTATATGTATATCAGATCTTAATTAGATAACAAGTAGCGAGTGATATGTGGTATGATGTTCTAACTTCTAGCAAGGGGTGAAAATAGGCCAAGCCGAATAAAACTTTGCTTAAATAAGTTTGGCCAATTTAAAAAATGCTTTTGCTATTTATACTTTCCTTATTTGCTAAATATACTCCTTCTTTCTAATTTTTATCTAAAATTACTTAAATAATTTTATTTTTTTATCTTTTTCAAACATCATTCACTACTTGTCTTGTATCACCACACCCCCTTTGGTTTTACCGTACTACTTCACTTACAGTTTCACTGCACCCCTCCCCCCCTCTTAATTATTATTATCTGATTTTTTATTTTAGATAAAATTTCTAATAGCCAAAAATAAATTGCCAAAAAATACTGAGAAGAAAAACAAGAGCAGGAATGCGGTTAAACCACAAGGTAAGAGAGTACAGTAAAACCAAGGAGGTGTGTGATAAAACTACTCGTAAGGGAGTACGTTGAAACCAAAAGGAGGAGTGCCTTGAAACAGACGGACAAGGAATAGTGTTTAAAAGAGACAAAAATTAAGGTTATTTAAGAAATTTTATATATAAAAAGGAGTGTATTTAGAAAATGGGGGAGTTTAAATAGTAAAAGACTTTAAAAAATCTAAGACCCAAGTCTAGCATATTACTTGTTATAGGCTTTCCTTTTTTAGGCCTGTCCTGACCTTTTTGAAAGCCTGACTTGGTCTATTAGCCTAGTTAAAAACCTATTTCATAATAAAGCTTTTAGATAGGTATGACACCCTAAATAAATTAACTTACTAATAGGCCAATGAAAAAAAAAAACTCTATGTAAAACAAAAAATAAATTATAAAAATTAAAATCATTACTAGTCAAGGCATGGGATAAAGGTAAAAATAGGTAGGTTAGACTTGATAAGAGTGAGTCTAACTTGTTTATATGATATAAACTTATTTTTAAGGTCAAAGATGACCTTCATGATAACTTATTTAAAAGTTTATTTTGCAACAAAGTCTCTAAATGTGACATAAATTTATCCTTCAATAAGGTTATAGGTTTGATTCTTTATGAAAGTAAAATGCTTAATATTTAAAAAGGTAAATAAACATATGATTTTTTTATTGATACAAAATAATCATATATGACTTTAACACATTATAAAAGATGTAATATAATAATAATGTTAACTAAAGATTAGTATTTATATTTACTTAAATAGGTCAATCTATTAGACCTAAGCTTTTTAATGGCCTAAAGCCTAACCTTTTTAAACAAATAGGCCTCTATAAAAGCCTTAGCCTAGTTTATTTAGTAAAAAGTTTGGCCTAGCTTGGGTTGATGTAGACTATGTCGTAAGCCTATGTCAGACGGCCTGATCTATTTTCATCCATACTTCTAGCATTTTGGTTCAAAATATTAAAGACCATTTGGTCACTACATATACTTTTGTACCTAGGGAAATAAAAGGGTAAAATAGATAACATTTAGCAAGTGATTTTGGTGTGGCAATCTAACTTTCATCAATTGGTTCAAAATATTAGATAGGATATTGCATGAAATATTGGTAGATATAAAAGTATCTCCAATGATGTGTTTCATAGATTAGGATTTTGGCCCTTTATGAAGTGAACATGTTTGGGAAGAGATTAATTTTAAGAATTTTTTGTTTTTTATTTAAAAATTTTCTCAAAATATCATAAAAAAATTCTTGAATAATTGAACCTAATATGTTTCCTGTCATTGTCACCTTGCGTATACCACCGACACTTCTATTACCTCCTTTGTTGTTACCATATCATGAAAGTCGTATCAAGGTCTACGTTATAGTGTTTTATTTTATTTTTTCTTATGTACAATGACAATATTGAAATTTGAATATAAAATTTCGTACAAATTATCAAAACTCTTATCATAGACCAACCTTAGTGGGTTAGTATAATACTTCATTTGATGTTAAAGTTACTACAATGAAACATATGAATCAAGACTGAGGTTGTTTAAGCTCAAATACAATGTTAATGCACCATATATAAAAAGCAACAAAGCTAAGTTAAAGTCAACCTTCCCCTTCTAGCTAGAGAGACTAGACGAATCCTATCCTTAAGTGCTTACTTTCCTCTCCCCGTTGATGGTGTCAAAAAACAAATATACTTTTTTTTACACGGAATGATAACCACCAAATGTCTACCCACTCTTTAGTATGGGTAGAAGTGAAAACGAACCCATCCATGCTAAATTAAAGTCAAAACTTCTAGTAGCCCAAAATCGAAAAACATTAAAAAATGTAAATACTTAAATTAATCATTTAAAAATACATAAGGTCATTGATGTTACATTTAATTTATTTTTTTATTTTTGTTCTTACTGAATATATTATTATTATTAATTACAAAATCATCATATAATTTTTACTTTTTATTGAGAGTTTAAACAAAAAATTGTTGGTTTACCTTTTTTTTTTTTCTCTTTGCAACATCTTCAATAGTGTTCATTTAAGCAATCCACTTTAGGTTCTTAACTACATTCAAAGTGGACCCTACTATGTTACATCACATTTAAGTAATTTACTCACATTTTACTCTAATGGTACAATTAATCCTTAAACAATCTACATTTTTTTTATTTACATTTAATTTTATTTCACCATAAATATAATTTTTTTAATAACAAATAAATTTTTTATTCATAAGCAATTGTTTCTTATATAAGAAACAATGCTTGAATTTAAGCAACCCGTTGTGTCAACTAGATCAACTCCAATAGAAAAAAAAATAAGGAACAGTTCCTTAGTTTAACTAACCCACATAAACAATTTCATTAGAGTTGCTTTTATATATTCTTAAAATACAAGAAATAAAGTGTGTATTTGATTCACCTTATTTTAAAAAATAATCACGTATTTTTATTATTTTTTTAGAAAGTTTTCAAAAAATGATTATTTCTATAAAAATAACACCTTGCTAATAATAAAAATAATGCAATATTTTTATATCTATTAATGAAAAAAATATCAACTGAAAATTAAAAAACAAACAAATGCTTGAATTAATTTTTTAAACAAGACACGAATTTGGCATCTCAATGGTCAAATTGGACATATATATCTTAGTGCCTTAATAAATCCTTCAATTTTTGATTATTTTCGAGAATAAATAATGCACAGTATAAAAGTCTTTCACATTATCGTTTGATCACAAATTATGCATAGAAAGTTTGTTATTCTTTATAATGTTTATTGTAAAAATTATAACAAAAGTAATTTCTAATTAGTAGACAGTACTAACAACTTTTAAACTATATGTACCTATTAAATTTTATTTTAAACTTTCCTTAAAAAAGGCTCTATTTTAAACTATTGAAGAGTTTAATTTTTGAGTTTAATAGTCATGCACTGTCAATATAAAAAGTTTCGCAATGTCAACTAATCAGAAACTATCGTTGATATGACTTTTAAATTATTTATAATAAAAGTCAATAAACTTCCAATAAATAATGATTTATGATTGAATTACAGTGTAAAACTAATTAATACTGTCAAATCTGTTTTCTCTTAATTTTTGTTTTAAGGCTTGGAAGAACTAAAAAATTAAGTTGGGTATTTAACTATTACAAAAATATCCTGCGGTACAAAGTTGAAAAAAATGTCATAAAATAAACATCTATATGTTATCTAGAATGCAATGCCCCAAACTCAGGCACGGTAGGAAATATCCTAGAACCAAAAACCTTCGCTCCCATGACTGCGTCAATTTGACAATTTTCTTCTATCTATCACTTTACGCATTCTAGAAAAAATCCCCGTGGCATCAACGTTAACAACACCACCTATATATATATATGTTTCTCTCAGTGTTTCACTTTCGTTATTCTCAACTCTTCCAACCACTCTTTTCTCTTTTCTTCTTACAACGGTGATTGTTTAATTGTCGTTTCCGTTATGAAACGCTCCGAATTCGAGTTTCCCGCGACTGTTTTTTCCAGCACCGTCCCCAACGACGTCGTTTTCTGCGGCAAAGTCATAACGCGCCGAACCGAACCCGATCCAGCGCCGCAAGACGAGAGCGAAAACGGGGTTCTGCTGAGGTCCGAGTCTTCGGGTCGGAGCAACAGGTTCGTGGGGCGGCTCCGGTCGCCGTCCGGGAGGGAGAACCGGCGCCGGAGGAGCGAAAGTTGCCGGCAGCGTTATAACGGGATGTTTGGGACGGTGAAGTTTCCGCTGCAAATGGAACTGAGTGATATTAAGATGAGGCAGGACCGGAAGGAGCCGCTTCCGCCGCCGCTGCCGAGGGTTCCGGCGAAGGACCACGGTGACGGCGACGGCCGAGAGAGTTGCTGGGAACTGGTCAGGCCGTTGAGGCGTCGGGGAGCGCTTAAGAATGTCTTGTTTGGATGCCTTCCCATTGTTTAGGATTGTTATGTTGTTTTTTTTATTATTATTATTATTTCCTTCCTTATTTTTTATGAATTCCTTATTTATTTATTTATTTATACACAGTATGTTTCATACTCCTGCAGTTCTAAAATAAATATTTGTTATTTTAGAACTTTATTGATAATTCGGAATATTAATTGGCGTAAATAGTTTCTGTACTGATATTATATAAAAAATTTATATTATCATCAAATCATAAATTGTTATGTATAATAAGTTTGTTAACTTTTATAATAATTATTTAAAATATATATTTATTATGATTTTTGATTTTTTGATAATATAAAATTTTTTTTACTGACCATGCACAAAAATTAAATAAATAAATCTTAAATTTCATACTTAAAGTATCATAAACGTAGAAAAAAAAATTAATCAATTAAAAAAGGCTTTTTAAATTGGTTTTACAACCTATTTAGATATAGATAGTATAAAAAGTATGATCATTTTAAATCATAATTTGAACCGATTTAAAAAATACTTTTTAACTCAGTTCATTGGGAGATTTTTTAACTCAGTTCCAATAGTAACCAAGTTAAAAAGTGTTAACAATAGTACATAAAAACAAATCATAAGCCAGCACATTCGCAGATCCCAAACAATCTTAATCACCATCTCAGCAAACCAGTTTTCAACAATCAATTATATGCATAAATTGGAGGCATACATAACTAATTATTCGTGATCTCTAATGCACTAATTAGAACCATAATTTGGTAGCTATATTGATGATGCCAAAAGGGAGAACTCACGAGCTGGGGCAATATTAATCTGGGCAAAATAGAGTGAGATGCCTTCTTGGAGCGATATTGATCAACAAATTCACACTGCTCTCTACATCATCCTCATCAAAACCTACTTCATCCATCACATACGACTCTCCCCCACTCGAGCTATTAAGCTTCAAAACCCCCCAAAAAAAGTGAATCAAATGTGAAATATAATTGAGTCACTATTTACATAAAATATATCATATCATCATCCATGTATATACCTTGCCATGGCAATTGGTGATTATGGGCTTTAAACAGTGGTTGTGGTAGAATCCAGAATAAAGGGTTTGATTAGGAAAGGAAACATTGTACGCAGAGGTTGGTCCAAGAGTAAGCGCCATAACGGCCACTCCAGGAGTAAGGTCGCTCCAAAGGTGACGGCCTGGCCGAGGAAGGCATAAGAGAGTTTCAGGGATTGCTCGATGTTGGTCAGGGCAATGCGGATGGCGGCGTTTTGGAAGCACTGCTCGACGACGACAGTGGGGGTGGTGGTGATGAGGTGGCAAAGGGATGGGACGTTGGAAAGGAGGTTCGAGATGTCTTGGAACGAAGGGAAGTTGGGGCGGGTCTTAGTGGTAGAGATTGGTGAAGAGGGAGAGGAAGGGAAGTTGGGGTGGGTCTTGGAGGCTTGGATGAGGAAGAAGAATGAATGCGCATGATGCGAAACAAACCTAAAAGTGGTTCTTTTAAATCAAGGGAGAAGAACCAATTTAAAAACACACTTTTTAAATTAGTTCCTGTGGAACCGATTTAAAAAGTGTGTTTTAAAATTGGTTCGAAAGGAACCAATTTAAAATATTGCACAGTTTTTAATTTTTGAACTAGTGAAAATGTCTTTAAATCAGTTCATTTTGAACCGCATTAAAAAGTTGTAAAAAAAATTCAAAAATGTCACTACGTCCTTATTTTAAATCGGTTCATTTTGAATTGAGTTAAATTCCTGTTTTAAAAAACAAATTTTATAGTAGTGTATTACCCCTCTCTTCTACGTGGTTCTTAAAGAAAGAAAAAAAGAAAAAAAAAACCCTTAAATAGTCTTAGAAGTATTAGAAATTGTGCTAAGTAATTCCTTAAATATTAAAAAACTTTTTCATATTGGTTCCTAAATTTTACTTAAATACATGAACTTAGGGACTAAAGTGGTGGATATTTAATAGTTCAGAACTTATTTAAATAGTTTTATTATTTTAAGAACTACCTAGAATAGAGAGTGATAGTTCAAGGACTAAATTGGTAATTTATTAAAAATAAATTCAATTAATTATGGGACTAAATTATATTTTTTCTTCAAACTATGTATTGTTAATACATATCTCTTAAAAAAGAAGAAAATAACTTGATTTTATAAATGCCAATATTAAATGCTTTGAAGAAAGCCAACAATATTATGATATTATGTGTGTATCTTATTAATGAACAAAAGCACAAATACTTTAAGATTGGTGTTAAGTTAAAAGGTACTTATGAGATTCTTATACCGATTAGGTGGCTAAGACAGGCACTATTGGGAATTCAACTTTCAAGATTAGAACACTTCTCACAAATCACAAAAGATTCAACACTTTCTTGTCTCTAATGCTATGAGAGTAACTTGTACTACAAGAAGGAGTGCATATGGTTTGGTTTTGCATAAAAAATAAACCAAACCAATAATATGGTTTAGTTTGAAAAACTACCCTTTTTTTTGTCTAAATCAATTTGGATTTTGATGAATTAGATTGAAATTAGTTTGAAAATCTATTTAAGCTTGAAACTAATTTTCAAAATCGTTTTAAACTCATTTGAAACTTGCTTAAATTCAATATAGCAAACAAAGCAACAAGTGATCTAAAAAAATAAGTACTAAAGAAGCGCAAGAAAATTGGACCATGTCAAATAAAGGTAATGGTGGATTGAGCTTTTCTATGAGGCAAAAAGCAGGGTAAGGGGTATAAAAGTGATACAACAATAGATAAAAGGTAGTGACAACTTAGGTGATTATCTTGTTTCAAAAAAGGTGGTGACGAAGAGACTTAGCTTGTGCTGTAAGGTCCATAGTTGTGGTGATTGGTTGCACACTGATAATAATGTGGCTTCATTATGGTAACAACATGGTGTGGAAAGGATGATCTTTTGAAGTAGAACTTAGGTTGCTACTTGGAAGAGTGGGGAACAATAAAGAAGAGGTTGGATTTGGTTGGGAGGCAAGGGATGGATGATAACCTAAAATTAGTGTTTGCTCCATAAAAATCTTGCTAGGGCTTGCGTTTAGATTAGCCTATGAACAACTTATTTGAGCTTATCTTTTGACATAAGTACTTATGAGAGTGTTTAAAAGAACTTATGAAAATAGCTTATGACTATCCCATAAGCTATCTTCAGCTTATTTTCATTAACTCCCTAATATATCTTATTAAAATTACTTAAGCATAGCTTATAAGGTGAAATTGAATTCAAATCCTACCACTGCATTCTTTTTCATCTAACATTTTTTTATTCTATGCTCTACATCTTGCTAATCAAAAACTTGTCTCCACTTGCTAATATGGTCCTAGTGGAATAACTCTCTTTTGCTCCTCTCAATACACACAACACTAGCACTTTCTCTGCCACCCACAACATCATTCTCACACATATATAGCAAACCTCACCTTTTCACTCATTCTTCACGTCACTCATAGGGAAAACCCCCCTCCCCACCTCGCGTCACTCACATAGTTATTTATGTGTGTATCCAAACACAAATAATTTATCGAATTTTAAGCATTTATGACATAAGTTTTTACGTAATAAAGGCTTACTTGAATAAAATCTTAATTAAGTTGTTTATCCAAATGAGCCCTAAGTAGAACTTGAAACAAGATGAAGTTATGATAATCATTTAAGGGAAAAAAGAGCGATTAACTTTTACAAGATTTTCAAGAAATCTAACCATGTTCCACGAATAATCGACACATTAAGGAATTCTAGAAAGATTTTTGTTCCGTTTGAAGAAAAGAGAATCCCAACAAAGAACATATCTTTTTTTTAGCTATTGAATATTTCTTTGATTGATTAATGTGTGATTTTTTCAAATCCTCATTCCTAGTAGAATCGAAATGATCCTGGATTCATTAGAAAATATTTTCAACTGCTTGGAATTCCTTACTTGAATGAAACTAGGTCTTGTAAAATAAGGGTGGTCCACGAGTCAATTTGGATTGAATCTGAGCAAAGTTACAATCCAAACCAATCCTTTTTCTTCAATTATATGTAGTTCAAATTTTCAAATTTATGGACACAACCTGAACCAAACTAACCCAATAAATAACGAGTTCATTTGATTCAATTAGTTCATATAATTAACTTAAATTAATATCTATCTATCATCTCCACATGTATTTATCTATTAAAAAAATGAAACATACATTCATATCTCATTTTTGGCTTGCCTAAATCGAAGGAGTAATATGAAGGACTCATTTTCATATAGGCATGCCATTTTATATTACACACATGTTAGTCTTAATCATGAAAGGATTATAAAACTTTTGAGAAAATATTCAACAAAACAAGATTTAAGAAAAGTGAAAACGCGTCTAAATATTTAAAAATCACATGATAATAATAGGGAAACACTTTTGACCACCCAAAATGTTCATTCATTAAGGAAAAAGGGACAAATTGATAGATGCTTTCACACATTTCAAAGACCAAATTGGTTAGTAGTAGTATCGAGACTAGCTTGAACATGGAATAAGGAGAGAGGAAACTAGTGAGGGAAATACTCTGTTTTGTGAAGGAGTGAGTGTGTGAAGCTCTTCAAATAGAACGAGTGGTAGAGAGAGACGTTGGAGTGAGGGAGGGCATTGACTGCTAGGGCAAGAGCATGACCTTTTGCTAATTTGGTGAAAGAGTGATGTAAGGATTGGGGGCATTATGCATTAGTGTGTATCAAAACGAGAAAATGCAAAAAAAAAAAAAATGAAATGTGATTAGTTTGAGTAGCGGGTCATCAAATTTAAAAAGCACAAATTCGATACTTGAACCAATTGACATCGATTCCTATTAGTTCGGTTAAATTGGGTCTAATCCGAATAAGTAGAAATCCAAACCAAATCAAATTGGTTTAGTTTAGATTCTTGAGTTCATCTAATCAATCCAAACCCATGAACACCCTTATTGTAATATCAAATTGAATATTTGATAATACATTTTATACCTTGCTAAATATTAATCTATATGTACCAACAACACATTGTTTAACCAAATCCAAATCTTTCTCAATGTGTTCCTAAAAAATATGATTCAATTAGATTCTTCCCCCAACAAATGAAAATACTTGAACAAATTTTCACATATAAAATTCAATACAATTTTGCAATGAAATAGACTGCTTATAGCTCGTGAAAAGATTGTAAATATGCGATCAATATCATTTGATTAAATAATTGACCTAGCCTTTTGTTATTTGAAAAATCCTCCACTTCGATTGGTATTTTTCACAAAAAGTAAACATGACATAATAAGTCCAGTCTTTTACTAAAATTTTAAATAGTCGTATTATCTTTTTGACATTTTTACAAGTTTACTGCTGAAAGTTATGTTGAATTATTTTTCTGAGACATTCAATAGTCTTTACAATTTGGGTCAAATTAATATATTTGATTCAATCTAAATGTTTTACATACAAGTTCCTATACTCGTTAAAATCAACAAAGTAAGAATTTTTATTCGATTTTGTCTTCAGAAATCAAATTGCACACATGGTACACTAATTAAGGTCTTAATCACAATTGAATTGAGACTTTTAACTTTTCTTATACCCTCATGTTAAAAATGTAGCTTTGCTAGTTCAACCAAAAAGGACTCATAAATGATTTTGAATCCAAGTCCTACAAACAAAAACTTATTTGTTGGTTAGATTCATTGTGGAGAGTCATCTATTTGAGAATCAAGAACTCTTTGATTCATGAAACAAATTTCTAAAATCAATAGGAGGACACTCCAACTTTAAGAGTTCAATAGTTTTATAAAACTTTTTAATGAAAAAAAATATGAATGAAAGGTTGTGTAGAATTGGATTAAGTCCATGAATATAAGTAACTGTGAGAATTCTTTATCTCTCACAATATATTTTTCAATTTTGAAAATTCAATATTTATGTTAATGCCCTTTCATCAAATCTTTTTAAGTTGTATTGTTTTATTTGAAAGATTTTCATTCAATTAGAATGTGATTATTAACCGTATATGGGGGTTTTTGTTAAGAATCCATGACTAAATGGTTAAAGTACCAACTCATAATTGGCAAATTCGTATGATTAAATCCCTATTAGATGCATGTTGTAGCGTCTTGTGATGTCACATTGGAGTGCACATGAAAATAATTCAAATTTAAAAAAAGGGTTGTTATTTTAATAATAAAAAATACATGTAAATTTTTTGCATTCATTAAAAGGCCTTAAACCTTAATACACCTAGAAGCATATTTTAGCTAACATTCACCAAAGTCTAGTTTTAGTCAACGTTTCACCTTGGATGCATTAACATAATCCCTCTTGAACACATCAAACAAAAACCCTATCCTACAAGAGATTAACATTTTACAAGCCAACCTTTTAATGATTAATCAATCAATAATTATGATATTTGTAAAAAATATAAAATTACATCATATGTAGACTTTCTTTCAACATCTACGCACAAGGATTATGTATATATCCATCTAGAAGGTGCATCTATGCAATCCAGAAGAAAAAGAACAGATTAATTCAAAAGGGAAGATTTTATTAATACCATGTTAGAATTTGAATTTAAGAATAGCTCAAACTTAAAAGCTTATGGGATGAGGGTTGTCCTCCACTTACTATTTTGACAATATCATTAGTTAATACAGGATACAAAACAATAAACCTACAAGGATACATAGATGATATACATAATGTACTTTCAATTCGATCAAAGGGAATATGCACCACAGGACTTTCGTTTCCCTACAAAACTAGGGTAAATGTAACAACTTGCAATTGAATTAATGTAAACAAAAGAATTAAAATAAGAATCTTTGTTGTTTTGGTTAAGATGATAGGTTGGCGGTGATTTTTATTTGATATGTGTCATCCACCTTTCATCCACAAAAAGCAAATAGTATCTTAATATTGTCATTTTTGGAGATTTTATTGCTAGTATATTATTTAACGCAGTTACTCTAGATATTTCTGTCCCTAGGCAAATAAAGGCAAATTAGATAACATTTAGCTAGTGATATTTGGCTTGATGTTCTAACTTCTAGCATTTGGTTCAAAATGTTAAACAACATTTAGTTACATATATTTTTCTACCTAGGGAAATAAAAGGGTAAATTAGATAACATTTAGCAAGTGATTTTGGTGTATCATTGAATGCGTGGATCAATTGACACAGGTTGTTTCAGTTTAATTAATGGTTTCAACTTCAAAATTTGGGTATCCAAATGTTAAATACTTAAAAAGGATAGCTTTGTTGTCCACTGTAGTCCTACTTGGCTCGAGTATACTTCTCATAAAAAATACATGGGGTTTTGTAAAAAAAAATGACTTTGGTGTGATAATACTTGAAAGAGGAGTGTTAGCAATACACTTTTTAAAATACACTTTTGAACACTCTCTTTCTCATTGGTTGAAATTTATTAAAAATCACAAAATCAGGAAAGAGAATCATTAAATAAGATGTGAGACTTATAAACTTTAGTGATTTTCAATAAATTTAAACTAATGGGAGAATGTGTTCAAAAGAGTGTGTCAAAGAGTGTGTTGTTAGCATTTCTGTACTTGAAATGAGAGCTTTGCCACCCATAGCCTATAGTGGTCTTACTCTACTTGAATAGATTGTCTCTTATAATATATATATATATATATGTAGTTTCATAAAATAAAATAAAAAAGTAATTTTGGCATCATAATCTAACTTCCAACATTTGGTTTCAAAATGTTATACATGACTTTGCAAGAAATATTAGTAGATATAAATGTATCTGCAACAATGTGTTTCAAGATTAAGAATATGACCTTTCATGAAGTGCACATGTTTGGGACGAGATTAATTTTAAGAAATCATTGATTTTTATTTAAAAATTTTCTCAAAAAATTGAAAAAAAATATTTCTAGAATAATTGAACCAAACACGTTCTTGTCAATCTGTCACACTCACTCACACTATAACAACTTTATCCTTAATAACCTTCTCGAGTATCTATCTATTAAGCGTACCATTGGAACTTCTACTACCTCATCGTGAAAAACTAGTATCAAGGTCTATAGTACAGTGCTTCATTTGATCACAAACATTGAAATGCAAGAATTAAGAATCAAGTATGAAGTGGTTTAAGCTGATATTAATACAATAAATAAGATTTTTTTTAATATTAATCTCAAATTATATATATATAAAACAAGTAAATTACATTTGCACCCCCTCGGTTTCTTCGAAATTACACCCGATACCCCTCCATTTTGGCGCACTACAATAAACCCCCTAAAAGTCTATGAAATGTAACACCGACCCCCACCTAACCATTAGATGCCATCAAAAACATTTACAAAAAGGGAGCATGCGTTGCTCACATAACCTTTAATGAATTTTTCTTCCAAAAATACCCTTACCTTCATCTTTTAAACTTAGCTTCCTTACCTTTCTTTATATATTCTTTATCTTTTTTGAGCATTGTCATACCATATGCAAATGACAACCTTGTTGGAGACACCTTCTTCTTCTCTTTTAACACAAGGTGCAATAGTTTAAATCTGGTAGTTGATTTCCTTGAAGCAAATCTAGTATTTCCAATCAGTAGTTTCAATAACTTGATATCTCATGCTAAGCTAGTGTTAGCTATTTTACTGCATTTCTCCTATACCATATACCCTTCAAAGCATGTTTGAATTTTGCAAATAAATCTTACGAACCTAACTATCATATACCTAGCTATTTTCTGTTTTAATCATGCTACATAAAATATTGACTGTGTGTATGAACCTCGCTGACCTTAACTGTGAAGTTTAAAGGATGAAGATGAGGGTATTTTTAGAAGAAAAATTCATTAAAGGTCATGTGAACAGCATATGCTCACTTTTTGTAAACGTTTTTAATGACATCTAACAGTCAAGGGGTGTCAGTGTTACATTTCGTAGACTTTCAGGGGGTTTATTGTAGTACGCCAAAACAGAAGGGTATTAGGCGTAATTTCAAAGAAACTAAGGGGGTGCGAGTGTAATTTACTCTATATAAAAATAACAAAGCTAGGTTCAAGTCAACCTTCCCCTTCCTAGGAGAGAAAGTCCTATCTTGGAGTGCCCAATTTCCTCCTCCGTTGGTGATGTCTAAAACAAAACAATAAATAGACTATTTTTACACGGAACGATAAGTTGATAGCCACCAAATTACAACTACAAAATTTGTTTTTTAGAATAGGATTTTAACTTGGTTTCTACTAAACTGATTTAAGAGATGGATGAGGTGACAGTTTTGAAATTTTTTAGAACTTTTTTAACTTGGTTTTAGGTGAACCAATTTAAAAACATGGACTTGGTGGCAATTTTGAAATTTTTACAACTTTTTTAAATTGGTTCTAAGTGAACCAATTTAAAAATGTTGACGCAGGTTCAGTTTTAAAATTTTTGGCCAATTTTTCAACTCGATTCTATGTGAACTAATTTAAAAACTTACTCTTTAAATCGGTTGTACACCCAACCAATTTTAAAACTTATGTTTATTTTATTTTAATACGATGAGATATTTAAATAGGGCTAAGGCACTTAAAAATTTAAGTATAGGGGATCTTGATCATTGATACTTCTTCTATTATGCACTACACAATCTATGCTAAAGTAAAGAAGTAAATGAGTACAATTAGTTTTCAAAAAGTTATAAAGATAATAGATTTTTTTTGATAACATATAAAGATAATAAATAAAGAAAATAATTAATTTATGTTGAATATGAAAGAAAGAAGGGGGGGGGTATCTTTTAATGATTTTAGGTCACCTCATCTGCCTCCTCCAAAACTTTTAAATTTTAACTTTTCATAGCAAAGATGGCATCTGCGATGCCCGCAATGGAGCAAGAATTGTCAAATCATTCATTGAACAGCATTACCAACTTTCGATTCTCCAATCACAGCAATCATCTATTGGTCTCCTCATGGGACGAGGTATGTATATGTTTGATGCTTCTCTTACTCGCTTTTGTCACTTTTCTCTTAGTTACTTTGGTGTGTGTTTGGATGATTCATTCAAAGTGTCCGGTTGTATGATGTGAATGCAAATGTGTTGAGAGGAAAGCTCATGCACGTTGGCCCCATCCTTGATTGCTGCTTCCACGACGATTCCTCTAACTTGTTCTCCTTTCGAACCTTGAGGCCTTCCTTGCCTTCTTCAACACCATTGTTTTGCTTCGCTTCCACGAAGGGACCCTGCTGTCATCACAACTCACCTGGAAGAGTGACTCTGCTTCCATTTCCACGACATTAGCTATTTGGAGAGTGTTGGAGGATGTAGATGTAGATGCAGATGTAACTATGTTGAGGGAGTACTGTCTCTTTCCAACCTCAAGGGGAGGAGCTTTTTAGAGATATGCAGGTAGATGGGGTAAAGCCTAATGCTATTGCAATCCTGAGCTTGATTTTAACTTGGTTATGTCAAAAATCGAGTTAAAAACGTTTTTAACTCGATTTTTGACATAACAAAGTTAAAAAATTAGACTTTTTAACTCTTTTCAAAATCTATTTTAAAATAAGCTTTTTTTATATATTGTCTTGTATTTAAATCAGTTTTTAAACCGATTTAAAAACTCCTTTTTAACCGATTTAAAAAGTATTTTTTACAGTAGTGAATGTCTACCCACTCGTTAGTTTATGTAGAAATGAAAATGAACCCATCCATAACAAATTAAAGTCAAACTCTAGTAGCCCAAAACAAAAAAAACATTAAAAAAATGTCAATACTTAAATTAATCATTTAAAAATTCATAAGATCATAAGGGTTAAATTTAATTTATTTTTATTTTTGTTCTTAATTAATATATTATTATTAATAATTAAAAATATATCATATTACTTTTACATTTTTTTATTTTTAAGAATTCAAACAAAATTTTGTTGGTTTTACCTTTTTCCTTAATAAATTATTAGAAACAAGAAATAAAGTGCATACATAATTGAATTTATTTTAAAAAAATCAATTATTTTCATCACTTCTCGAGAAAAATTTTTAAAAAATAAACTATTATTTCTATAAAAATAATCCCAACCAAACATGCTATATAATAAAAATCATCCAATATTTTTACAATCCGTACTGTCCCAGTCTCTAAGACCTTAGTCAATCATAAATGTTAGGCTTGACAATCCTCTAAATCATACTGCTCATCACTAGGGAGAATCTCAGCCGTAATGACTGGTGACCCTAATTGCTTAACTCCCTCAATCAATGTCTCAATCACACCAATTGTCATTAAAGTCGCCCAAGTCATACCTTAATGGGAACGAACTACTCCCTATATACGCACACACCAAGGGGTACCTCAGGTATGTTCATCTCCCTACTTTCATTCTCTTGGGCCCAAACTAACTTAAGTATTGGAGTCCTTACAGGCACCCCATCCAATCTCTGCTCATGGATCTTCCCCAATGAAATCAGGCAGCATGTCCGGAATGTTGGGAAGAACATCTGGCATCCACTGTAAGGCCCAGTAAAACTTTTCATGGCCACACAAATCAAGAACTTTTGCTCTTCTCTGAGTTGTCTGACCAATTATCTGCTCACACGCTCTCGCTCAATGGAGGCTTTTCAATGTCACCGACTCTCCTCATATTAATTTGCCTAATTTATTTTCGTGTGCATCTTTGACACGTTTGATCACCTCACCAATTGATACATTCATGAGTTACATCTTACGCGATACGAATTTGATATATAATTAAAAAAAAAAAATCACAGTACCAACAATACCGCATAGCTTAATTAATACATGAGTTCAGTGTCATCCTCCTAAAAAGAAACGTGTATCAAACGTTATAATATTATTCTATGAATATTACTTTGACATAATATTGATTTAATATTTTACATTCAATTCCGTATTGTAACATGACCTTGGTGTATGAAATTGCAATGCTGATCATGTACATGTTATCCTATAACATTATCTATCAATAAAAAAAAAATCATATAATATTATCTAGATATCTCAATATCTTGGTTTTGCCTGATATATATATATATATTAAAGAATTAGAAACGACTCTTTCAATGTTAGAAGCCAATTTTGGAGAATCTGCATCTAGAATATTGCCAAACACGAGTACCTCTTATAATATTGTAATATAGTTATAATATTCTCTTCCTAGAATAGTATACGATATTTCTTCATGTAATTGACAATATGTAGGGAAAACACTTATGAACGTGAAGGTCCCGTGAATATCATTAATGTCTTTAATAACTCTTTTGAGATAACAGGGAAGCCACACGGGTCGCAAACCATACCTATTTTTACCAAGTAAGGAAAAAGCCTCTTTCACTGAGACGACCACGTCATCTTTAAAATCGAAGAATTTTTACCCGCGAGGCTCTCGGTGCATCAATTTCCCCAATTCAAGCTTTTTCCATCAACGGTTTTATCTTTCCTATATTATTTAAAACTCCCATGCTCGGCTCATAATGCTTTTTTTTTTTTTTTTAACATAGCAGGCAATGAAAATAGAACCTAAGTCTTCATACATACTACTTAAACTCCCTACCATTAGGTCAACCCTAGTGGTTCATAATTTTTATATTATTATTAAAAAGTCCTGCTAGTAATTAGTTGAGACAATCCTTTTTTAAGAAAATACTATTTCCCTTTTTATAAAGTGGAGGATTATAAGAGCACAGGAGATCCAATTGTATCCTTCCCTTTTCAGTGCATTGGAAACTGAACTTGAAATCTATGAAGGAGAAAACTCCATGATGTTAGAAATAATAATTAAGAAAATAAAAGGTTGTGAGTTAGTCTTAGAAGGTGAAGGGTAGGGAGTTAATATACATTAAGGAGCATTATTCTTATGTAACCAATAAGCGTTTGAAGAGTTATTGACATTATGTCCATTTAGTGTGTGAATTGAAAAGTCATGAATGGTTATGGGTTACTCTACTATAAATAAAGTACCAATCCATGTAGCTTGTGTGCCAAATCAAGACAATCTCCTCTATTTTCTATAGTCTCCTCTCTAATTTTCTAACAAAGTGGTACCAGAGCTCAAGTTTTGGGAATTGAGAGAAACATTTAGTGAGTCGAGAGATATGTTTAGTGTGTTGAGAGATGCTAGCAATAGCTTAAACTTGTTTCAATTCCCCTGTCTCACCAATGGGAATTATGATAATTGGTATTGTCATATGAAAGCCTTGCTAGATTCCCAAGATGCTTGGGAAGTTGTGGAGAAACGTTATACCCAACCTGAAAATGAGGCTATTTTGTCACAAAATGAGAGGGGGACTTTGTTGAGGATGAAGAAGGATCAACAAGCACTGACCTTCATCTATCAAGGTTTAGACGAAGCCATGTTTGAGATGGTGTCCAACACATCCACTTCCAAAGAAGCTTGAGAGATTTTGAAGACCTCCCTTGAAGGTGTTGACAAGGTGAAGAAGGTGCGCCTGCAAACTCTACGTGGAGAGTTTGAATCCTTACGTGTGAAGGAGTCCAAGTCAATTTTGGATTTTGGCAATAAGGTGATGATAGTTGTAAACCAAATGGGGCGTTATGGAGAGAAGGTGGAAGGAGTTCATGTGGTAGAGAAAATCCTTTGTTCTTTAACAACAAAATTTGATTTCGTGGTTTGTGCAATTGAAGAGTTAAAGGACTTAGAATCAATGACTATGGACCAATGGATGGGTTCACTTCAAGCATATGAAGAAAGGTTCCAAAAGAAGAAATGATGAGCCTTTGCAGCAAGTTCTTAAAGCCAAAGCTTCTTTGAAAGAAAATGGAGGAGAAAAAAGCCAAAGAGGATGTGGTCATGGAAGAGGACATGGACATGGCCATGGAAGAGAAGGAAGAGGAGATCATGACAATTTTGATAATAATGAAAGGAGTCATCAATGAGGAATAAGAAGAGATAGAGGCAATTTTGAAAGAACAAATGAAAGGAGGTATGATAAATCTAATGTTGAATGTTATAAATGCCACAATTGTGGTCATTTTTCTTAGGAGTGTAGAACTAATGTTGATGGGCCAATTTTGTTGGTGACAAAAAAGAAGGTAAAGAGATAACATGATTGCTAGCACTTAACAATGAAGAGAATCATGATAAGTGCTTATGGTATCTTGATAATGGAGCAAGCAATCACATATATGGTTACAAGGAGATATTTGTGGAACTTGAAGAAAAGGTGAAGGAAAATGTTTCCTTTGGTGATTCTTCCAAGGTGCAAATCCAAGGGAAAGGTACTATTTTATTTCCTTAAAAAATGATACTCACAATTAATCAAGGATGTATATTATGTTCCTAAACTAAGCAATATTTTGAGTTTAGGACAACTTGTTGAGAAAGGGTATGAAATTCTCATGAAATATAATTGTTTGTGGCTTAAAGATCAAAATTCTAATTTGATTACTAAGATGTTTATGTCAAGAAATAGAATGTTCACTTTGAGCATTAAGACTAATAAAGTGATTGTGTGAAGCATATCTCCTTGGCAAGCATGCAAGCAGAAGTTTTTCCAAAGAAGCCAAATCAAGAGAAAAGAAGCCTTTCCAACTTGTGCACATCAATGTGTGTGATCCAATTGATCCTCCCTCATCTAGTAAAAATAAATATTTTTTGTTCTTTATTGATGATTTTAGTTGGAAGACTTGGGTGTATTTCTTAAAGCAAAAATATAAGGCATTTATAATTTTTAAAAATTTCAAAACACTTGAAGAAAAGGAGAGTGGTTATGTAATTAAGGCTCTAAGAATCGATGGAGGAGGTAAATTCACATCAAAAGAATTCAACGATTTTTGTGAAAAGGATGGGATTCGTCACCCTCTAAAGGTTCTAAAACCCCACAACAAAATGGGTTAGCGGAGAGGGAAAACAGAATCATTCTTAATATAGCTAGATGTATGTTGAAAGCCAAATCTATGTGAAGTTTATTTGTCTAACCACTCTCCTACAAGAAATGCCAAAGGTCAAGCACCTCAAGAAGCATGGAGTGGAGTGAAGCCAAGAGTTGACCATCTTAGAGTCTTTAGGAGCGTTGTTTATGCTCGCGTGCCCAATCAAGGAAGATCCAAGCTTGATGATAGAAGTGTGAAGCATGTTTCATTGGCTATGATGCAAATTCAAAAGACTACAAGCTGTATAATCCAAACAGTGGAAAGATTATAATAAACAAAGATATAGAATTTGATGAAGAAGAGGCATGAAATTGGGAGAAAGAAGAAGACACCTATGATTTTTTTCTCATATTTTGAAGAAAATGATCAAGAAGTTAGTACCACCCAATGAGTTTTTAACTTCACTTCTTTCACCAACTCCTTTGATTCTTGAAGTTGCAGTTTTCGAAGGGAGTTCAAGTGAAAGGTCAAGAAAAATGAGAAGCATTCAAGATATATGATGAAACTGAAATTATAAATGATTTGTTTTGTCTTTTTGTTGACAATAAACCTCTAACTTTTGATGAAGATATGGAAGACAAAAGGTGGAGAAAGGCCATGGAAGAAGAAATCAATGCCATCAAGAAGAATGACACTTAAGAGTTATCAAATCTTCCTAATGGTTATGAAGCAATTGGAGTTAAGTGGGTGTTCAAGTTTAACAAAAATATTGCTAATAAAATGGTGGAGCTAATTCATGTGAAGATACAAGATCAAGTTGCATATATTTTCACTAAGCCCCTTAAGTTTGAAGATTTAGAAGATTAAGAGCAAGACTTGGCATGCGAAAACGTTTCTAAGAATTTTCTAATGAAGGGGGGATGTTAGAAATAATAACTAAGAAAATAAAACGTTGTGAGTGTTAGAAGGTGAAGGGTTGGGAGTTAATATGCATTAAGGAGCATTATTCTTGTGTAACCAATAAGTATTTGAAGGGTTATTGACATTATGTCCCTTTAGTGTGTAAATTGAAAAGTTATGTAATGGTTTTGGGTTACTCTACTATAAATAAAGTACCAATCAATGTAGCTCGTGTGCCAAAGCAATACAATTTCCTCTATTTTCTATAGTCTCTTCTCTTTTGTTTCTAACACACAGTGACCTAAGAGTTAAAACAATTGATACATCGAGGCAGCAAAGAGAGTAGAGAGTGTTGAAGTAGTTAATGTAAGAAAGGATGCTAGCTTGCTCAAAAAAAGTGATTCTTGCATTGTTTTGTCTAGTTTATATGTTTTACTTGATTATTGAACCAGTATGATCAATTATTATATGTGTAGCATGCTTGTTGGTTGAGGTGTGACAGTGGCAGGGAATATGAGTAACATTGACCATGAGAGAATGGAGAAGTCACTTATGACATTTTTTAATATGAAGCAGTAGACAATGTTTTGATCGACAAGAATGTGATCAGAATAATAAACTTCACTAGAGATCAACTAACTATCTCTACCCTAGCCGAAGCACTCATAGGCCACCAGGCACAACCTTTGCCTCAGATGGAACAACTCTTATTAGCAACATCATCTTTCATGAAAGCTATACCAAAGTAATGAGACAATGTGAAACCACTAGTTACGTCTCCTTCCAAGATCCTAAAATTATGTGTTCTCATTATAAAGTAACTCGGCTCAATCAAAGTAAGTGAAAAGACTAAAGAACTATCGCTATAACTCATAAATATCCATAGACTCTAGGTAAGTATAACATGGCTATGAGATGACCAAACCTGCCAACAAAAAAGAAGGTACACACTACTTATCACTATAACAAGTTATAAATATTGAATAACATCTTTTGATCATTATAATAAGGAGCATTTCATTGTCAGCATTTTAGAGATGATAATTGGCATCCCCTAAAATGCTAAAAATTCTATGGTTTCATTATTTGGCAAATACATGTCCTACTATATAAATCGAGGAGGTGGAATATCAATATTAATTTAATTAGGTCATTTTTTGTACAAAAAGGACTAGTAAAAAGTAGTTTTAGAAAAAAGCTTCAAGGCTTATCTATTATCAAAGTTATAATCTTGATATAAAGATCTTAGGTCCTGATATCACCATATTTCTTATTAAATGTATAAAGGTCATTATCCTTCCTGAATTCAATTCCTGGACTTGTTTGATTGCTTGTTGCACAGATGCATGCTATTATGCCCAAGTCCGTACATGCTTTTCATAACCATGGTAGGTGCTTGAGGCTAAGGAGGTGAGTAATTGTTGATTTTTTTTTTCAGGATGAATGTTAACGCTAACTTTGATCAAACAACGAAGTGTCATTACTAGGGGCCACATTAATATTACCTGTTATGATTTTTAGCATTTCTGGACAATCAACTTATTCGTGCAAGAACGTGGATATCTTTTCACAAATTTCATAAGCATGGTCATCATAATATCTCTACTATAAGTTTTGATAATCTTATTTGCATATATCTTTTATCAACTTTGTCAGCATGTTTGTTAAAGGCAAGAACAAGTGCACTCTGAAGTTTCTATTATTCGAGAGGTGACCACATATCCAATATTGGATTTGGAATGTGTGTTGAAGGATGTTGTATTATCCGATTTGAAGCTTTAAACAACCAAAACTAAGATTGTTCAAGAGCCTGTGCTCATGATAATAATGTTCATTATAGTTGAGGGAAGTCACTGATTAATTTGTAAATGGTGTATATCGCTATGCATTGGAGGTGTGAACAATATTACTAATGCACCATTTGAAATTTACTTGCAGCAATGATGCACAAAAAGGATCCTGCTGATGGTTGTAGGCAATCCATGGCTTAAAAGTCGGCTTCGCATTGGGGTGTAGCCCGACCTCTCCTTAGAGGATTGTACCTAGTCCCCACCTCCTTGTTCCTCATTTGATTGGTACGAATACTCCACCCCTTATGCTATTAAATAGATTCAAAATTTTTGGGGATATCATGCATTTTTTATCAAGCAAAAGTGTTTTTAGCAATTTGTCGAGAAACCCTAAGGTAAACAAAATTTGATGAATTGAAAGGATGGATGCTTATAACTTCCTTCACAACATGAAAAACATTATACAAATGTGGTAGAAGAAGCCAACATTTGTTTGGGTGAAGACATTGGCTTTTTATGTTGATTTGCCTCGCTTACAATATTATCCTCCTGGTCTTAAAGCCAAATAATATTATCCTTGCTTCCAAATAGCATAAGGCTCATAACAAAAATGTCTCCTGATTAGACACTTGTGTACCTAAGTCCTTATTTAGTGCAAGAGGATCTTTTGCTTGCTAACCTTTCTCTACTTTTGACAACACTAAAGCTTTTATAGGTACATTGGTAGAAGCTTGCAAGACCACACTTGAAAACTCAATTGACAAACAAGCTTGCTATTGTAAATACTATAGTTTCACACTGTTAAGAAAATTCATGATCATATATTGAAAAGTTACTTCCACCTTTCATTCTTCTTACAATTCATACATTGAAAAAACAAATAAACACCTACATCTTATTCACACCGTCTAAAGCTTGCACCATCTTGTTTGTGTTTAAAAGAAATTATAGGAATAACATGCATTTTGTGCAAGCATGCTTGCACCAACAGATAGCACGGACAAAGTGAAACCACCCCAAAAAGGCTGACCACTTTAAGCAAATGACACAATACCAAAGCAAAAACCTTATCCAAGCTTACAAAACAAAAAGGCTCAAGCTGCCCACTACCTTACTAGCAAACAACACTAATGTACTGTCCTAATCACAAAAAAACTAGTCAACTTCTTCATCTAGCTTCTTCGACTTTACAACACTCACAGCTTGTGAGGTTATGTACCGTCCCAGTCACACGAACCTTAGTCAACTTCTTCAAGCCTCTTCTGCTTATAACACTCATAGCTTGTAGGGTTATGCATTGTCCTGGTTTCTTCGGTCAATCATAAATGCTAAACTCGACAATGGGGAGAAACTTAGTCATAATGACTAGTGACCCTAATTGCTTAACCCCCTCAATTAATGTCTCAATCACACCAATTGTCATTAAATTCGCTCAAGTCATACCTTAATGAGAGCGAACTACTCCATATATAAGCACACACGAAGGGGTACCTCAAGTATGTTCATCTCCCTACTTTCATTCTCTTGGGCTCGAACTGACTTAATCATTAGAGTCCTTGTAGGTACCCTCATCCAGTCTCTGCTCATGGATCTTCCCTAGTGGGATAGGTGGCATGTTCAAAATGTTGGTAAGAACACAATCATTAATGAAATAATCAATAGAAAATTAAAAAAAATTCTTTAATTAGTTTGCAAAAATTAGACACAAATTTAGCATCTCAATGCTCCTTTTTTTTTTTTTTTTTTGGTGTAAGATAACTACACATGAGATAGTCCTACTTGAATTAGGTAGGATAATTATGGGTAGCAAAGTTAGGTGTGTGTGTATGTGTGGTGTAATACTCTTTTGGTCATATTATTAATCAATATAGGATTTCTAACACATCCTTCTAGTCGAGAATTGGGCATTTTAAATGTGAAATTTGCATGACTGAACAATGAACATTTGTGAATAATCCGATAAGTCTAATAACAATCACTAAAATAAATCGCGATACCATCTTAAAATTTAATATTTAACATATATAATAAGTAAGAGAGTGTTATAGAGGGATTTTTTTTTTTGAGTCATTGTATGGAGATTTAGAATTATTTATTTGGTTATTTTAAACTATTGAAGAATTAAATTGTTGTTTTAAGGCTTCCAAGGACTAAAAGTATCTCCGTGTTTTTGACTAATTAATTGTGTATTTGACTATTCACTTTAAAAAAAAGAAAAGCTTCCAGTACAAAGTTGAAAATAAAAATGCCGACTTCAATTTTTCCAATAAAATATTGGCATAAAAACAAACAAGCCGAGAAAAAAAATTAAACTCCAGCTCTTTGCTTTCTTAGAATGCCTTAAACTCGGGTGCAATTGAAGGAAAGTATCCTACACTCCCATAACCCCGTCAATTTTCCCCTCTCTCCTTGTACGCATTCTAGAGAGAAACCTCGTGACATCAACGTCAACGACACGGCCAATTTTTTTTTTTTTTCCTTTTCATTCAACTATATATGTTTCTCTCTCAGTGTTTCACTTCCCTTATTCTCAACTCTTCCACCCACCTTAGAACGGTGATTGTTTAATTGTCGCTTGTTTCCGTTATGAAACGCTCCGAAGAATTCGAGTTTCCCGCAACTGTGTTTTCGAGCGCCGTTCCCAACGACGTCGTTTTCTGCGGCAAAACCATAACGCGCCGAGCCGAACCTGGTCCAGCGCTGCATGACGAGGGCGAAAACCGGGTTCTGTTGAGATCCGAGCTTTCGGGTCGGGCCAACGGGTTCGTGGCGTGGCTCCGGTCTCCAGTCCGGGAGGGAGAACCGGTGCCGGAGGAGCGAGAGTTGCCGGCGGCGTTATAACGGGATGTTTGGGACGCTGAAGTTTTCCGCTGCAAATGGAACTCGGCGACATTAAGATGAGGCAGGAGCGGAGGAGGCCGCTGCCGAGGGTTCCGGCGAAGGACGATGGTGACGGCGGAGAGAGTTGCTGGGAACTGGTCCGGCCGTTCAGGCGTCGGGGAACGATTAAGAGCGCCTTGTTTGCATGCCTTCCCATTGTTTAGGATTTCTTTTCTCGTTTTCTTTTATTTGTCTGTTTCCCTTTTTTATGAATTCCTTATTTATTTATGAGAAAACTCATAATGTACTGACAGTATAAAATACTTGTACACTGTTATCTAAGTACAAATAATTATTTATTATAAATTTGTTGACTTTTATAATAAATATTTTAAAAATCATATCAATGGTGATTTCTGATTGATTGACAGTGTAAAACTTTATCATTAGACTCTTTATTTATTTGTTTGTTTGTTTGTATATTTTTTTATACACAGATTGTGTTTCATCATACTTCCACAGTTCTAAAATAAATATTTGTCATTTTAAAACTTTACCAATAATTAAGAAAATTAATTAGAGTAAATAATCAATGCACCAATTTATATTGTTATCTAATTATAAATTGTAGTGTATAACTAATATGTTGTTGATATGAGTAGAATTGAGTTTAGATTCTTTAAGTAAGATTTCATATTCTAGTTTTGTGAATGAAAAAAAAGTTGTTTGGAGGAAAAATTTCACTAAAAGTAGCCAACTAAATTTCTTGGTGAAGATTATATAGTCACCAACAAAGCCGATGAATACTTCGTACAAATGTTATAGTGACAACAAATAATTGTCATATATAATGAGTTTATAACGCCGCCGGCAACTCTCGCTCCTCCGGCACCGGTTCTCCCTCCCGGATGGAGACCGGAGCCACGCCACGAACCCGTTGGCCCGACCCGAAAGCTCGGATCTCAACAGAACCCGGTTTTCGCCCTCGTCATGCAGCGCTGGACCAGGTTCGGCTCGGCGCGTTATGGTTTTGCCGCAGAAAACGACGTCGTTGGGAACGGCGCTCGAAAACACAGTTGCGGGAAACTCGAATTCTTCGGAGCGTTTCATAACGGAAACAAGCGACAATTAAACAATCACCGTTCTAAGGTGGTTGGAAGAGTTGAGAATAAGGGAAGTGAAACACTGAGAGAGAAACATATATAGTTGAATGAAAAGGAGAAAAAAAAAATTGGCCGTGTCGTTGACGTTGATGTCACGAGGTTTCTCTCTAGAATGCGTAGAAGGAGAGAGGGGAAAATTGACGGGGTTATGGGAGTGTAGGATGCTTTCCTTCAATTGCACCCGAGTTTAAGGCATTCTAAGAAAGCAAAGAGCTGGAGTTTAATTTTTAAAATAAATATTTGTTATTTTAAAACTTTACCAATAATTAAGAAAATTAATTAGAGTAAATAATCAATGCACCAATTTATATTGTTATCTAATTATAAATTGTAGTGTATAACTAATATGTTGTTGATATGAGTGGAATTGAGTTTAGATTCTTTAAGTAAGATCTCATATTCTAGTTTTGTGAATGAAAAAAAAGTTGTTTGGAGGGAAAATTTCACTAAAGTAGCCAACTAAGTTTCTTGGTAAAGATTATATAGTCACCGACAAAGCCGATGAATACTTCGTACCAATGTTATAGTGACAAAAAATAATTGTCATATATAATAAGTTTAGAGAAAATAGGATATGAATTGACAGTGTAAAGCTTTTTTACACTATCATTTAATCACAAATTATCATGTATCAGTAAGTTTATTGACTTTGATAATAATTATCTTAAAAGTTATACTTAAGATGATTTTTAATTGATTGTTAGTGTAAAAACTTTTACACTAATAGTGTATACCCATTAAACTTATAAGTTTATTAATTCCCTTATATATATATATATATATATATATATATATATATATATATATGAGAAAAGCTATCTACTCTTTGAAAATCTGAATGCTCCACTCTCTCTTGCATTCAATTTCATTTAAAATCTAATCTCTCATCTCACCATTAACTTCATTCAATTTCATTTAAAATCTAATCTCTCATCTCACCATTAACTTCATGCTCTCACTATGCAATGTTTCCTCACTCTTTACAAAAACAACATTGCTCCGTTCTTTCGAAAATTTAGCTTCTCTGATCTTCTCTTAAACCACTGTTCCCTTATCTTCTCCAAAAATCAACCACCAATACTCCTTTGGGATTTCAATATGTTCACTCCCAATCCCGAACTTCACTCCTTCACCAGAATTTCTCCCATGATCTTCTCATCATTATGATCAGCACCTTATTTTCTCCAAAGATTGACACCTTATCTTCGCTCTATAACATTAGTTATGATCGACACCTTATCTTGTCCGAAGATCATCTTCTCTTTTGAAAATTTATGTTCTTCTTTCCTTCTCTTTTCTTCTTTCCCTCTTTTAAAATCTCATATCAACTGAAAACACTATTCATCTCTCTCCCAACGACAACTTTCACCTTTTTTTTTTCTTCTTCAAAAAACCGAATCGATCTTTTATTACCTTATGCAATCTTCCTCTCGTATCTATACTCCTTTTTCTTTTCTTCTCCCATCAACGAATTTACCTTCCTTAATTTTCTTCCCATATCTTTTCTCTAAATTAAATTATCTTCTCTAATTTTTTAGGATAAATTACCCATCTTTCAAAACTCTCCCATTCCAAAAACTTTGGGATAATGATTTGTCATTATCATTATCCATTCTTTTGTTATAGGGATAACAAACAATTTCTTCTCTATAAAAATCTCATACTTCTTTACTGCAATCATTCGCTGAAATCACAAGAACGAGCTCAATCACCAAAATAGCAGATTTTGTGATTATCTAATCTTATTCTTTTTGGACTTGCTCCCTGGAATCATTGCAGGTTTTTTTAGTTACCAATCTGATTCTTTTTGAAGTTTATTAGTTTTGATAATATGTTTATACATAATTGATTTTTCTGTCTCATGTCAATAAAGATGTATGCAAATTATTTATGTGACTTTACTTTTATTGATATTTATATATATGAAAACATTATGATAATGATTTGTCATTATCATTGTCCTTTCCTTTGTTATGGGGATAACAAACTATTTTTCTCTATAAAAAACTCATACTTCTCCACTCCTATTATATAAATGAGAATAATTATCTGATTCTAGAATGTTTCACTCTGTCTACTCTCCTTCACATCTACTCTCATTTGAATATTCTTTCCTGGTGTAGTTGTGCATCTCACGCTTCTCTGCTGCAAAGTTCCCTCTCTCTAATTCCTTTCCTCATTTTGTGTTCCCAATTACGTTCAATTTTATCTTCGAAAACTACCTTATCTTCTCTCCCGCACTTGTTTGTTCATCATATCCATTTACGTTGCTGCCAAGATCAAAACAATTTCTCAATCTTTATCATTCCTCATTCACTCTTAAAACAAAATGGGCATCTCATCTTATTATATTCATATGTTTCATGTATACATAATATTCTCGAGAATGTATGAAAAGCATCAACATCAAACCCCTTCGTATAGGGATATTGCATTTCGGCATTATCCTCTTGCATTTTGCACGCATTACAGATATTATAATATTCATATATTTAATTTATTCATAACATTCTCCAGAATGTTAGATACACAATTTTAATTTAATTAATTATCAATATCGTATATAAGAAACTATTTTATATAGTATTATAAAGTTAAGAATTTTACTTATAATAATTTTTTGTGACTTTTTAATTGTTGTACGTAAATATCTTATTTTAAAATATTTATAGTCAACCTTTAAAAAAATTAAGCGCAATAATGTGGTGGACGTAGGAGAGTTGTTAAACAAAATTAATTTAGTCCGTGTTTGTATTAGATTATTTTATATTAAAAAATTACAATAAAATGTTGAAAAACTTTTAATTAAAAATATTTTTTGTGTAAAAGTTAAATAAAATCATACATGTGTAGACTTTTATTTAATCAATAATATATATTCTAACTTTTAAATATCTGTTATGTTAGAAAATTAATTTTGTTTTCTATTTGTTGCTTTTTAAAAAAATCAAAAATATGTTACTTTCTACACCTATATGATAAAGTAGAATATACAATTTGAAAATTGATCCATTCACTGTCTATAAGAATTACTTGTTCTTTTTAAAGTTGTCTAGACCTATTGTTCCTTTGATCTATTTTTCTGCTTTAAAAAATTCCTGCATACGATATAATTAGTAAGTCCTTATACCTCAATCTTAATTATGTCAATAACTTGAAAAATTATTTATTATAAATTTTAATTATATAAAATAAACATTTATATCCTGTACAAGCCACATGTTAAAATATTTAGTAATATATAAATTAAGAAATTTAATCAACATTTTTTTAATAAAAATATTTATATGGTACATTGATTATAAATAGAAATAACATTAAAAGCATAAAAGTGGCATTTCTTTTATTGTTTTCTAATATTTTGTAATTAAGTAGAGAATTGTTATTAGAAATTTTTGTTTATCTCGCGTAGTGATTGCTCAAACTTAATAGGAAGGTAAATTCTATGACTTTTAATGTATTTATAAAGTCTAGATTTTTTTTTTATTAACTTCTGTTGTGCTCAATTTTGTTAATTACAACAATTTGTTTAAGTATTTTTTATAAATTATATTTACAATTATAATCAGTAACAATTTATAAAAATCATTCTATATACATTTTCTAACAATATTGAAAATATCTATAAACTTAAGTCACTTCACAATTAAACATGTGTCCCGTGCATGGCACTAGTCAAACACTAGTTTTACAATAATTATTTAAAAGGTCATATTTATATGATTTCTGATTGGTTAATAATGTAAAGATTTTTACACAACGATGTATGAAAATTAAACTCAATTAATTATAAAGTAAGTCACTAATTTAGTCTCTGAAATTGTAAGGATTGGTCAAAATGATCTTTAAAATTAATAAAATGAGAAAATAGTCTCTGAAATTGTAAATTATCAATCAATTTAGTCCATTCATTAATTGATGTCATCTAATGTCATTAAAAAAGCTCAGTCCCTCCTCCATTTAATTATGCATGTTTCACATAACTTGGTTTTAAGATTTACTGTAGTGGTATTTTCTTAATAGGTAGATCAAAAGACTAATGTAAAGTTAATGAGCAAAAGAAGAACAAAGATGTAGGTAAGGGAAAAATCAATTATTATTTCATGAATGTTTCGGTGATTCTTGTCTATGTGATGCAACAATCACGTACATTTGCTTAGTTGGCTGTCACTCATACACTTAACATGTCAATTTAGCCTTTTAATGACATTAGATGACACCTGTAACATCCTGGGCGCTAACGAGGGCAAGGAGTGATCGTCGATGTAAAAGAGATAAGGCACGGATAAAGAGCGGCTCCTGGTAGGCTTCTAGCGGGAGGGAAACATGAATGAATTGAATACACACCCAAATGAGAGGGATCTAAAGGCTGTGCAGGTATGGGACTGTACAGTTGAGGATAGCTTAAAGGAATTAATAAGTGCTACCTATATCAACAAGATGCATCTACTTTTCGGTAGCCTATCACTTAAGAACTCTACAGTTAAGCGTGCTTGACTTGGAGCATGTGAGTGAGGACAAGGCACGTTGAAAAGTCTTGTGTTAGTTTGTGGGGACAGTCTTCGATTCTGAAAGCAAATAGGTGTTACAAGTGGTATCAGAGTAGGGCCTCTCTCCTAGTATGGTGTGGTTCGAGGACGAACCAAGCGGAAGTTGGTGGACATGTAACATCCCCGGCACTAACGAGGGTGGGGAATGATTGCCGGTGCAAAAGAGATAAGACACGAACAAGGTGCGGCTCCTGGCAGGCTTCCAACAGGAGAGAAACATGAATGAATCGAATACACACCCGAATGAGAAGAATCTAGAGGCTGTGCAGGTATGGGAATGTATAGTTGAAGATAGCTTAAAGGAATTAATAAGTGCTACCTATACCAACAAGATGCATATACTTTTTAGTAGTCTATCACTTAAGAACTTCACAGTTAAGCGTGCTTGACTTGGAGCAATTTAGGGATGGGTGACCTCCTGGAAAGTTTCCCAAGAAGCATGTGAGTGAGGACAAAGCACGCTGAAAAGTCTTGTATTAGTTTGTGGGGACACTCTTCGATCCTAAAAGTGGCCAGGCGTTATAACACCAGTTGTTAACGAGACTAAATTGATTGATGGTTTATAATTTCAAGGACAATTTTTTTCATTTTATTAATTTTAGGGGCCAATTTGATTGGCTATTACAATTTCAAGGTCTAAATTAATGATTCACCAAATTATTCTTTTCTTAGAATTATGTATTTTGAGTAAATAATATATGAAGTGACAATATAAAATGTTTTAATATTGTCAACTAATCAGAATTGTCATATATGATAAGTTAGTTGACTTTTATAATAATTATTCTAAAAGTTTAACAATATAATTTTTGGTTAAATCAATTAGTAGGTCATTGAACTATTTTTGAATTTTTAATTAGGTCCTTAAATTAAAAAAAAATTGTAATTGAGTCCTTAATCTTGTAAATTTTTTGCAATTGAGTCCTTAGGGTTTTTAAAACTACCATAAATTGTTATTTTCTAGCTACTTTAAATCATCATAAACTAATTTTAGGGATCCAATTACAAAAATTTTACAAGTTCTAGAATCCAATTACAATTTTTTTAGTTGAGAGACTTAATTAAAAATTCCCAAATAGTTCAGGAACATACTGATTAATTTAACCTGTTTTTTTTTTTACAAAAAATGTGTAAAAATTAAATTCATATATTTTTAATACTTATTTCTTAAAACAATAACTTAATTTTATATTATTTGCATCCCATTTTGCTTGATGTTTAGGGTTTTGGCACAGAAATTA
Organism: Spatholobus suberectus; assembly: GCA_004329165.1. Classification (NCBI taxonomy): domain Eukaryota; kingdom Viridiplantae; phylum Streptophyta; class Magnoliopsida; order Fabales; family Fabaceae; genus Spatholobus; species Spatholobus suberectus. The sequence continues at coordinate 25,044,760 of CM014737.1, read as the reverse complement.
AGAAATGCAATTAATATTTTAGATTTCAAAACAATTATTATAAAATTTCATAATATACCCCTTATCTTTCTTATTAATTAAATTTTCTCTCCTTTATACTTTCTTTATATTTTCTCACTCCACAATAAATATTTAAGGATATAATAGAAAAAAATATATTTAATGCTTCATTAGTATTCCAAAATGACAATTAAAATGGGACAATTTTTTTTTGGCTAAAACTAAATGCTTTGAAGAAAGCCAACATATCAAATTTTATAAATACCAATATTAAATGCTTTGAAGAATGATGTATGTGCATCTTATTAACGACTAGAAAGCACAACAAATTCTAAGAATGATGTCAAGTTAGAACGTAACTTACGAGATTCTTGTGCTGATTGGCAGGCTAAAATGGGTGTTATTGGGAATTCAATTTTCAAACTTAGAATGCTTGCTCATGAGTCACGAGATCCATAGGCCCTTGTCTATGATGCGATGGGAGTAACTTGTACTATAAGAAAGGGTGCGTATGGTTTGATTTTGCATAAAGGCAAATATTAGCCAATGTGCTTAAGATTATGGTTACGGAATAAAAAATTAAAAAGTTTTATTAAAATATATTATTAATGCATGTTTACTGTGATTTTAAATGCATTTTTAATGTGTATTCCAATAAAGACTTTTTATTTTAAATTCCTTAACCAGTATTGTTAGGGCGCTATGTAGTAAGACCCTTGCATAAAAAATCAAACCACACTAATAATGTGGTTTAGTTTGAAAAACTATCCTATTTTTTTCATTTTGCTAAATCAGTTTGGATTTTGATAAATTAGTTTAAAACTGGTTTAATGATCTGTTTAAGCTTGAAACTATTTTTCAAAATCGTTTTAAACACATTTGAAACATGCCTAAATTAAACAAAAAATAAGTACTATAATAAAAGTGCAAGAAATTAGACCCTCAAATAAAGGTGAAATCAAAAGTGAATTAACAAAAAATAAAATAAAATATCAAAATTGAATAACATAAAATGAACGAAAGATCTCGCTGTATTAGATTGAGTCCACGAATATAAAAACACTAGTGTTTTAGCTTACACATTGCACAGAATAAATTTTTATTTTATATAACGAAATTTATAATAAATAAATATTTTTAAATAAATAAATTATATTATATAAATTACGTTTTAGAATTATGATAAATAATTTATATTGTGATACAAAGTTATTTTTAACTATATATTGATAACTTCTTTTAAAAAATATTAAAATTTAATTTAAAAATAAAATAAAAATGATAGATTAAAAGAGATAAGTAGTTAAGAAAAATCCCTAAAAACACACTTATTGAAAAAATAGCTAAAATCATTCTCATTGAAAAATGGTCCCTAAAAATATTCTCGTTCAATATATATAGAAGATGGTGAGATTTTTTTTTATCTCTTTTAATATTTTTTTCAATTTTAAAATTCAAAATTAACATTAATGTCCTATCATCAAATTTCCTTAAATTGTATTGATTTATTTGAAAGATTTTACTTCAATTAGAATTTGATTTTTCACCATGTATAGGAACCAATGTTTTTAAAACCAGACCGGTCATTGAACCGGTCAAGACACTGATTCAAGGTTCAATGGTTCAACCGGGGTTGAACCGTGGTCGAACCAGTATTAATAAAATAATAATAATAAAATAACACATAAAAAATTTTAAAAAAATATAATATCATAACTTTATAACATTAAAAACTAAAAATAAAATATAATTTTATAAGTTCTTAACATATATAGTACTTTAAAAAGTTCAAATTAAATATGTCATAATACTTAAGTCTAAGTTTTAATAATACACATCAATATTTATTAATAAAAACAAGTTTTTATTTAGAAAAAAAAAAAGAAAATGACAAATATTTTAGGTTGATTTTCATTTTTTTAAAGAAAAAAATCAAAATAATATTTTATTAGACATTTTTTATCGAACCGCTACGAACTGGTTTTTGACTGGTTCACAGACTGGTTTTTTGCCTGGCTGGTTCTCTAGTTTAATTGGACTGGACATAGTACCGGTTCACTGATTTTTCGGTTGAACCGGTCGGTCCGGTCCGATCCGGTTCTAAGAACACAGATGGCTTTGTATCAATGGAATCTCATCATTCATACATAATGAATTAGTCTTATAAAATAAAAAACGTACAAATTTTATGGTGCTTTAATGATCGCTAGAAAAATTGTGACAATTTTATACTGTCAATTTTCATTTTGTAACGATTTTATTTCACAGAATTAAGACATACTTGACGGTAAAAACCAAAACGATATCAAAAGTACATGTGTAGGGACTAAAACGAATAATTTATAAGTATAGAAACCAAAAGATAAAAATGATGTAAGTATAAGGACCAAATGAATAATTAAACCTAAATATAATATAATAGATTTATTGGATTGATAATCATACCATATTAACTTACCATACAATGATTAAGATACTCACACTAATAATCAACCAAAATCAAAGGATAGGGTTGAACCAAGCGGGGAATAACCAAACACTATCACAAGTTGTTTGGTTCCTAGGCTCTAGGGGTAGGACCCAACCTATCCTTCCAACTCGACACAATCTGAGGTAGGTTTTGATGGGTTCGGGTTCTATAAATTGGACCCAATGTATTTTGAGACGGATGCAAATTATACTTTGGATTGTCCGAACTCGATCCATATTTAATATTCTTTTAAAAAGATTAAGTTTTTTGAACAAATATATATATTAATACTAATTTTTTTAATTTAATAGATAATATTTTGTATAATATGATATTATATTTATAATGATGTCATTTATTTTGAAATATATATTGTAAAATATACTGTAATTTAAATTTTGTACTTCTTTAACTCTACAATTTAATTATATAAAATGTTAAAATTAATATATTATAATAATAAATTGAGTTGATCCGATCTTGTTCTTAATTTATTAGGTATTGTTTTAGTTAGTGACCCTAACAAATTTTTGGATCAGGTAAGAATATAGATAAACCTGTCCTAACTAATCCCACGCAGACGCAGGCGCTTGTTATGTTTGGTGACAGATCTCCCTGACTGCGCAACCTCGTTTCCATGGCTTCAGCGCTTCAGAAACTGCTTCGAAAACCACCACCACCCGCCTTCAGATTCATCACTTCCTTTCATCCTTCGCAGCCCCAAAACCCCATCCACGCTCTCCCCCCACAGTGTCACCATCAACCCTCTCCCACTGCACCGACCCCAAGCCCCGCAACGCAGCACTTCGATGCCTCCACCGTCATCTTTCCCAGTTTCCCTTTCGGGTTTTTCCCAAACCCCGTTTTCGAAAGCGGGTTTCGATCCCCCAATGATGCTGCCGGGGCGGAAGATTCTGGAATCATGTGGGCCGACAGCGTGAAGAAGAAGCGGAAGCGGAAGATGAACAAGCACAAGTACCAGAAGCTGAGGAAGCGCATGAGGAGGCAGAGTTAGGAGGTGAGGGTTCAGCGGTTTTGGTGCCAAACAAAATGCATTGAACTTGATCAATTATTTTTAGTGAAACTGTAATGTTGTCTTTCTTTGTTTTAGTTTGTAGTGAAAAGAAGAATTGAGAGAGATGTTTAAAGTTCTATGGCAATTAGTTGGGAGTCCAATTGTTTTGGATTTTTTTGTTGACTTTTGGTTAATCTAAATGTTGCTATTGCACTTTATTTGATACTTCTTAGTTTAGAATAAATAATAATTCATGCACTGACAATCACAAACCGCTATGTATGGTAAATTTATTAATTTTTATAATAATTATTTTAAAAGTCATACCAAGAATGATTTTTGATTGATTGATCGTATAAAATTTTTTACTCTGACAGGACATAGCTTGTTAAACTTAGTTTAGTACTCTTGTTTTAGATGGATTAGGTTTATTCCTTTGTTTTTGTTTTGACTTTGCAAAGGCATGGATGTGGTTTAATGATTGTATCCAGTACAGAATTTAAAGGGGAAGTAAATTTAGTTGGATATGAGTAACTTTGACTTATGTATGCTAAGGCATTACAGGTCCCTATTGTTTGTGCTTTGTGATTGCATTTGAAGTCTCAATTTTTATTTGTGACTTGGCAGTTGAGAAACTTGGATCAATGAGGAGAAAATCTTTCTTTTTTTTTTGTTTTTTGTTTTATATTTTTACAAAAGTGCCACTTTACCTAGGAAAATGGTAGGAGTTATTGCTAGATTTGTGCATATGAGCATGTATATTATGATACCAAACACTCATTAAGGAGGATGAGAGGATCTGGTTCATGGAATGTCACTTCCCCCCTTCCCTCTTCCCCTAGGTGTTTGCACCTCCTATAGGAATCACAAGCACTAGGGTTGGGTGGGGAAAAGGTGTCCTGGTGGAGGACTGAATCTCTGACATTAACATTAAGTCAAATCTTAAAGATTTGGGTTAGTGCTAATTGAGATGGAAGCGTGTTGGCATTTAAGTTAAATTAAGTCTGTGTTCTACTTTATAGTTCTGTTCCTAAGTTTCAGCCAAAGGAAGTTCTCAAGTTAACGAGTGTGGGCAAAATGTGTTATTTCTTTCTTTCTTTCTTTCTTCTCTTTTTTTTGTTTTTACCTTTGACTTTGCATGAGTTGTTTTCAGAACCAAATAACCTTATCCACTTTTCTATTACTTTAAAATTTCAAATACAATAATATCCAAGCTGATGGAGAATATAGAAGCCTTCTTTGTGTGTCAAGTAACAGTTTTAGTACTTGAGTCTTAAATCTATATTATTTAAATGTATTACATATTGTAGCTACCCAAAAGTCATTGTTCTATGTATTTGATAAGTTATAAGTTATAATCTTGCAGAAGTCAATATCATAATTAGGGGTCTAAGTAATTAAAGTAGTTGACTCTTAAGTAATTAAGCTACTTAGGAGTCCAGTCAGTTCTAGAATAGTATACCCGGGGGGTCTATAAATTGTGCTTCTCTATGTAATTTCAACAGATTGAGAATTTGGTGATCGGGTGAAGTATATTCAGTATATCTCTTCCGGTGTTTCTTTTCAACTTAAAATTGAGTTGTGAGCATATTGGATTTCTGTCCTCTCAAGCAAATCCTTTATCCCGTAGTCCTACATAACCTATTTCAGTATTTCCATCATTTCCCTTTGCTTCAAACCCTAAATTTAAACTAATCCCTGACCTGCATCACAAGGGACTGGTCACTGAAAGAATAAAATTTAACTATGACGGCACTTTTATGTGATATTGTAACACAGTAGCTGCCCTTTTCTTATCTTTAGAATTTTGTTGGGTTTTATGCTTTATATTTTTACTTCACTCTTGTTTCACCTTTTCACTTCACTTAGTGGTAGTACATGTTAGGTTTGATTGAAGCTTGGAAGTTGAAACAACAGCCGAAAATCCCATTGTTAATTATAGATCTGCTTCATGGAAAATTCCCTTTAGGAAACTGTTTCCTTCTTTTTTCAGATTTTAGTGCAATTCTGTGTGGGTTCATTGAGTGTTTATGTTTGAAACCATGAAACGGTGAATGTAGATCCAATAAGGGTGCTTTGGTTTGATGTTTGAATAGTACTTGTGAAATCTGATACATGGGTTTGGGTTGTTTAAGAAAAAATAAAGCAAAGCATGAGACTGAATATAAACATTATTAGGTTACTCTATTAAAATATAATGTCACGTGTTGAAGAATTTTGGAGGAAGAGATGAAAAATTATGTTCAGAAGAAGCAGGAATAGATAAACTAGGGATTGTCCCAATGGTCCCTGCACATTACACCTAGAATGGAATTGCATAATACAATGGGAAAGAGCTCTAGGTAATGGAAACCCTAAAATATGTCTTTTCATTGATGATTTGAAAGAATTACATTGATATTCTTTCAATTGGTAACCTTATGAGCACGGAAGAATCTATAAAATACCTTAGTGAAGTCTGCTTAACAATTCATTCAGTCATGAAACCTACAGCCCTAACTAAATTCTATTTTGAAGAAACCCATAGTATGCACTATGCAAGAACTACCCTGTATCTAAACTCTGAAAAATCTGAAGAAACTAAAGCAAAATATAGTGACAGCTTACTTTACATTGCTCTAGTGATTGATTCTCACCTAATTTACCTCAGGAAAAACCATAGATGGACTGAATAAAAAAAATTGTGAATGTTTCTATGTTCTCCAACCCTAGTTTTTGTCAAGCTTATACAAAAACCTAGCTATTGTCTATGCCTATGTTGTTTTTGTCATAAAATTTTACTTTCTGGCATCAGCTATATCTTCTTCTATATCAATAGCTTACTAGTTATTAATTGTGTCGATGTTCAACAATTAGCTTCAATGCTTGCTGGCTCATGTTGGTTAATTCCATTCATTCATATTTCATACTCTTCAGGTTTCAAATGGTTCCCTAGCTACCATTTATTAATAGTCGGTTTTTTGCATTGTTCTGTTATTGCTGTCAGCCTGTGATGATTAAGATTTATGAATTGTTTGTAGGGAAAAATGTACACACAACTCGCCTCACCACAAACTTTACCTCGTTTTGAAATAGCCAGCATGAAATTTCAATTTTGGATGAAGGGCTCTTATACTGTAATTTGAAATGGACATTCCATACATAAGTTCAACAAAAATCATACGTCATATGACTTGTATGTATTAATTAATACACATGATAATATCTACTTTATTCATATTATTTTTTTTAAAATAAAAATTTGCCTCACTTAATTTAATCTTTTTAAATTATTTATTTTCAATTTTATGGAAATTAAAATTAAATAAAAGGGATAGCAAGTTTTACATTTTTTTAAAATTATATATACTGTATAGAGACTATCATGTGTATTTATTAAACCAATGATTTTAAAACCAAACCGTTGATTAAACCGGTAAAGGTACTGGTTTAAGATTTAAAGGTCTAATCATGGCTAAATTGTGGTTGAACTGGTAGTAATTAAATTTATATTTTTAATACTATATAATATTTTAAATAATAAAATAATATAAATTATGAGAAATTAGGATCTAAAAAATTGTAAATTAATATAAATGACTAAATTATATGTTTTATAAGATAAAAATTAATAATAATTGACAAAATAATTTATACTTATGTGAAATATTTAAATTTGTTTTTATTTATCTTAAAAATGTTATAAATTTAAAATATATAAAAAATATTAAATAAAAAAATTGAAAAATACTGGTTCAAATCTGTTTCTTGCATGGTTTTTCACAGCTTTTGGGTCGGTTGTTTACCAGTTTTGATGCTTCCTTTTTTTGGGAGTTAATGGAACAACCACTAGTCTGATAACCAGTCCAGTTTTTAAAACAATGAATTAAACATGCAAGTCACATAATGATTTAAACAAGCTAGTCACATAATGATTGATTTTAACTTAATTAGTGAATAAGAAGGGTTTGTTTGCTTGTTTTAGAAAGTTTAAGGACCTATCACCCTAATTCAATAGTTCAAGGTGCTGATTTCAGTACAAGGTATACCTCAGATAGCAGCGTCTATGCATTTTTCTGTTGGTTTTAGACTATAAGTCAAATTCCAGAAAGTCATTAGTATTTAATAGAACATGGTGTAATAGTTCCTTTTTATAATGAAGTTATTTACTGCAAAGTAAATGGAGCCTAAGATATTGGATATATAATGTATCCGCTACTGTGTTAGTGTGCTTGAAAGTTATCAACTGTTTTGGAGTAAATGCTTGCATTGTCCGAGTCTGAGCTCTAAGTTATAGTTACCATATGTCTAAGTTGATCTATTTGTTAAAGCACATTTTTATATACTTGGTTGCAAACTTAGCTGCTAATATTGACAGTATTAGACTTAATTATATAGTTGGTTGCCTTTTCTTTGGTACGATGAGATAGTTATACAGGAAAGTAAATACTGGTATCTATATGAAGTTCGTAATATGGCAAGTAAAACTGATCCCTTAGGGTAGATGACAGATGTTGAAAATAATTATCTTCTTATTGATTCCCTACTTAGATGTTGAGTTTCTAGCTGTTTGCCAGTTTTACATATCTTTGTTCAGCAAAAGTAAAAAGTTTGTCTTCTAGCTGAGGCTGGAGCAAAAGCAAGTGACTTGAATTGCTGACTGCAGTATATATTTATCATGATTTTAATATACGAATATAACAGCGCTATAACAGTTTAGTGTCACAGAGCGGCCCCCAAGTGTGACTCTGTTCCGGTGCGGAAACTCCTTTCTGGCCATGAAGTGGTGTCATTATGGTGCTGTTTTACGGAGGTAATCTTGGGATTTTTGCTCCCTTTTCATTTAGGGTGTGTTTGGTAAAGAGAGAAGAAATAGAGAAAAAGAAAGAGAAAAGGAAAAAAGAAAAATAAAATAAAAGTTAAAATTATTTAGTTGAAAAAAAATTAAAAAAAAATTATTATTAATATTATTTTTATTTTTTATTATTATTTTGTACAATAACTTTCACATTTTTTTCTATTAAACAGTGAAGAAATATTTTAATGTGAGCCTCACAAATTTTTTTAAAAATTTTCTCACATTTTACTCTAGCAAACAATTCGCTTTTTTTTACTTTCACTCCCTTTCTCTGCCCCTATATTTTTTCTCTACCAAACAGCTCCTTATTTAATCAGAACAAAGAGTCAGAAATCCTATTTCCCACTGCCATTTGCACAAACACTGAACCTCCACCCTTCTCCTCTTCGATGAAGACCCACCTTTCTCCGGCAATGTTTCTGGCGTTGGGCAGTGTTTTCTGGTGATATTCTGGCGAACTCATCTTTGTTTATGCTGACCTGTGTGTTACCTTTACAGCCCTGCTCCAGCCATGCTCAGCTTTGTTCTGACCTGTACAGATCTATCAAAGTCTGAAACCCCCCCGTATTGGGTATTGTCTTCCCAATTCAAGAACAGTGATGCATGACTTCATCCACTCTGCCACAGGGATCAACACATACCACTGACTCTATCTCTGTATAGGTCTCTTTTTTTAAATTGGCATGTATGATTAGTTCCCAAATTCTGACTTTTAATCATTAATTATGAATATATCCTTAATTTTAGGGTTTTCTTAATAATTTTTCAGCATATATTTATATATAAGTAACATATCGGAGGGGGGGAGGAGGGAAGGGGGTTTGAATAGTTTGCAGAAAAGTGTTAGGTTCGAATCTTGTTGTCGTCATTAAAATTCTCATTTTAAGAATCTAAGAACTATAAATTTAGTTATACAACAATACATTCTTGCCAAGATTAAAAGTTAATGGTTACATAACCCTTTAAAAAAGTCATGTATGGTTTTTTTTTTTGATATCACATGTACATTTATTTTTTGATCTTGGTCATTTACATACGATCTAATGATATGTATTTATTGTTCTTATTTCTCATAATAATTAAGAATTCTCACTTAATTTGTATCATAATATATATGGTATAACTTATATAATGTGTATCTCAAAACTTCTGAACAGTGCTATCTTGCTACCTGCTGTCCACTATTTGGGATTGACTATTATGATTGTAAGCAAATAAAAATTGAAGTGTTTCTACATACGTGTACCTGCAAGAAGCTAACTACCTTATGACCTGTTTGGTAAGGTGGAAGATAAACATGAAAAGAGAGAAAAGCTGAAAATTTGAATTGAAGAAAAAATGGAAGGAAAGAAAATTTAAAATTTTTGTCTCTAAAAGTTAACATTTTCTTTTTTTTCTTTTTACTTTCTCCTCAACTAAACAAAAAAAAATGTTTCGTTATTTGTGTTTTTTTTCTTTTTTATTTTCTTTTCTTCCAACCAAACATACCATTAAGGGCGGGACAATTGAAAAGTGGGAATGGAAACAGGATTTGGTTTCATAGATATTTTTATATTGCTAAGCAATAGACCGGCTGTGTTGAAATGATAAACACCGATAGTGTGTTTACCCCCTGTCACATAGGGCCTGTTTGGATACATATTAAAAGATCTTTTGAGAGCTTATCTTCTGGAATAAGCACTTTGTTATGTAAAAAGTGATATTTGGATGTACATTTTTTTTTAGTTTTTGGAAAAGTAAAAGCTCCCAGTAGAGTTTATGGTGAAGCTAAAATTTTCAGCTTCTCAAATGATTATCATTTTGAATAAGCACTTAAGAATGTATTATCTAAACACAATATTAGCTTATTTAAAAAGATCTTTTCATAAAAGAGCTTCTAAATAAGTTATTTTCCTATAAGTTCTTTTAGAAAAAACTCATCCAAACAGACCCATATTGCCTTCTTAAATAGTTAAAAACTCAAGTTCTACAGGTAGCTGAAATTTGCGTTCAGCTTATTAGTTTAAGATTTTGCAAACCATTACTAGTTACTACCTCTTATCTTTTATATAAGAAACAAATAATTTATCAAAACTAATGAAAATAGTTAAGTTAGTTAATTTAATTAATAATGTTATAAATTTATTTTCTAGTCCAAAAATGTCTATAGCATTAAATGATTTAAGTGGTGGTTATATTTAATGACATTATTTTAATTCAAGGGATGGTTTTGCTCACCAATGAATGTGACTTATATTGTTAATAGGCTAATGAATTTATGCATGAGAAATAAGTGACCATCTCATTAATAAACTTTACAATAAATTAAGAGTATAAAAAGAAATTTGCAATTAATACACCTAAAAACATGTCTATGTTTCTTATAATTAGGGGAAAAAATTGGACTTAATTGTTTTTTATATAAAGAACCGGAAATAATACTATTAAACAAGAAAAATTAAGGCTGTTATTTTGCACCTTATCCAATAGGTGGGAAGATTATAAAATGAGTACATGCTATGGGGAAGGGATTCTTCCAAGATGAAAAAAATATATAAAAAATTGAGATGATCAAATGTTATGATTTCATTGTTTACTTTTAAAATCCCTAATTTATAATAAAAACATATTATATGCCTAAGATTTATTGAAGGGCTAAGATCTTATGCAGTAATAATGTTGCTGCAGAAGATCCATTCCCTATTTTATGTGAAGAATATTTCCTTGTGTATAAGTTGGTTGAACTTTGGGGGTATGACTATTTGTTTTGGACCGAATTTGATAAATGGTTAAAACAAAACTTTGCGATGAACGGGATTCTTGAGTTAGTGAACTTAGTGAGGTGTGTGTTCTTAGTGTTGCTTTCTTAAAATTGTTTTGAAGTCCTAATAGGGGTATTTGGGTTTTTACTTGATATATTTTCATTATAATTATAAAAATATCTCCTTAGATTCACGTTTTTAAAAATTTTGTGAAGGAATTGATGAAAATATGAAATAATAAAAACAGTGATATTTTTTTAACGAGTGAAATAATCCGTGTCTACACGGGTGTTAAGTTTACAATTTTTAATTTTGTATATTATTATGATTTTTAATGTATTTTTTAATTATTATTAATTTATATAAATATATCTAAGTGTGTTGTGTGTGTGTGTGTGTGTGTGTATATATATATATATATATATATATATATATTTAAATAATCTTATATTCACACATGTCTTATATGATTTTAATTTATATAAATATGTGTTTTCAAAAATATTATTTTTATAAATATATTTACATTTGTATATACTTTAGATATATACATAATTTTAAGTCTTATTTTTTGTCATATAATTAAATATAAACTAGTTTGGTGAAAAAAAACATTTTATCTTAAAAAAAATAATAAAATATTAGATGAGTGAAAATACACTATAAAAGAAAAAATATATCCATATTGAAATTATTGTAACAAAAAATTATTAAAAGATAAAAAAATATAATAAAGCATGATTTTTAAGTAATTGATGTATTAATGTGTCTTTATGTCAAAAGTTCACTCTCACATGTAGGTTTGTCAACAGGGCTGGGCGGGAGCAAGTTTTGCCTCCTTCATCCCCCAACCCTGACCCCCGAAAAATTCTTAACCTTGTCCTCGATCCTTGTCAAGGATAAAAAAATTAGTGTCCATCCCCGTCCTTAGTGGGGATCAAGTTTTCCCACTTTCACCCTACCCCCAAAGATGCAAACCCTTCTTCTTTTCCTTCAATTGTTATTGGACAAGAGAATAAGAGAGAAATGGGTTTTCTGCTAAACATTATTGAAAACTTAAAAACATACACAATTTGCACAATAACGTTGGGCCTCACAAACTCGAAATGGCGTTTTTGTAGTGGCATTTCTGTCATTGCAAGCAATGACTGTAAAAGCTAAAAAAAAAAGTTCACAATCAAAAAAAGCTTCCCACAACCTACACAATCAAAAAGCACTAGCACAACCATGGGACAACCCTTTTACTTCACATTTTGAGACTAATCAACTTAGACTAACTCACATTTAAATATATATAAGGATATTTTTATAATGCTATTAATAGTGGGGTGGGGTGGGGCAGTGCAGATTCGAGGATGGGGAGTGGCGAGTATTAACATCCTTGTCCTCACCCCTGTCCCCAACTTTGAGGTTTGGGGAAAACCTGACCCCACCCCAGTCAAAGCGAGGAAAACCCATCAAAGTCAGGCGGGTGTAGGTTAATTTGCCATGCCATCCATATGTTACATTTATCTATAATTGAACTATTAATCAATTTATACATAGATATTAATGTGGAAAAGAAAATTCAATTTTATTCGAATAAAAGAAATTTTTCAATAAATTAGTTAAGTAAGAAGATAACAAATAAGAAAGAGAGAGAGTAAAATGTCTTGAAAATTTTAAGATTATAAATTTTAAATTTCATGGAGAAAATTAAAACATATATACAAATCGAATTTGATTTTGTCCAATATAATTTAATCCAAATTAATTTAGTGAGATAATATTTTAATTTAATTAGACAAAAGAAAATGATAAATTTGTTCCAATATAATTTAATCCAAATTAATTTAGTGAGATAATATTTTAATTTAATTAGATAAAAGAAAATGATAAATTTGTTAGAGAAGAGGGTAACAAATAAGATAGAGATATATGTATACATTTTTAAAAAAATAAATTAAAAAATACAATATTAAAATTATAATGCAGAAGTATAAAATTAAAATTTCAATATAAAAAAAACATTGAAACGCACAGTAATTAATATATAAAATTAAAATTTTAAAGAAAAAGGAAAATTAAACCTTATTTTTGTAGCATAGTAGTTAATATTCTTTTTTATTCTTTTGTGAAATTACTTTTTAAACCTTTATTGAAACATGTAGAAATAACTTAATACATAATAATATACAAAATGTCAAATATTAAAAGAAAATTTAAAACTTATTCAAATAGAATAAAAAAAGGTCAATTATATTTTACAAATAAATAAATAACTAAATAAATTATATGATAGTTTATTTATAAAAAATTAGTTAGGCAGAAGTTCACACGTGAAAAATGAATTAAGTCGGAGTTAACACGTGATAAAACTTTACTTATGTAATATAATAGATAGATAAGAGATATAGTGAGATTAAAATTAATCTATATTTATTGAAATTAATTTATACTGATTGAAATTTAAATAATCCTTACAATTTATATTGATGATTTTATAATAAAAATAATTCAAGCACTTTATATAAATCGAAACAATTCAAACGATTATTAAAAACATTATTAATGATGTTAAATATTATTCCTTTGCTTATTAAAAAGAATAATGCAAGAACTTATTAAATTTTTTTTCCATAGAATGATAGATAAAAGGTTGAAATGTGATATAATTTTAGAAAAATATACTTGCTTGATTATTTAAACCAATCAATGTAAATTCAATCACTAAAATGGATAGAATTATAATCAATTAATTTACTAAGTTTTATCATATGGCTTTTCAATATATGATTATCTCAATATGTCAATATTACAATGAATCATGTAAAATAACAATGTTAAATTATATTTTAAATTATAAATTTAAATACACAATTACAAACAATGTCGGAGAATTACAATAAACCAATATGTTATAGCTTATCAATTAAAATTCATTGCTATAATAATTTCTTATATTCATCATACTAATTGATTTGACTCAATATTCATAATCTATGATTTTGATTGGTGAGAAGATTCATCATAGAAAAATAGATAATAGGTATAATAAATATTTTTAATAAAAAAATATATAAATAAAAATAATATAGAATGTATAATGATTAATAGAATCATAATCAAAATTGCAATAAAATCTTCTATATTGTCAATTAGATTTTCTTTTTTAAATGAGCATTCCCTATTAGTAACAAATAAGTGGAGACACTAAAAAATTCTAAAGGTCTCATTGGTGATAAATAAATGAGAATAACAATGACAAATTTAGAAGTAGAAAATTAATTAATATTTCAATGATAATTGCTAAAATCAATAACAATCAATTTATTTTAAATTTTATAGTATTCAAATCAAGCAATGTACATCACCTCCAATATTATTTCTAAATCAATCAATGAATATAATAACTTTCTAAAAAAGCATGATTAAATTAATTATAATTTAAAATAAATTATATTAATTAAAAATTATTTTTCATTTATTAAAATTCAAATATTTATATTGATTGGTTGCTTATAATAATAAATTTTCATTGTGACTTATATATGATCAGATTAAAATTAATTTATATTGATTGAAATTAATTTATATTGACTGAAATTTAAATAATATAGAGTGATATATAAAAGGTTGAAATTTGGTATGGCATTAAAAAATATACTCGCCTAATTATTTAAATCAATCAATCAAAATTCAAGCACTAAATTGATAAAATTACAATCAATTTACTAAATTTTATCAATTGAATTTTCAATATATGAGCATCTCAATATCTCAAAATTACAATCAATCAATAAATGTCAAATAACAACCTTTTAAATTGTAAATTTAAACACACAATTACAATCAATGTGAGATAATTACAATCAATAAATATACCACAACTTATCAATTGAAATTCCTTGCTATAATAATTTCTTGTTTCTTTGATTCATCATACTAATTGATTTGCCTCAATATTCATAAAATGTGATTTTGATTAGTGAGAAAATTCGGCATACAATAGACAACATATATAATAGATATGTTTAATAAAAATAATACAAAAATAAAAGTAATATAGAACATATAATGATTATTGGAATTAGAATAAAAACAATAATAAAATCTTTTATTGTCAATTAGATAATTTTTTTTAAAATAAGAACATTGTTCATTGACAAATAAGTGGGAACAACAGTAACAAATTCTAATGAGTCTCATTAGTGATAAATAGTTAGAGAAATAGTAACAAATTTAGAAGTAAAAAATTAATCAATATATAAATGGTAATTACTAAAATCAATGACAATCAATTTATTCTAAATTTTATTATATTCAAATCAAGTAATGTATTTTCATCACCTCCAAAACTAATTCTAAATCAATTAGTGTATATATTATCTTTCTAATAAAACATGATTAAATTAATTATAATTTAAAGTAATTTATACAAATTAAAAATTAATTTTATTTCTTAAAATTAAAATAATTTATATTATTATGTTGCTTATAATAATATTTTTGCATTGAAACTTATATGTGGTTAGATTAAAATTAATCTATATTGATTAAAGTTAGTTCATATTGATTGAAATTAATTTATATCGATGGAAATTTAAATAATTCAAACAATTTATGTTAATCGATTATTTATAATAAAAAATTCAAGCACTTTATATGGACCAAAACTTTTCAAACGGTTATTAAAAAACATTGTTAGTGATGTTGGATATCAATTACTTTTTAATTAGTTGATTGTTTTTAATTAAGATAAATCAAAAATCAACAATAAGATTAAAGTATGAAAATATCTTGAATACAAATTGGCGGGTAAATAAACATTTATTTTCAACCACCACAACTGAAAACTTAATAGAAAATGCAATAAGAAACTTTCTTAAGAAACCAACTAGTAGTAAAATGCATTAAAATTAAGTGAATTAATAGTTCAAATGAATAAATACAAATGACCTTTAGCATATCTCATAAATAACATATGTGTATTTTAATAAAATTTAATGTTAATTTTGATGATAAAGTTACTTTTCAATGAATACAATTCATGACTATTAAAAAAAACTAATTTGCATTCATACTCATATGTTCCTGCATTCATGTAAATAGAAAAAAAAAAAAAAAACTAATCATCAACTCTATATATATTAAAAATAATTACATTGCCACTTTGAAATTTAATTAACAATTTTTTTTCCTTCTTGAATCCAGTAGTAGCACAAAATTTCTTCTAATCATGATCAATTTTCGTAGTCTTTTGAGACATGTCAAAAAACAAAAGAGAATACTCAAATTGTATTTAATTCACATCACGTAACAAAATAATGAAAAATCCAAAATTTTGCATAAAAGCTGAAAAATCCAAAGGCAAAACCTACGGTTGAAATCACAAAAAATAAAAATAAAATTCAAACAATATATACAGTATTACATAATATAATTGAATATGAATTGAATATGAATTAAAGCAACATCTTCTTGTATAAGATAATATGAATATTTCCCTTGTTAATTAGCTTCTATTCAAAAGAAGCTTACCAAAAAACTTTTCTTTGAAGTCCTTGTCCACTTCACCATTTCGCTGAAAATATTAAAATAACTCATGCCATTTCATTACCAAGAAGTTCTTGAATTCAGTCACAGTACAAAATTTCTTCTAGTCTTGACTAATTTGTAGTCTTTTGAGACATATCTAAAAATAAAAAAAGAATAATCCAATTGTATTCCATTCACATCACATTACAAAATAATGAAAAATCCAAAATTTCACACAAAAGCTGAAAAATCCAAAGGTAAAATCCTATGGTTGAAATCGTGAAAAAAAAAACAATATATATTGTGTTACATAATACAATAAATTAAATAATATGAATTAAAACAACAACTTCCTATATCAGGTAATGTGAATATTTCCCTTATTAATTAGTTGCTATTCAGAATTAAGCTCACCAAAAAACTTTTCTTTGAAGTCCTTATCCACTTCAACATTTCGCTGAAAAGATTAAAATAACTCATGCCATTTCATTACTAGGAGGTTCTTCAATCTAGTAGTAGTACAAAATTTCTTCTAGTCGTGACCAATTTTCATAATTTTTTGAGACATGTCAAAAAACAAAAGACAATACTCCAATTGTATTCCATTCACATCATCGTAACAAAACATTGAAAAATCCAAAATTTTGTACAAAAGCTAAAAAATCCAAAGGTAAAAACCTACAGTTGAAATCATGAAAAAAAATTTCAAACAATATATATAGTGTTACATAATACAATGAATTGAATAATATAAATTAAAACAACAACTTCCTATATTGAATAATATGAATATTTCCCTTGTTAATTGGCTTCTACTCAGAAGCAAGTTCACCAAAAAAAATTTCTTTAAAGTCCTTGTCCACTTTATCATTTCACTAAAAAGATTAAAATAACTCATGTCATTTCAATCGTAGAAAGAATAAATGGAGAAAATCACTCCTAATTTTTTCCTCAATATATTAAGATAGTCTTCCATATTTTGCAACAAAGAATACCAGCAGTTACTCTTATATATATTATTTAAATATGATATAAAATTATCATATATCTTCTAAGATTTCTTAATTTGAATACGATATAAAATTGAATTAGAATATATTGGAATATATATTAGTACTTTGGTTTAAATTAGAAAATATACTTGTATTATTAGTTTGAATGTTCAAATCATAAAAATTATATTGATTATAATTTTCTTAATTAATATATATAATTATGTATTAGAATATATATTAATACTATCAATTAATTTGAATCAAAATATGTACATGTATTATTAGTTTGAATGTACAAATCATATTGATCATAATTTCCTAAATTACTATAATTATGTATTATAATATATATATTAGTACTATCAATAAATTTGAATTAGAATATATACTTGTATTATTAGTTTGAATGTTCAAATAAAAAAAATCATACTGGTTATAATTTCCTTAATTACTTATTAGAACATATATTAATACTATTAATTAATTTGAATCAAAATATATACTTATATTATTAGTTTGAATATTCAAATCGTAAAAATCATATTGATCATAATTTTCTTGATTACTATAATTATGTATTTTATGAATTAAAAAATAAAATAAAAAAATTTGATAGCATTTTGGCAGAAAAAGAATAAATATTGTGTTGTTACATGATATTTACCTATGTAGCAAAACTTTTTTTTTTTATAAAATATAGTAGATTATAATATCACGGAAACAAACCAAACAAGCTGTACCAGGATTATTCTTTTTTTTTTGGAGACCATGTACCAGGATTATTCTGGTTTGCTATACTGGTTTTTTCGAATGTTAATCCACTGTAGTGGCCAAGATTTCAACTAGGACAAAGGTCAAATCCAGTTACGATTGTATCCTGACTATGCTCCTTATTATATCTTTTACCATAACAATAATTATTCTCAATACATCTAGAGTACTTCTTCTGGCTGTGTCATTAATGTTGGCCAGGGTCGGAATCGGATTTGATGTAGTTAAGAGTTTCACGTGTTTACGAATACGCACTCAGCAAATCGGAACTGTTAGATTTCAAGTACATATTTTAAATCTGATTCGGTGTGATCAAACTCTAGCCTCCGATCTTGATCCAACGGTTCTGATTTGTTGAATGCATAAATGTGTGACTTTGCTGACTGTAGCAAATCCAAATCCATGAGGGTATTGCTACTACTTTGGTACTCCTAGTTCTTGATAGAGGACAAATTCTGTTGTGATTTAAAATATCAATCTAGATCTGCTTGGATCTTATATGTACTCCATACTACCCACTGCATTCATAAATAATTATTTGGCAGCCCCTTAAGTTAAAATTTCGGTTGAACCATCTTGTACTTCTCAATTGATTTGCCATATGTTGCTTCATGATCATAAATACTACACACTTATTCTACCATCTTCTTTTTTAACTGGCTGCAAAGGAGCACTATCAAAAGTTATATATGAGACCAATACTAATTACTCAAACCCATCATTGCATTAACTGTTATAGAAAGTTTAGTAACCAAGCCAAACTATAAAAAGCAAGTCATGACAGGCATTATGGAACAGAAATGCTAGGAACACGAGACATGTCTCATCATCCCATCAAACCAACCAGATTATAGGGGTAGGGCAAGTGCAACCCAACCCATCTTTTTTTTTTAGGGTTAAATATGTTTTTCATTTTTAAAAATTAAACACTTTTGGTTTTAGTTCTTAAAAAAAAAATTCTTAAATAAAGTACCTTAAATATTAAAAATACTTTAATTAGATCATGTATTAAATTTTGTTTAACTTTTTTGTTAAATGATAGTTACATCAACATTATAGTCATCATTAATTTGCTGATGTGGTTGTCCATGACAACTGTTATATCCAGGTTAGATTAGTAACATACTTTTTGAATAAAATTATTACATATTTAGCCCTAAACTGCATATTTTTTTTAACCTTAAAACAAATGTAATTATACAATTTTTTATTAAAATATATCATTAGACACTTTAGGTAATAAAATATTTTACTTGAAAACTGATGTGACTATCATTTAACAAAAAAATTAAACAGAATTTAACACATGAATATAATTAAGATATTTTTAATATTTAAAAACTTTATTCAAATTTTTTGTTTCTAAAAACTAAAACCACAGGCCAATTTTTAAAAAACTAAAATCATATTCAACCATTCTTTTTAATTTGATTACTTTACAGGGCCCACAACAAAGCAAAAATCCCTTGATTCTGTCGTCCGATTCAATCCTAGTTATTCTTTGATTAAAATTAGTTGTTGTATGGTCCGTTCCTACCAATAAGATAAGTGCTTGTTTTGCGGGCTTGATTCCACGCTTCGTCCTGGAATTTTGGGCCCACAGATTGTGACTGATGTGATGATTCACCACATTAATACAGTGTAGTCCAACGTTTGATATTTGTCCATTTGGAAAACTAATATGGATCATTTTGACCAAATGACTCTGCTATTTTGCATCTTACTTACTTCAAAAATTTATTTATTTTTCACATTTCTTTTGGTTTATACATTTAGGAAGAAAGAGACAGACAGGAAGGGAAAAAAGAAGAAGAAGAAGGTGATAGATATGATATGTGTTTGGATAGGCATTCACGGTGCATGTTTGTCTGTAAATTTACCTTGAATTCTCTCAAATAATGTAGAAGCAAGTATGAGTTGCTTTATGTTGACACATGTCCATGACCCTGAAATGCCAAACCAAAGACATGGATAGTGCACGTTTGATTCACATTAGATTATAAAAATTATGTTGGAATACTAATTAACGCGATTTTAGATAAATATTTACATATTTTGTCTTATTTTGAGAAATTGATTGAGTTAAAGCAATTTTAAGTAATTTTGATGATGGATAACAAAATTTATATTGAGTTTTACTAATAATTTACTTTTGGAATAAAAATATCCAAACACAAATTATTTCACTTCAAAATCAATTTTAAACAAAACTAATTTTATAAAATTGATTTCATTCAAAATCAATTTTGTAAACATTTATCCAAACACACCAATAAGAAACGATGTCATAAAAAAAGGAAGACATATCCATACAAGATGGGTGTAAAACTAAATGAAGATGAAAGCATTGGGATGTTCTCTTTGGGATTCCCTTTCTATTACATGACAAGTTTTATTTTTCCACGTTGATGATGTTCTCGTGTTTGCATGTAGATTAGTAGAACTATTTTCCGTTAAACATATTTTTATCGAAGATTATCGAGGGTGGCAACTTCACGTGAAAATGAGATTGACATGTCACAAGATTGATTTGTGGCAATCTTTTATCAAGTTATGATGATGATTGTGCCTTCTTTTAAAAAAGAAGCTCTTGGCCACGTCAAAAAACAAAAGCACTTGGCGTTTGATATTACCTCCGTAGTTTGCCGAGTGAAAAAGGCACAGCACAGATCTCTTCTCAAATTTGCCCATAAATTGTTATGGCATTGAGTTGATGTGGTTTTTCTTCTATATCCTTCTAATTGTGTGTTGGAAACCCATACTCACTAAGCATTCTAAGACAACTTTTTTCCGCCCAATAATTGCTTACATGATTAGTTACCTAGCGATTTGAATGACCTTAACCTATCACCAGCTTGGGTATGTAACCTGTTGAGGACAAAAACTGAGTGCTTCACTAGTATATGTGATGCACATACCTGCATGAAATCAGCCTGACAATTGCATCACGCGTCAAGATAAGAGTGACTCTGATTTAACCTTGGTTCTGTTTCCACAGTTTGCTAGTTTAAAGGAGAGTGGGCCATGTGAGAGAGAGAAGTGCAACAGCTGTTGAGCCATATATGGTATCTTAACATATATTTGGAACATTTCAGCAAAAAAAACATATATTTGGAACAATGCTAGAATTAAATAAGTAAAATTAAGTAAAGAATTTCACTCAATAACAAGAAGTATTTATAAAAATTAGTATTTTAGTTTGTACAAACGTTTATTTTTATATAATTAAAATTTATAATAAATAAATATTTATGAATATATAAATTATATTTTGAATTTATAACTAACAATTTAAATTGTGATATAAGCTTTATTTTTAACCATTGACAATTTCTTTTAAAAAATTATTAAAATTTAATTTATAAATAAATATAAAAGAAAGTAGATTGAAAAGATGTTTAGATTTCAATTGGGAGAGTTCCAAAATATTTTTATTCCTAAAGCAACAAAATTTTCCTTTTCCATTTTGTACATTGGAATTTGTTATTGTGCATTGAAATTCATAAAAATACTTTTTCAACTTTAATCCAAACATAACATAAGTAGCTAGACAAATTAAGTATACTGATAAAGATAAAAGAAAAATAGTTTGAAATGATAAATAGATCATTTTTTTTGGACAATTACGAAATAGTATGTAATATGTACATTCAAAAGAAAAAAAAGAAAAAACATTAAAAATATTCAGAAAGTAAAAAGAGTCAAACTCTTATTTTCTAAATTATATATTCTAATTTATAATATAAGACTAAATAATATTGCGAGCAATTTTCAATTCTTCTAAGTGCATTCTTAAAATTTACATTGAGAAAAAGACATTTGTTTGTTTAGGAAGTCTCCACTCTCAGTCAGAGGGAGATGAATGATGATGATGATGACTGTTTGCATGCGGGATAAAGTTATCCTCGGTTCCATAATTCCAGCTGGCTGTCTTGATTGATTTGGATCCAAATTTTCTTGTTTGCCACTACGCTTTTGCTAAATTAATCCTGCCGCCAAGAAAAAGAAAGAAAGAAGAGAAAAAAGATAAATTCACCATGGATGAATCAACACACTTCTAGCCCTTTGCTAATTCAGAAGAATCGATCTATCCTCTAAATTGAATTTAACATGGACCAAAAAAAATAAAAATGGAATACCTCGTTGATATTTCAGTATTTCACCATTTGTTATTTAAAATTCATGTCCAATAACATTGCTACATCATTTCATTTGATTAATTGATATATGTAGTAGTGGCTGTGGTTATGTTTGGGTTTCACGCATTAACGAAAATTTTAAAAAATAAAATAAAATAACTCATTATGTTTACATAGGTATATTAAGTTTTGATTTGTTGATACCAGTACTGTATAAAAATTTACGCTATGAACAAATTATAGTGTCAGTCATCTAGAAAAATAGTTAAAAATCGATGAAAAAAAATATCTTAGTTAATATGTGTGTAATTAACCTTTTTGAAAAAGGAAAAATTAAAAAAATACAAGAAAGAATATTGAATTGAGTTTTTTTTTTCTTTTTTAGGAAATTTTGAAAAGTCTTTTATGAAAAACAAAATATAAGTTTCAAAAACATTGATGAACATGGGTATGGCAGGCTTAGAAAAAGCTTTAGACAGGGTTTCAAAAACTTTTCACAAAAATGTTTTCTTTCGAAGACAAAATTTAATTTAAATCAAGATTTCCACACAAGTAAAGAGATAAATGATAGATAAGATGAATGCACAAAGTTTATATTGGTTTATCCCACAAACTCAGAGCTATGTCTAGTATTTAACTAATTAGTTAAGATTTTCATTATATCTCAACAATTTATACTCAATGTTTACATCACTGTCTAAGTATTTTTTTTTTTCCACCAACCTCTCCAAGCTTATAACCCTTTTCTTTAAGCCTCTTCAAACTTTACTTTTCCAAAAAACTTTAACGCTGTGTGAAGATATATAGTCTGTCTTAGTGATAACTATTTATGAACTAATAGTCTAAAATATATATATATATATATACATATATATATATATATAGAGAGAGAGAGAGAGAGAGAGAGAGAGAGAGAGAGAATTGTAAATGTGTTTTAATGAAGTATGAGGTAACTAACGATCTGTAATTCTTCATTTTTTTGGTGCTTATAGCTCAAGAAATTCTCCTGATTGTTAGATAAGAAGCTTGTCATTCTTCCAAAATGCTAGGTTTAGGTTAAACCATACATTGAATGTACTTTTGATCTCTTCACAGAAAAGTTGTTTTATTCTTAGACCTAACAAATGTGTCCTCAATTTTGTATTCTTTTCAAGTAAAACTTTTCAATTTTTAACTTCTTGATCCACAAGTCCAACTTGTCAAATATCTTACTAGGATATATGCATATTCTTCAAGAAATACTTTTTTCTAATACTTATTGACTTTTCTCGTAGCATGTTTCACAATTATATTCCGTAAACAACCAAAGCTCTAATGATTATTCTTTTTTTTCTATTGGTTGCTTAGGGTATCTCCAGCCAAGAGTCAAAGAATAATCCCTTGAAGTACGGAGATTCATTTAAGGAATTGACCTCTCTCAATAGATGCTCTTTCATACGCACAGATCTGGGATTGAACTCTTAACCACATGCTTAAAGGACATAGTTATTTGCCAATCTAACGATTATTCTTTGAATAAATAATGCATACACTGACAGTATAAGTATTTTTTATATTGTCATCCAATCACAAACCGTCATATATAGTAAGTTAAATAATTTTTATGATAACTATCTTAAAAATCATAACATTGATGATATCTAATTAATTTACAATGTAAAAACTTTTATATTTACAATGCATAACAATTTAACTCTTATTCTTTCAAGCATTTTAGTTTTAAAATGGGATTTGCTTATGTTAAAACGTTACTTTCAAGTTTCTCCAACACTATAAGAGTTGGACTAATCAAACGCTTTGCGGAACCGACTTTATATAATAATAACGTGCAGGCATATATAGCATACTTGGAGAACAAAAAGGCAAATAAAGTTTATATAATTTGCAAAGAGACTTAAAATGCATTAGAGTTATATTTATGTAACAATTTTTTATAATATTATTCTTGTTCTATTTCCTTTCATCATATTACTTATCTCACACTTTTTTCTCTTCTTTTCTATCTCTCTCGTGATTGTAAAAAAAATTGTAAGAATTTGATGTATAAAAATAAATTTTCTATGCATTATGCACATACTGTTTGCATAATGAATTTTATGGTTGGGGGAACTTCATTGTCATCGAGGAAGAGAGGACATTATTATCAAATTTAGTCAATCAAACGGTTAATTAAGAGTAGTAACTTTCTAAAATGAGTAGTACTGTGGACATATCTTGAATCACAACTGCTCACATGCCTATATCTAAATTTTCAAACAATCATATTGTGTAAGGTGCTTTTTTATTTTTTTCAATTAATTTGACTTTTTTAATTATGCACATTCTATAGTAGGGTAAGGAAAAATGTTCTACAGGTTGGCACTTTCTTTATTATTGCCCTTCACTAGTTGGGCATGGGATCATAACAAGAAAATAACAAGACTGTACCATCATAGCTTCACTGGCAGTACGTGGTTACATGCAAAAAATGGAAGGATACGCAAACAAGTTAGTTCTTGAGTTTGATCTTCATAGCTTTGTGTGTGTGTGTGTGTGTGTGTGTGTGTGTGTTTTAATTAATTAATTCATTTGTTTTTAATGTCACAGAAACAAGCTGATAAAAATCAATTATGGACAGCTGGAAAACGATATGATACAGGGATTTAAAATTCGAACCCCACTAGTATACGAGGAATACAACAACGTGCTCATTAACACACTTATTTCATCATATTATATGTCGCTTTGAGTCTTTTAATTTGTCAGAAAATCAACAAAACATTAATTTTTTTTCCAGTAATATATCTTTATTTAATAGTATTTCACCTAAATATTTAAATAGATTTCCAACTACATTTAAACCCTTTTAATCAGGATATATATATTTTTGTCAAAAATGATTATTTTGTTGTAATTTGTGCAATTAATAATTTTCTTTAAGAGTATACATTACCTTTAATATGAAAGAGAGTATTTTTAATATATACTTTAATATAAATTTCATATAAATATCGGTCACTAAATAATGCACAAATCTCATTAAATAAAAAATAAATCTCATATCATTTAAAAAGAGTTACATAAGTTTAAGTAAATTAATTTTTGTATAAACATACACTTTAAACCAGAACTTGAAAGAATATTACACAACAGTATTGTATTGATCTAACTTGAACAATGTTTTGTACATAGACACAAGATGCAACACAAAAAAAAAAAAAAAAAAAAAGAGGGGTGGGGGGAGAAGAAATCACCGAGAGATATGATATGGATTTCCTATAATATACATATATATTACCTATATAATCCAATAGCAATGACCTAAATATGGAAAGATTCAATAAGACCAATCACGTAAAATCGACAATAATCAACACATACTATTTATGAACACAATTAATCAAAAACACAAAATGTAATAAAATAATATTAAGATCTTGTAATCTTTATTATAACTAATTAAGAGTATATTAAAAAAGAATGTATTTAAAAACTTAATTTATATCTACGGTTAATGTAAACTTCTTTACAAACAAATTTGATAACATCTTCATTAATTTGGCTTGATATATATATATATATATATATATTTACCAAATATCAATGTTGCATATAAACTCTTTAAAAAAATAATTTAACAAAATTTCAATATATTTATAGAACTAATTTACATGCATTACCTGTGTATAAATTTTTTACATAAATATCCGATTGAAATTCAATCTAACATCATATCATTCTATTCATATATATATATATATATATATATATATATATACATATATAATGTAATAAATTTTATTTACTTTGATAGATGATGGTGGGTGCAACTAGGGCTGTAAATGAGTTAAACGATTCGTAAACTATTCGAGTTTAATTCGTTAAATACTTATTCAAGCTCGTTTGTTTAAATAAATAAATTCAAGCTTAAAATTTGGATTATTTAAATGAGCTCAAGCTTTACGAGCTCGACATTAATAGTTTATGAATAGGTCGTTTATTTAAATTGATGATTGTGGACTTTATTATCCTTTGCTATTTATATATTCATCATAAAAATATGTAAAACTTTGTTGAGAGCAATAAATTGATTTTGAACTTTCTTTTTCATAGTAGTTAAGAAGCTATAAATTTTTTATTTACTAGATTATGAAAATATAATAGTCTAGAATGTTTAAGTTTTACATGCCGCATGTTAAATACATATTTTTATTTGTAAATTATTATATAGTATTTAAATTTTTATTAAATATTAAACAAATAAAGTTAAAAAATGTAATATTTTTTCATAAAACAAAAATAATTAAGTTATAAATAAACTAAACAAACCATACCCAAGTCTTATAGTTTTTAAACAAGTCAAATTCAAGCTTTTAATTAGACTTATTTAAATAAATGAGCCAAATTTGAGTAAACTTCTCTTAAACTAATACTTTATATTTGGACAAAGAAAAAGCACATAGGCACACCGACCCTAGTCCCGAACATTGCACTTGAAGCATCTTAGAACACTAATAACCGATTATCATTATTACTCACATAACATAACCAAGCTCTCACTTTCACTCTCCTCTCCTTTCCCTTTCTATTTGCCAACACAAAAAGCTCCGTTCTCCTTAGTCCTTCCACAAACACACACGGAAGAAATCACATAACCAATGCATCGATCCGAATTCACGAGAGAAAGTTGATAGCGTGTGTGCGTGCGTGCGCGTGCGTGATATCAGCAATGGGAGGAGTGACATCATCGATGGCGGCGAAGTTCGCGTTCTTCCCGCCGAACCCGGCGTCGTACAAGGTGGTGAAGGACGAGGTGACGGGTCTCCTGCTGCTGAGTCCCTTCCCTCACCGCGAGAACGTCGAAATTCTGAAGCTCCCGACGCGGCGCGGCACCGAGGTGGTGGGCATGTACGTTCGCCACCCCATGGCCACTTCCACCGTCCTCTACTCTCACGGCAACGCCACCGATCTCGGCCAGATGTACGAGCTCTTCATCCAGCTCAGCATCCACCTGCGTGTTAACCTCATCGGGTATGAATGCATAATTATATACTTCCTCTTCTCCTTAATATAAGGCATCGTCTAGAAGAATCTTTTTTATAAAGTGTTTTACAATTCTTATGAAATATTTAATTTTTTTCATTACTTGTCCTTATTAAAGATTTTGAGTGTTTGTGCATTTATTTGATAGTGGTGCATGTATTGGGACTTTAATGTTTTTCGTCACTCACAACAAGTTAATGGTGATTAACAAAAGTAAAATTGGTATGTTATAATATTTTTTTTAAAAATCAATAAATTAACTAATTTAATTATTTTTATTGGTATATGTAATTCTATTACAAGTGTCTTATATTAAGAACCAGAAGGAGTATTATATATTACTCCTTTCTCATTTGAAAAATGTTATTTGTACAATAAATTATACAACAAATCTTACAACGAAGAGAGAAGGCAAGAAAAGAGAGAGAAGTGTGAGATATAATAAATGCTGTGATAAAGAGAGATAGATGCAGAAAATGATATTGTATAATTTGTTGTATGAATTTTGTATGAATAACACATCTGTTCTCATTTTATCTGGTGTCATGGTTTTAAATTGAGGGTTGCAGTTGCGGGGTTGTCGTGATCTTTGGTATTGCGGACGAATGTGATTGATGCGGTTGCGGTGATTCCAAAAAGCTTGATGTTGTGGCTGAAATTGTGGTGGTGAACTGTTTTTTAAAACCTTGTTTGTTGTTGAAAATTATGTAACACAAACAATTAATTATATCATATGGATTATACAACAACAACAACAATAAAAGTCTTATCTCGTATTAAGTGAGGTCGAGTGCATGGTACATCGATCATACGACCTTATTTAAAGATTCAAAGATATTATCAATAAGGATTTTAAAATGATTTTATCTGATTTAAAATATTTTTAATTTTATAATTATGTATCTATTAATGCATTTATTTCTTGCAGGTATTATTGAAAAAAATAATTAATGCTTTCTTGATATTCTAAAATGATATATAATACCACCTCTCACTTTTTGTGTGTGTGTGTATATGGTTGTTGTTTTTGAATTTTCATGTTTTGTTCTTGTGCTTGTGTTGGTTTTGGTTTCTGGGTTTTTCCCAAGTTTGGTTCTGTTTGAGGATGAAGATCGTGGGCACTTAGGTTTTTGGTTGCTTGGAAAGGAGAGGGGGGGGGGGGGTGGGTGATTGGGGATGATCTGGAATATTGGGAAGAGAAATGCTAGTAATAGACTTATTTAAACACACTCTTTATTATTAGTTTATATTTAGTGGAAATCACAAATTTATGAGTCTCACTCTTTATTTAATGAGCCCTCATTTATCATTTTGTAGTTTTTAATAAATTTTAACCAACAATAAAAGGTGTGTTGATAGCATTTCTCATATTGGGAAGTGGGTGTTTTGAATGTTATAGGAATATCAAATTGGGGTAGCTTTGGTTTCATGTTTTTTTTGAGGGAAAAAAGTAAAAATGGAGGACTTTGTTGGGGGTATGCAATTTATGATTAGTTGGAGGAGCTTATACCTCTGCATATTTTGACAATATGTACTTCAAGTGTGCGCAATTGGAATAGCTCATTTTGTGGCCTGTTATTTCTTGATGAAACTGATCTAGTTGGTTAACTAGTATCTGGAAATGTGTGTATTTAATCTGTGGAGCAGAGTTTTGTGAAGAATATTGTCTGTTATCTGTGTTGATCAACTCAAAAGGTGAAGTGTGAAATGGGGTTGAGTCACGGTTGTGTATGATTTTTGTGCAGGTATGACTACTCTGGCTATGGCCAATCATCAGGGAAGGTTTGTAAGAATATGAAATGCTTGTTCATGTTGTTGTGTTCTGCAGTGATGATGTGAAGGGTGGTAGAGCTAGAACCATCTGCTGATGAAACATTGTTTTGCCTGAACTGCAGCCAAGTGAGCAGAATACATATGCAGATATTGAGGCTGTGTATAAGTGTCTAGAAGAAAGCTATGGTACTAAGCAGGAAGATATAATCCTGTATGGCCAATCTGTTGGCAGTGGCCCTACATTGGATCTTGCAGTTAAATTGCCTCAATTGAGAGCTGTTGTTCTGCACAGTCCCATACTCTCAGGCTTAAGGGTCATGTATCCAGTAAAACGTAGTTACTGGTTTGACATATATAAGGTGGCATAATGTTTTGATTTCTAATCATATATTGCCATTTCTAATCAAATATTGCTGATTTACAGGCACATGAGTTCCTTAATCTAATCAGATGCTGCTTTGTGTTGACATGCAGAATATTGACAAAATTCCGCAAGTTAATTGTCCTGTTCTCATTATTCATGTAAGTTTCCTTTGATAATGCTGTATCATTTGTTGTTATTGAGTCAGATAGCCTTGGCTTAAGAAACATTAACTTTTGTTTTTGTTTACACGGTATACTTTTTCTGGAATAACTTATATCTAGCATATTTTTTCTTTGCTCTTTCCCTTTTTTAAAAAGTTTCTTCACATTTATTGAAGACTTGTAGTTTCACCCCAGCTGAAATACTTTTATAGTTCTGAACTTGGAATATGTGAAAAATTATTTCCTCTTCTCATTATTTCCATATGATTTGGAATGCCTTTGTCATTTCTCATGTCTGTGGCAGACTTTTCAGGCCTTGAACTTCATAAATACTGAAATTTTCTTCACCTGCATTGCTCTATGTTGATAAGTTTATTCAGGGAAAAGAGTATAGTTTTAACTTTAAAAGCAAGAAATTAGTTAAAATGCTGCTAGTCTTCTTCTTATGGAGCATGTTTTGCATATCATGCTTATTGTTTGTGGTCTAAAAGGATGCTCCATGCTGACATTAGTGAGAAATTGTGTACATGCTTGCCATACAGGCAGTGTGACAGGTGCCTTTTAGAGAATACTTTCTTACTACTATTGCAGCCATTTCATTATTACTATTGTGAATGAAATACCTGCACAATATTTCAGACTCTTCACCTTTTTTCATTAACAACACTTGTCCATTATGTTATGTAGCCAAAATAGGTTAGCTGATCTCAATGGTCAATGCATAAATTTCAGTTACAAATAATGAAGTGTACCAGTTATAGTGGTAAGAGAACTTGAAGTTCAGACCCATAGATAATCAGTGACAGTATGACTCAATCATGCAAGCTATTAGTTTAGTTTTCTTTTCCTTTCCTTTTTTCCCTATCTTTTGACTTGAGGATCTAAGAAACTTCATGTGTCTCAATGTACTTTATCTGCAAATGTTTACATAATGAAGAATCTGGTAAAAATCTTATGATTGAAGTTCCTTAATGTTATCATGTAGGGGACTTCAGATGAAGTTGTAGATTGCTCCCACGGTAAACAACTGTGGGAACTGTGTAAAGAGAAGTATGAGCCATTGTGGCTCAAAGGAGGTAACCACTGTGATTTAGAGCAATTTCCTGACTATATCAGGCATCTGAAGAAGTTCATAGCCACTGTTGAGAAATCTCCATCCCAAAGATACAGCTTCAGAAGAAGCATGGAACAGTTTGAGCAGCCGCGAAAGAGCACCGATATATTTGAGGTTAGTAGAAAGAGCACTGACCGCAGAGAAAAACCGCGGCTGAGCACCGACAGGCCTGAAAAACTGAAGAATTTGTCCAATAATGCTGACAAACTAGAGAAAATGAGAGTAACTTTTGATCATATGGAAAGGTCAAGGAGAAGTGTGGATTGTCTTGAAAAGTCTAGAAAAAGCATTGATCATCAACTTGAAAAAGCAAGGAAGAGTGTTGACAGGCTGGAAAGAATAAGGACCTGAGATTATTGGATTAATCAAATTATATATTCATGCATGGCTTGGCTTTCAGAGATTTTTCTTCTTCCTTAAATTGGCCTACCTGGTTGCGTAATATGGCTTATGTCAGATATGATGATAAATATTGGCATCAAATGAAGGGTTTGGTTTTTACAGTGGAATTCACTTTTCACTATGATGCTATCTATCACCTCATGATCCCTACATATGTGTGTGATTTGTATAATTTCCTTATCTAGGAAATGCTACTAAAACTTTCCGGACCAGGCATTGACAAGTTTTCTAGTACACTCAGAGAAGCACAAGAAGCCTTTTCTTTCTCTTTTTTTCTTTAGGCCATGGATATTTTCTGTGTTGAGAGCCTAGGTTTTAAGTGTGTATCCATTATGGATTATGATTGATAGCTAAGCATTAAGCACAAAACCGTCGACAGGCTTCATCAGAAATTCTGATTAAAAAATATCATGTAAAATGTGAAGACCTTTTATATTGTCATTTAATCATGGAAGTAATTTTTTTTTTATTTGTAATAATTACTTTAAAAGTTATATTTTGAATAATTTCTAATTAAATGACAATATATCAAAATTAAACTAAAAAAATGTCCATATAATTTGGTTTTATAGTTATCCTTGGTTTAAGTTGTTTAGTTAAATATATAAAAAATTCTCCTCCCTCCTCCCGACACCAATAAATACAGTGTTAGAATCTGCTAGTCTGAACATAATCATTAAAATGCATGGAGAATCAGATCTTGATTAGCAAGTTCCCACTAGCTTGGACTTTACTAAATCACCAGCCATCTTCATGTCCTATTTTAGCATTAGTCTACTCGCGTTCAACACTTGCAAAAATGATCTTAAAGAATATTATATAATGCAAAAGCAATCGACTTTTCAACATCGATGTTGATTCTTTTTGGGTGTTCACTTTTTTTCTTTAATGTATACTTTCTAATGACTACAATTAAGTCAAAACTGCGGACAGCATTATCTCTTCTTGTTTTCACTCGCTTTTCACTTATCAATCTGCATACAGTGTTACCGGTTATGACAGTGGAATGCACAATGTTGTTGCCCCCTAAAGAAATCGGTACGTGTAACTCAGATTTGTTACCTTTAAATTTGATAAAATAACAATCATTTTTAAATTTATTCGTAGATTATATCCCATTATATTGTCTTTGATTAACTATTGACTTAATATTGTTACGTGCTTTAAAATAAAAAAATATTATTTTAAATATAATTGCTTCTAATTACATTTTCATAAATTATTAATTTATATGTAAAACTTAAAGTGTTGTAAGTCGATGATCTTAGTATTTACATTTTGAATTAGTATTTACACTTTATAAACTTAATACATACTTATTTATGTTTCTTTAATTTAGATAAAAAGATGATTAAATTATTCATTTGGTCTTTATACTTGTTTTCATTTTAAGTTTTAGTCCCTATATAAAAAACTAAAGTTTTAATCTTTAGACAATTTTTTGTAGCAATTTATCACTATCAAAAAGTTTTTATAATGGTTTTATATCGCTAGAAAGTTTTCTCTGGTATTAATGTTAGGGATCAAAGCTTAATATTTATACATGTGTAGGGATTAAAACCTACATTTTTCTCGTGTAGAAATTAAAATTTAAGATAGGGATAACTATAGGGAACAAATGAATAATTTAACCTATAAAGATTAATCCCTATAATGAAAATCTAACGAAATATTAATTATTATTGTTGTTGTTAGCCTAGACATCCAGCAAATTTCAACCAATATAATACTCTAACGGATCTTAAGTTGTTAAAGTAAATGACTCAACAAATGAAATGATTTTTTTAATATATATATATATATATTATGTAAAAAAATAATTTTGCAAAAATATATCTTTGAAATATATTTCATATTTAGTAATAGGTAATTATATTTTGTGTGAAAAAAAAAACTTAACAGTGTTAAGTTGATAGAGTGAATTTTTGGTTCTATTTTGGATCGGAGTTTGCTATTATTTTGACAAATTTAAAAATAGTTCGTAGTGTAATTTACTTGAAATAGATAGCATATTCTTTTTGTTATATTCACTAGATAAAAAGTGCATAACCTTTTTTAAGAATTTAAATGAAAGAGTTTCTATTCAAATTAAAGTGTATAAGTTGATTTTAATTTATAAAAGAAATTTATTTTATTTTATTTTATTTTTTTCTTCTCCTGTTAATGTTTATGGAAAAAATTATCTAAATAAAACTTAAGTAAATGTATTTTCAAAGTCTGTTGCCCTAAACAGCTAGAAAAGAAAGTCAGTTTCATGCATTTTTAATTTACGCTGAAGCTAGGAGAAGGGTTTATTTTATTTATTTATTTATTTCAAATCCCCAAAGTTACTACCTAATGCATGTTTCCATCTTTGTAATTCCTGAATGGATTGAATTTAACCACTTCTGCTTTTGAATTCAACCAATATACCCTCTCTAATTACGAACATTAGTAAACTTAGTAACTTATTCCACATATAATGTACGAGTTTAATTAGTAAAATTTTTTACATTGTCAAATACTATCTAATTAAAATATGACTTTTAAAGTAATTATTATAAAAATTAATAATTTCTAATTAGATAATAATCTATAATTAAATAATAATGAAAAAATCTTTACATGTTTTCTAATTAAATTTATAATATCCTCATTAAGAGAAAAACGTTTGCCTGTTGATAATATAAAAATATGCTTGCTTCGTGTTACACTTCATTATTAAAAGTTATACACATTAATTATTAAACATCAAAATCTTATGAAACAGAAGTTGGCTTTGATTGTATCGTGAACTCTTCGTAAACATCTCATTATGCTAAGTACAATTTTCTTTTATCCTTTCTTACTGTCTTTGTACGCAAAATTGGCGTAAATTCAAACTTCCAATAATTAAAATGACCAGACAACATGTAACTATTTAACAGTTAAAACATAAGACATAAATACAATTATTTACATTTATAAAATGAAAAAAAAAAAGTTCAATTCTAATGCACGATCTGTGTAAAAATGAAATTACAATGTAAGTAAAATGTAAAATTCAATGATTTACATAAGACATTTTTATGCTGGCACAACATAGAATTCAAAAACGAAAATAAGTAACTTCAATTTTGAAAGAATTTTTTCCAGGACCTGATCCTCCTCCAAGTTGCTGTGTCTTTACAAAAGGCACAAACTGGAATCACTTTTATATAGCACAATAGAGTCATGTAGATAAATTTGAGTGTTTTTGGAACCACATGTTTTAATAATTGGAATGGCATATTTTGAGAGTTGATTTGATTTATAAATAATATTCTTTGTTTTGAGTCAAAAAATAGGAATCGATTGGTGATGAATAGCATTGATGCCTATTATGTGATATCACTTCCCTCTCCCTCCATCCAAAACTTATCCAATCATAAGGAGCTTTTATGTTAAATTCTCATCAATCTCAAAATTTTTTAACCAACAGTGCACTTGATAATTCTTTAGTATGTTACAATAACAAACAAATTTATTTGCAATGCATTTTCATACTAACACAACAAGCAAAAATGTTCCCTACTCTCTCTCTCTCTCTCTCTTATGCACACACACACCACTTTGTGATACATTAATATTTGGATTGGTCTTTGTATAGGTGCCACAAACTTCTGCAAAAACCACCTCAATTGTGATAAATTCTATTCAAAATATTATTCAAATTAGTCGACCGGTGATGTACAAGAAATAATGTGACCACTACTTTACGCATATTAACATCACGAGCAATTGCATTGGATACCCAGCTCAAAAAATCCCATTAGAAATAGGATGAATGAAATCTATATTATATTATATATAAAAGAAATTGTCTAATAATTTTATTATTCGTATTTTGACTTTTTATTATGTGAATTTTGACTTTAATATTTGGTAACAACTGACACATTATTTACTTATATTATTAATATTTCTTAAATTCTTAAGACCATTTTTACCATATAAGAAAGAAATTGTCCAACAATTTTGTCATGTGAATTTTAACTCTATCATTTGACGATAACTGACATACTTTTTAATTGTATTAGTAATACTTCTTAATTTTTCAAAACCATTATTTATCATATTTACTAATTCCTACGCTTTCTTAATTATATACTTATTAAGTTTTATCTCTTTCTTTCTTTTTACCCATTGCCCATTGTATTTATTATTTCTTCTCTTCCTATCTTTTTCTTTTCTCTCAAAATATACACACTTCAAAAAATATGATTTTTTTTTTTTATAAAATCTATTTAGCACTACATTTTGCTTCAACAATAAATTATTTTGACATTTGCATTTATTTATTCGTATAATAATAACAAAGTCATATTTTAAATGATTGAAAGGAGAACTCAAGAATATATAAGATATTTATGTCACATTAAAAAAAATTTAGTCATATAACACTAATATTTTTTATTTTAATTAAACATATAGATTAGATACATACATACATACATACATACATATATATATATATATATTGCCTTTAGTCCTTATAATTTATTTTGTTTAAATTAGTGTCTGTAATATTAGATTATTTTTGTTTTAGTCCCTATTGTTAGTTAGATTCTATTAGAAAAATGATACTTGTCAACAAATTATACAATCAAATTTTACAACCAAGAGAGAGAAAATGAGAAAAGAGAGAGAAGTTTAAAACATAATAAATAATGTGATAGAGAAAGATAGATAGAAAAAATGAAATATTGTATAAATTGTTGTAAGAATTGTCGTACATATATCATATCTCATTTTGTTAAGTGTTGATGTGGCTCACAAAAGGCCACATCAGCATGCCACATAGAATTATAATTTTGACAAAAAAAAATATAAAGACGAAAACAAAAAGGAGTATAAAAAGGTGGTGATGAATGCTACTTAAAGTAAAAACATAAGCATTACATGGGACCTTTCTAATGCCTACACTTTCCCTTAGGGAAAGAGGGAGAGGATGATTAATTAGTAGGTCTAATTAAAAGAAAGTCACGTATCTAATACATTTTCTTGCGCAACATTAGTTCAAATTATTGTTCAAATCTTCTTTTTTTTTTCTAGCTTCAAATCTCTTTTGCACAACATTGGTCCTTTTTTGGATTGCTAGTCAAATCTCTTTTATTTGGAAAAAACCATTGCTAAAGAAACTTCACTTTACGTTTACCATTGTCACTAACTCATACATTCTCTCTAAAGTCTCCTGGCTTGTCATGCAAACTTTATGTCGTCTCCCATTAAACTAATATCTTATTGACCACCATTAGCATAGTTTTGAAGAACTTCTTTTTTTTTTTCATTGTTCAAAACTATAATTTTTTGCTACTTCAATTGTGTGAAACTTAGAATTTTGGCATAGTAAATAATGTTAGGACAAACAAAATATGATATCTCAAGAAGGAATGTAAGTAACACAAGCAAAAGTCAGATAACCATTTTTGCATTTCTTGTGTTCCTTGAAGCTTGAAGATTGGAAGAAACCTCTTTTTGGGTGTAGATCAACAACACTCTCCTTCAAAAAAACAAACTCATAGAAAGTGGGGAGGAGAAACTCACTATACTAGTGGTAAAGTAGTGGTGTGTGTGAGTAGAAGTACTTTCATAGGATAAGATCTATTATGTAAAGAATATAATTACTTTTCCCAATTATTATTATTATTATTATTATTATTATTATTATTATTATTATTATTATATTTTTGGTCCTTGTAATATACATCTTTTTTATTTTTTAATTTTAGTCCATATAAAACATATTTTCAAAATAGTCCCTATAATATTTTTTTTTTCATTTTGGTCCTTGATGTAACAGTGCTATTGTTGATGTGTAACCCTACGTGGCATGTTAACAATACAAACTAAAACAAAACATATGATATTATAGAGACTAATTCAAAATATATCCCTATAATGTATTTTATAGGGATCAAAATGTTGATTAAGTCTTAATTTTTTTTAATTTTTTAAGCAATACTTTTTTAAAAATTACTCAAGTTAAGTGACAAAATAATAAAATTAAAAGTACGAATGTAGGTGATGAATGTTTGAAAAAAAAATATTGTAAAGTTCATTGGCTAATTGATATAACTTTTTTTTATTTATTACAATACAACATTTTTAATTTATTGTATTTAATCTAAGACTTGTAAATTCTAATGAAAAAAATATATTTGAATAGTATTTATTTAATTTGATTTTTGAATGTTCAACTAATAATATATTTTAATTTCATATGTGAATTGTTTTTATAAATATATATAAAAATAATATTTTACATACAAATTATATATATATGCTGAGATAATTTAAAAATTTTGAATATTTAATTGACGTTGAATTATTTTACTAGACGAAAAATATTTTTTGAAAGTTCATTTAAGTATATATTTTAAATATTTAATTTTATTTAAATATTAATTAATATTAAAAACAATATTCATAATATATTACCTAAAAATATAAACAAGTTAAATAGATTTCGAAATAAGATCATATTTACATTGGTCAAATTGCATTGTACGTATAAGTATTGCATTATAAAAATTAATCACGTCAGATTATAATAAAAAATAACTTTGAGTTTATATATATGTATAATTTAAAGGACGTTAAATACATACTGTTATATTTTTAAATTACTTAAAAAATAAATATTAAATAAATTTTTGGTTTTAAATGTAATAAATATTTTATTTTTTTAATAAAGACATATTTTTATTTCTTTAACTTGTACACTTGATATATAAGATAAAAAATGTAAGTAAACTTTATTTATGATAGAAGAGAAAATCACTTGGATTTTATTTATAACATAACTTTAAAGATTATGTTATAAATTTTCGTGTTAAAATATGGTATGAAATATTTATTTTAAACTAATTAATAATTATAATTTTTATTAATTATTTTATAATTATTAATATTTTACACTTTATCTTAAGGTCCCCTTTTGGGTGATTTTTAGTTTTAAGAGTTTAAATTTTTAAAGGCCAAAATCAGGTTTTAGTGTGTAGTTTAATTTTTTTTTCCTCTTTTGTTTCCAATTTTAAAAACTTGTTGTCAATCTTATAATTTTGCTTTTAAAATGTTCATTAAAAAGATGTGAGGCTCTTCACATAAAGTTGTGATGAAAGAATCTAGAGTGAGAGCAAAAAAGAAAAGAAATGAATATTCCATTTGCATCTGAAATGATACCCAATTAATGAAGAGAGTGAGAAGAAGAGCTTGGGATGGAGAGAATGTCGAGGCATTACCCTTTAGCTTGGCAGGAGCCAGAGCTAGAGAAGTGATAAAGACATTGGAGTCAATATGGGTGAAGGAAATGTCAGTAAAGGTGTTGTTGGCGTAGGAGTCATGGGAGAGAGAGAGTTGTAGGTGGTGGTGAAAATAAATGGGGAGGAGTTGTCGAGGGAGGGGATTCGAGTGGTGGAGACTATGCAGGTTGGGGTGAAGACTAGAGGTGACAAAATTGGTTACTCAACCACCTGATACAAGTTCACTCAATGTGAGTTGCATGCTATAGTAAGTCAAGCCAAAAAGCCAAGATTCAATTTGTGTATCTAAAATGAGGCCTAAGTCTAGTGAAACCTTAATTTGTACGGGTTTTTGTAGACTAACCCACATTAAGCAATAATCAAATTGAGCTAAAAAGTTATAGATTTAATTTGTACAAAAAAAAGAAGAAGAAGCTCAAACCCTACATTTTATTGGGTAAGTTCATCTTAGTTGTAGGCTATAGTGGGTTAGGCCAAAAAGCTGAGATTCAATTCAAGCTTCAAAAATAAAGCCTAAGCCTGATGAATGTTTGGTTGGTATGGGTTTTTTGCGAGCTAAGCCTAGATCAGGTCATGATCAAATTGGGCTAAAAAGGCCCAAATTTAATTTTTGCTCAAAATTTAAAGCCTAAGTCCTACATTTCATTAAGTAGATTCATGTTGGACTAATCACAAGCTTGATGTAGGTCATGGGCTATAACAGGTTGAGCAAAAAAGACAAATTCAATTTGGGCTTCTAAAATAAGGCTTAAGCCTGGTGAACTCCTAGTTTTTACGGACTTTTGCAGGCTAAGCCCAAATTAGACCATGATCAGATATGGCTAAATAAGCTTGAATTTAATTTGTGTTTAAAATTTAAAGCTCAAGTCTTACATTTCATCAAGCAAATTCAGGTCAAGTTAGTTGCATGCTATAGCAGGTTGGGTCAAAAGCCCAAATTCAAATCAAACTTCTAAAATGTAGCCCAAGCCTAGAGAAAAGTCCAATTTGTACGTGCTTTTAGGGCTAAGAACAAATCAAGTCACAATCGAATTGAGCTAAAAAGGCTCAAATTTAATTCATACTTAAAATTTAAAGTCCAAGTCCTACATTTTATCTAATGGGTTCAAGTTAGGCCGATCACAGGCTCGATGTGAGTTAAGGGCTATAACAGGTTGGACCAAAAAGGACAAATTCAATTTGGGCTTTTAATATGTGGCCTAAGTCAGTGAAAGCCAGATTTTTATGAGCCTTTGCAAGTTAAGTTCAAATTAGACAAAGATCATATTAGGCTAAACAAGCCTAAATTTAATTTGTGCTCAAAATTTAAAGCCCAAACTTACATTTAATCGAGCAAGTTCGGCTAGGTCAATCGCGAACTAGATCCAAGTCATGGGCTAAAGCAAGTGAGGCCAAAAAATTCAAATTCAACTCATAGATTGTCATGTCTATCTTAAAATCAAATTGAGAATAAGAAAGTACACAACTTCAACTTTGTAGAACATAATTTATTCCATACACAACTCCAAGTTAGTGTGCCTTTACAAACGGCATACATTTGAATTTAGTCTCTTTATTCAGCATAGTAGAGTCCTTTGAGCATGCGGATAAATATGAGTGTACTTGAAATAAAAGGTTTAAGATTTGATTTGATTTATGGACGAAATTCTTTCTTTGTAAAGTCATGAAATAGGAATTGATATATATATATATATATATATATATATATATATTGTCTATGTGTGTGTACAACCGGGAAATATTAATTATACACCACTTTGTTATACATCAACTTTTGGATTGATATTTGTGCAGGAGCCATATACTTATGTAAAACCCACCTCAATTGTGATCAATTCTATGCAATTTTGGAAATAGTCAATTGGAATTGTACAATACTATTGTGATCTTTACCTTATGCATCATGAGCACTGTTAATTGGATGTCCAGCTTAAAAATCCATTAGAAATGGAGAGGGGGCAAAAAGGATGACAGGTTACCCTGCTGTGTAGCTCAGTCACAAAAAAGAGGGACAAAGAAAGTGAAGAAGCTAAGCAATGGGCAAATTAATCCCAGCTGATGTTGTCCTTCAACATATACAACCTGAAGTGTTAAATCCTAAAGCATTTTCCTTATCCAAAATTGGGGAATAATAGCTTATGGAAAATGGAAAAATCAATCAATAGAGAAGTTTAAATTACTACTTTATTGTATATGTAAACTATGTAAGTTTGTTGCATGTATTGTTTGCAGTGGAATAATATAACTTGATAAGAACTTCATATAAAAGTCAACTTCCTTGGCCTTCAGAGAACCTCAACCATGGAAACAAGCTCCTTGTTGGCATGATATTTTGGAAAGAAAAAGCAGCCTAGTCACCAAGGCTTTCCACAGTTGATACAGCTAATGCATGCAGTTTGTAAACTGTCACTGTAACTTATATTTCTTATACAACAAATATGCCCTGAATTAGAAGGACCTGGGTAGCTTCTCACTGTATTCAACTATGGCTGATGGTGGAAGTAGGCCAGTGCTTATCTCATGCACTGTTGAGAAGAGAGGAAACAACTCTAGCCACCCGCGATGGCTTAGAACCTCATAAACCTCACTCGCAGTTGAGACACCCTTGGTCCAAGAAAGTTAGATTAAAAAGGACATCAAAATTAAGAACACAAAATGGTTCTAGAATCACTGGGTATGATTCTTTCTAGTAAAAAGAATTTGTTGTTTTGCTTTATAGTAGAAAGAAATTTCCTTTGATATCAAAATTTAAACTGGATTTGATTGTTAGTCTAGAATTCTGGATAAGGATAATGAAGCTCAAAATTTATGCACAAAGGATCATGCTGTTTTATAATTTCTACTTTGCTACTCTTGTATTTAACATACATATATACATCCAATGATGCATTTTTGATTGTTTTCGAGATTATCTAGTAGTTACTTTATAGAGGTCCTGTTTAGATAAACTTCTCTATAAATACTTATAAAAGAAGTAAATAAGAAGGTAAAATGAATTGAGCTTCTCCCATAACTTAAAGTCAACTTATGCATCTCAACTTTAGGAGAAGTTAGATGAGAGAGCTTTTATAAAAATTAAGTACATAAGTTGATTTAAACTTATGGGAGAAGCTCAATTATTTTACCTTATT
This sequence comes from Spatholobus suberectus, assembly GCA_004329165.1. Lineage (NCBI taxonomy): Eukaryota > Viridiplantae > Streptophyta > Magnoliopsida > Fabales > Fabaceae > Spatholobus > Spatholobus suberectus. Next base: position 25,003,046 of record CM014737.1, on the reverse strand, counting down.
ATTTTCTTCTTCTACAAGTGCTTATAGCAAAGTTCATCCAAACTAGGCCTATATATTGTACTATTTGCCATACTAAGTTTCATGAACATACCTGCAATTTCTGGCCTTGTAGCATCTCTGCTTCAAGCTCATCAAAAGACCTGCAGAAAAGAATGAGATATATAACTATATCAAACATTTTTCCTTCTCACTCTAGAAAAATGCACCAGAGAGAAAGAAATACAAAACAACCTTTTCCCTCCATTCCTTGCATAAGCCTCAGCAACTTTTCTGTTTCTTCCACCCACTACCATAGACAACATGGTTTACATAAGATAAGCAATGAAAAATAGGGTGAAATTAATTAGCTTCCTTACAGCATGTTGTGATAAGGTCAGCTACACCACAGCTCTCAAAAAAGGTGCTATCCTTAACAGATGGAAACAACAACTTTGAAAATGCCTTCATTTCTCTAAGACCAAGTCTCATGATTGCAGCCTACACATATGTAGAAAACCAAATCAAAGACACAGAATTTTTCTTTTTTTTTTTAGTGCCTTTTTGAGAACCTTCTGATCATAAAATCTTTTAAACTTACTTTTGTATTATTTCCCATCTCCAGGCCATCAACAAAACCTGTCCCATTTGTGAGTCATTCCTTGATTGTTCACAAAAATAGAAAAAGGGAGAGAACAAAGTGCATATACTGTACTGCAAACCTGCTGCTATGGCCACAACATTTTTCAAAGTTCCACACAGTTCAACTCCTTCAACATCCTGAACCTATTTATCACATAGAATACAAAAATCATAAGCATTAATAATATCTTGACAACAACAACAAAGTCTTATCTCACTAGGTGAGGTTAGCTACATAGATCACATGACGCCATTCGGCTTGGTTAAAGACTAAAGTTTCAGAGATTTTATTTACTATGAGAACAAATACTTCAGTTAAAGACCAAATAATATCTCTGTGTTTTACAAATTTAAAAACACTCATGACCATAATATTACTGATTACTTTAAGAGAAAATTCCTCAGTTTCATTCAGTTTGCTTCTCATTTATTAAAGAATGTGATGTACTCACAGCTGCCACAATGAAATAGGGAGTATAAAACAACTGAACCCATCTCTCAGCAACTTCTCTATTGTGCCTGTATCCAACAGTTGCCTCACTAAACTTCTCCACAGCTATCTGCACAAACACTAATAATAATTACAACAACCAAATATAAAATGAGCAAAAATTAAAAAAAAAAAAATCTAATTTCTTCTAACTACCTCATTTGCTATGTTGGCACCCATTAAAACAGAACAATTGATTCCTAGTTGCTGGGAGATGAGACTAGAGATCATGCATGGACCTTCCATTTTGACCTCCATCCCTTTAACAAGGGAAATAGCCTCAGCATCTGCCCTTATTTTCCCAACAAGCCTTTTGCATATTCCTTCCATAAATTGATGTGGAGTCACAAAGACTAACATGTTTGAATCCTTCACTGCAAAATTTACCCCAAAAGTAAATAGTGAACATTTTTTGATACTTCTGGAATTTGTAACCTTTATTTAAAAATTTGATTCTTTTGGTATGAACTTGTGGTTTTTATCTTCTAAATCACAGTAAATAAATTAAAAAACTAAATTAAATACCTGCATTTTCAAGGTCTGGATCTGCAACAACATTTTTGCCAAGCTTGATTCCAGGGAGATATTTGACATTTTCCTGCCAAAAGGAATAGTGATAGTGATGTTCAATTTCTTTTTTGGTACAGTCATAATAAGAGTAATATTCATTGAAAAAAGAATTGGACACTCAATGGAAATGAAATGCATGGCTAGTTCTTACATTGGATTGATTGATGACATCTGTGAGCTTCTCACCACTCGGAAAAGTCTCTTCATATACCCACATCCTCACTTCATCTGAATTCATCAAAATTGGAAATTTAAGATTCTAAAGGAAAAATTGTTTATTTACTAAGGAAAGTTATGTTTGAGCATACAACAATGACAACAACAACAAAAGCCTTGTCCCACTAGATATGTTTGAGCATAAAGCATCAAATTTAAAACATCACTCTACACATATGCACTAGTCCAAAATCAAGTAATACATTAAATTAGTCCATGAAATTACGAGTATCAGTCAATCTAATCTATAAATTGTAAAAATGTCATTTTAATCTCTAAAATTATCAAATATGAGTCATTTTAGTCCTTATTTTTTTTAGGCTTAATTGCATTGCGATTGTGTGATTTTGGTCTCCTTGGTTTCAATTATGTCAAATTAGGTCCCTTAAGTTTTCCCTCATTTCTAATCATGTCCCTCCATCCTGATTCCATCTAACACTGTAAATGGGGAAAAACTTGAGGGATTCAATTGGCACAATTGAAACCTGAGAGACTAAAATTGCACGATCGCAATATTTGAGAGACTAAAAATACAATTAAGTCTTTTTCTATTTTTTTTTATAATTTCAAGACTAAAATAACAGTCATTTAATAACGTCAGCAACTAAAATTACCACCATTAGTTACCTAATTTGAAGGACTAAAATTACATTTTTGTAACTTAGGGACTAAAATGTTTGTAATTTTGGAAACTAATTTGATCACTTGATGTATTAACCCTTCATCTTCATGAATAAAGAACCTCATCACAGTACTCAAAGAGCAACAAAATTACCATGGAAGGAGCTAAGCCTGAGGGTGTTGGAGGCAATGAGCTTGGCTGCAACACTGCCCCAGTTTCCACTTCCAACAACAGTGACTTTGGATCTGTGTGTGGCATCATTGACACTGTTCAAGAAGTTGTTCTGTGCCACAATTTCTCCCTCTTGTGGAACTTGGGCTTCCAAGGCTGGAGCCATGAAGAACAACAGAAAGAGAAGTGAGCAATGCAATGCAATGCAAAACAATGATTGGAGCAGCGGAACAGTGAAAAAGAAGAAGAATAGAAGCTAAAGGGAAGAGGAAGAGAGTGAATATATGAAGGCAAAGAAAAGGGTCATGGGGGCGGAGATGGCACACCAGTTTCGTGAGAAACTATGTTTGAAGTTAAATCTGGCGATTCCTTCTATGTTTACAGTGTGTTGTGCTTGCTGCTCTAGTGGGGACCACTGTCTGAGTCTATCCATGCACATCTGTTCCAAATTTTGTTTCTCTGCTTCTTCGTGTGTAACGCATGTTTTGTTTTGGTAGACAGTCATTTTTGGTTTTTGAAAGTAGAAAGCCTTGTTATATTAGTATCTAACATTATAAAAATTTTAATTATGTTTCTGAAATTTTTAATTATTTCATCTGAGTTTATAAATTTAACTGTTTACTATTATTTTGATATTTAAATATATGTTAATATTATCATTTTAGTCACATTTTAAAAAAAAATTAGACTAATTCAATTGATAATTGTACTTTTAAGATTTTTTTTTTTGAATTTTCTTGTTTTTAGGGATTAAAGTGACAACGCTTTACAATTTCAGAAACCAAAATAACTTATTATCCTTTTTTTATTGGCTTAATTGTAATTTTAGTTTTTGATTTTGTGATTTTGGTCTTTTGAGCTTTAATTTCATTAATAAAGTTATTTAAGTTTTCTCCAATTTATAATTAGGTTTGTCTATCTTGATTGTATTTAATATTTAATGGAAGTAATTGACATGGAAAGCTAGACATGATATGACAATGAGTAAATACAGTACTAATCAAAAAACACAAAATATTTGAACTAAATGGCCTAAAAATGTGTTCTGACTATATTGATTTAATTATTGTGTTGACGATATTAGTGTGTAAATTATTGTTTTTGTGATAATAATGAACTATGAAAGGAATGTTTTTTCATTTTAAGCAAATTAATGACTTAAAATATTGGGAGAAATCAACATAAAAGCACTTGATCATAAATGAGAGAAAATTTGAGAAATTTAATAGATGCAATTAGTTTTTGAGAGATAAAAATCACACGTAATACTAAGGAGACTAAATAAATAATCAAACATTTTTTTATTATTAATAATCAAAACTTTGACTAAACGTTTTAAGCTCCACTGATCACCGTCATCAAGGATTCCATCACCCAAATATGCATGTATATATGGCTCAAGAGTTATTGCGAAGTGACAACAATTAAATTTGAGGATTAATTGTTTTGAAATTGAATCCTATCAATCCGTTTTCTAGTTTGTCGTCAACATTGGCCAATGAGATTGTTAACAGATGTCAAAATTGTCACGCCAACTGGTTTAATGGCGTAAATAATGTAAGTTGGGTGTGTAATTTGGTCTTATACAGAGTGTTTTTACATGTATAGATGTGAAAATAATTGAGGGTGGATGTCAATAAAGTCCTCTCCAAATTATCAAGTTTACAATCCACTTCGCGTGTCACCAATTATTATAGTTAGTTACGACTGAATTAATTCGCATGAAGTTATTTCAGCTTAATTAATAGTTTTGAGTTTGAGTTTTAGGTATATAAATATGTTAAATACTCAGAAAAAGTTTTATATTCGATTAAAGCAAAATTGTCTCCTCGTAAAAAAAATCTATATTTTGTACCAAAAAAATTACTATAGCTAGTTAAGTTTGTATTTTAGTTACTAATTTGGAAAATTAGTATGGGAATACATTATTTTTTTAAATATTATTAAACTAATTTGTTAGAAATATAAAATAATTATCAAATTCATTTTTTATCTTTTATCTTTAATAAAGACAAAGAGCTGTGACATTTTAAATTTTTAAATGAATAATTTTGTAATAAATTTTTAAAAAATTAATGTAAAAACATATTACTATTTAAAAACTAATTTATAATTTTTTTCTATATTATTTTGTTTGTCTTATTTAACTCAGAAGTTAAACTAAAGATCTTATATGTACCAAAAAAAATAAAAATTAAAGATCTTATATAACTGAGTACTAAATCAGTTGGGCAAGGGACTGTAATAGTATTATTGTTTAGTCCTAAAATTACAGTTGTGTTAAAATTTAATATTAATAATTTTGACGTGTTTAATAATTCTACCCGACTAAATTTAGAATCATAACATTTTTGGTATTTTTTATGTAAATTTGAAGTAAGAATAAAACTGGATTCGGATTTCGGACTATGTAATTTAGCCATAAGCTTTGGTAGTTAAGTTAAACTAATTAAAAAAGCAATTTTTTATTTTTTAAATGATCATTTAGACAAGAATCCTCTTTAAATATGCAAATCTAAATTAAAGTTTTTCATTCAAATTTGAGTTTTTTTTAGCTTATTTCATTTAACAAGCAAGTTAAATGAGTCAAACTTAACAAATCAGCTTGAGATCTCTGTTCACAAATAAGCTATTAAAAATCAAACCACGTCATATCTCTTATAAGTATCTCCCTATAAACTATTTGATTTCGGAATTAAATTCGCCCTTTCCTTATTAGTCCTCTTTACCATATATATTTTTTATTATAAAAATTTAATTAGAAGACACTGATATTGCATATAGTAAGATTTTTAATTAATTTTTATAACAATTATTTTAAAATAATATTTGGGATTATTTAATTCTAATTGGCTAATAGTATGAACATTTTTATACTGATAATATATCAAAATTAAACTCTTACAATTTTATGAGCTCAAATCATAATAAATTTTAGAATTTAATTAAAATTTATTGATAATCTAAATTCATTTATTTATAATTGAATTTTCATGGACTCTTAATGTAAAGGTTTCAACACTATTAACCAATTAAAAAAAAAAAAAATCCTAAAATAACATTTGTTTTTTGAGGAATGAGCTGCATATTTTATTCAAATAGAAAAGGAGGCAAGGACCTATACATCAGAAACAACAACGATAATAACTTTTTTACCATACATAATAATTTATAATTAAATATTATGAAAAACTTTATACCGAAAACACATTCTAATTTCTAAATGTATAATTTTTGTCATAAAAAAAAAAACACGAAATTTTGAATTATAACTTGTACAAATTATCCCCACCTCTCATCATTGATCCACTCACTCATAGTGCCTCGAATGCATGAGCTTTTGTGGTGCACATGACAAGATGCACCCAATGTACTTTTCTTTCTTTTCTTTCCTTTTCAACACGTGGGAAGAATGCCTGCATAACATGGAGCTGGGAGTACTCTGCAATGGACAATAACAAACGCACTACTAAGAGGGTCCGGTCCAAGCCAGAAGCTACGATAATTCAGCTTGGGAATTTATTAAGGAGTCACAAAAAGTGAACATGACGGGTGCCTTTTGGAACAAGATCGATACTTCTAACCTAAACACTATCAATTGCATTCATGCACATCCTCCGCAGTTTGCCCACTGGTAACAACAGGTGTAAGCAGGTTCAATCCAATCCACGCATTTGACCATCCAACCCAATCTAATTACATTTTTGTCGGTTGGGTTGAGTCATCGGGTTGGATTGAGTTCATTTCAGCAAACCCAATTAAAATTCGATTTGGTCACGGGTTGAAGCATTTCAAACCTGATAAACCCAACCTCTTAATTAGTTAATAAAATAAAATAAAGTATTATATTACCTGACACATTTTTAACACATTTCACTTAAGTTATTCAAATTTTAATTCAATGAATGAGTTGAACTAATTATGTATTTTATTTTTCCTATTTTCTCTGTTTTTTTTCTGAATTTTTTCAAATTTCTAGATTTTTTTTATGCAACCCCGATTACCCAACCCGATTTATAGTCGGGTTGGTTGGGTTGGGTTGAGTCACTACAGAAAAAAAAACTCAATCCCAATCCAACCAATCCGATTAAATTTAATTGGATTGGGTCTTAAATGAGGGTGAACCCAATCCAATCCGGACCATTTACATCCCTAGTAACAATTGAAAAAGCAGCTAGAGGAAGCACAACTCTACCTTTAATCAATACTTTATTGTTACTTTTTCTCTATACCCTCATTTCATTTGGTCCATGCAATGTTGTCCTAGCTAAAACTCTCCTAGAGTCAAGAGGCAGCAAACAGGGAATTAGACTTTGATTACTTTAAAATACTGAGAAAATTAATATTGTTTGATTTCAACTAAGCATATAGGTAGTTACATAAGTTCCAATTGTTTAGCAACATTAATCCTGTTTAGATAAATTTCTTTGTAAATACTTATTAAGAAGATACAATGGATGAAATTTCTCTTTATAAATTAAACTTTACACTTCAATTTTATAGAAGTTATTTTATCCAACTTATCCAAATATTGAAGTACATACGTTGATTTTAACTTATGAAAGAAAATTTTTTTATTTTGTTTTTTAATTTTCTCTTTTAAATGCTTGTGGAAAAATTTATCTAGACATGACTAATGTCTACTCTAGAATGAACCAAAAAAGCATAAACAAATCTAAGAAACATTTAAGGCATAGAAGTGAACAAATTTTAACATAGTAACATACGTATAATTGAATAACTAAATTACGAGATTGCACGTTTTTTTAATAATAAAAAAATATACTCCACATGTATAACTTTTTTTTAAAATAAGAAATCGAGAAGGGAGGCCTTGATCCGTCATCGCCAAGTTGGTCGAGCAGTTGAGCAACAAATACTCGGATAATTTTTCAAAGCCTTGCAACTAGATTTAAATGCAATGGAGGGCATTAGGTTCCATCACTTAATACCCTGTGGCGTGTAAAATTTGTTGGTAAGACTAGAAATGGAATTATAAAGAAGATCGCCCAACATAACAAAAAGGGTGCAACAATTAACAATAAGAGTTTGAAGTGAAAAAACATTATGATGCAATTCAGTATATGATCTGGCAAATACTCACCATTTGACAATTGTACTGACGGTTGCAGGAGATCCAGGTGACACAGATATATGGAGAACCAAGAGTGAGATTTCGAAGTTCTGGTAAAACTTTCCATGCCATGTGAAATTTTCTTTCTAAATCATTACTTTATTTTATTTTTTTCAATTTTGGTCAAATGATCATTAATTGAAAATGCCTAACAACACTTATAAAAGCACATGATGCTAAAAAAACAAAATTACAGCAATGCATAACAAATAAACCACAATAAAACAAGCACGCATGCTCAAAGCTATTTAGCTAAACAAATTAGTAGTCCTGAAACTATAAACACATTCTCCTATAACAAAGATACCTTGATACATTCGTTAGCTTTTTCTACACTTTTTTTCTCTATTATTCCTTCCAAATTGGCACTAGCCCAATAGCAACTCAAATCAGAACTATCCAAAACAACCCACAACCAATTTGAGTAGAGTGGTGCTATGTAAAAGAGCTCAAAAAAAGCAGCACATCTAAGTAAGGTAGTGCTGCCTAAGTACCTTTACTGGTTTGGGTAGAGTTGCAAATGATGACTCTAACAAGATCAATTAAAAGGGAAAATGTGATGGGAAAAGGAGGAAACAGAGAAGAGGGTGGTATAGACAAAACACAAACTAAAAGATTGGAAAAGGATAGTGGATGATGGTGGTGGCTGAAAAAGAAGAAAGAAAGGTGGGGGTGTAGGCTGTAGCCAAAGGAAAGGTTGTGATAGTGAAGGAAGAAAAAGGGAGATGAAAAGAAAAGAAAACTCTCATTACGAAGAGGAAATGATCCACCTAAAGTGGAGAGAAAAACCTCCCATGGAGCTCCTAAATGGGCTACTGCTACCCTTTTTCAATTCATTACTGATTGATTCACACAGTTAAATGTGACATTAGCACAAAACATGAAGTCCAAAATACAAATGGTTAAACAGTTATGGGAATGAATAAATGATTTTTTTTTTGTTTTCCACAAATATAATTTTTTGAAAACAATCTTGTTTGAAGTACAATCAGACACTAAATATGGGCATTGTGGTGTCTGAACTACTCCAAATTGAGTTTTCCTTATGACAAAGTCCAGTTTATTGTGTGCCCCATACATGGCATGACAACAAATTTCATAACATGTAGTGATTTGTAATTTGGATTTATTTAAAAAAGGGAATGTTTACATTAGATTTTGGTAAAATTACTTTTGAAAGAATTAAAGTTGAAAAGATTGATATCAAAAAAATTAGTGTTTGGAAACAATATTTTGAAAATGAGTTTAAAATTGATTCATTTTATTTGAATAATATAACAAAATCACTTTCAAAATACAAATATAGTGATGTTTTAAAAATTTATAGATCTTACATTTGTAATCAATTCTATTCACTGCAAATTAAAAAAATATTTCTTTCAAATGATTGTCATCCTAGTGCAATCCCATTTTTATTGAGGTAAACGTGAAAATGGAAACAAACACTAAATTAAAACAAATCCCATTTTCAGTTACAATGGGAATTTCATAAAACATTTCCTCTCCATTATTCAAAGGGATAAGATACCACTTCCAACAAAAGCTGTAGTAGGTATAAGGTAAAAAACGTGTGAAAATGCTGAAAGAAATACACGTTTCATTAAGGGCGTAGCTTATTACGTACAAGGCTAGGTCAGCTACGAACAATTTGAAACGAATGGTGATGGTTTAATTTTTATGGGATTTATAAAAAGAATAGTACTAACACACTATTTTTATCACAATTTTATCTATGAAAATGAAATTTATTAAAAATTTCAAAATCATGAATAAAAGTGTGAAACTCATTAAAAGGAAGAACAAAAGCCCACATAATTTTGTGATTCCTAATAAATATCAACAATAATAGGAGTGTTTGCTAACATTTTTCTTTATAAAAAATGACTTTCTCCATAACTAATGTTATTGTTTGTGTTTAATGCAATTAGAAAAAGGCAACCAAATAGGCAACCAAATACATTGTGCTAATATTTTTTTCAGGGATCGAACTTGCGAACTCGACCTTTTGTTTTGATGTGATTTTCGGAATCTGATGGACCTTATTGGCCAACCTTTTCTCAACAATTGAATTCACCTTATGATTGAAGCCTCATCTCAACAGAAGCTCCACTTGAGTTACTAGCAAATTTCATACATATTCTGAGTATAGGAACTACATAAAGAATAAACCAGGACTCAGCCAACATACTTGGGAGAACCCTGAAAGTGAAGGTTTCTAAAACCATAAATCATGAAAGAATTACTCATCCAGAACCCAGATGACAAATTGTGTAGCATTGCCACTGCATTGACATGCCTCCCAAATTGAAATGTGGATATAATAATTTGACTGAAGAATGCAGCATGCACAAGTGTGCACATCAAGACGGTAAGGTGTTCCGTGTGGAGTTGCCACAGACAAGTTGTGAGATTTCCACCAAAAAAATTAAGCATTCAATTTGAATCACATTTGTAGTACTCAACAAGGGGCCACATGATTCTAAGCCAATGGCCCCCTAAAAATGTTCCGCAAAGAAAGAATAGCACCAATGGCTGCTATACTATATGCTAGTACCAAGTACGCAGTTTTTAAGGAGCTCTGTCAAAGGGCTGTGTATCATTGTAACAGACATCCCATACAGCTTCCATAGAATCCTTGGCAGCCAAACCAAAGCAATTGGGATTTGCAGACAAAGATTTCATAACTTTTCTTCTGACACATTCCTTCAAGTACCATTGCATTAATTCAGTATTGAACTAATTACAGCAAATAAAAAAAAAAACTAAAATATCAAATATACTAAAGCAAAGAGAGAAATGCATGACAGTAGCAATTGAATAATAACAGATGTAATTTTAAGGAAAACAGAAAATTGTACCTGACTTCCAGTTAAATTGGTTTATAAACTCTTTTTTCCCCCCTTAGATGTCAATCATGCAAAAGTCTTTTTTAATAAAAAAATGCAACATTATTTGGCTTAATCATCATGATTATGAACAGAAGAGAGCCCAGTGTCCCATAAAGAAAGAACAGGGTATATCAAGTATTAGGAAAAAGCAGTAGCAGTCATATGGCACTGTAAGCAGGGATCACCATGGGTAGGGGACTATAGTACCAGTCCCTATAGCCACATTTGTAAAAAAAAAACCCGTATTCAGCATCACAGTCGCGTGGATAACAACTTTAATTCTCATCTCCGTATCTGATGGGTATTACTCAAGTGTAAAATCAATAAATCAATCAAAAAATATTAATTAAAAAATTACCACAAATGATCTGAAAAATCATTTTTAAATCATCTGAACATCCATACAATAGTGGGAACATAGTTCCAATAAGATGACCAGTGATGGCAAGGACAAGTTGTGCGAGGACAAGGGTTGTGTAGCTGCAACACTCTCGTCTAGAGACATTATAATGTTGAATGAGGACAAGGATTGGTGAAGTTTTTTTGTGACTAGATATAAGAACGAGAAGCTGGCAGCGACTGGAGAGAAGAACGGTGGTTGGGCGACATAGTGACTTCAAAGGTAAAGTTAGTTCACGAAGGGAGTAAAGGACTTAGGATTCAAGACTATATTTTAATAATTACATTAATATTAATAATATGAGTGGGGTGGGTACTATACCCGACTCCAGACCCATTCTTATTGAGCAGTTATTTACCTTACCCATTGAGGATTTTTTTTGTAGGTACTCATAGGGCTAGGGTAGAAATGCCATCCCTATCTATAAGTTATGCTTCCACAAGTTTTTTTTTTTTTTTTTTTTTAAAATAGTCCATTGTTTAATTGTGTTCTAATCATTTCTCATTGGCTAAAATTCAAGAAACCCCCTTCAACTATATTATTTGTGTGAATCACCTTTGTTCTGGAGTAGGCTCAAGGCCCAATCCGTCTAATAAGGCATCTTGGCCCAATTGAAGGATTAGCCCACTTGTTAGGTGTTGATCGAAGTTAATGTTATCGCCTTGGAACAAGATTACTATAATACAATTAGGCACATAATAGTGTGCCTCAACCCAAAGTAAAGTGATGGTGTCTTAATTTTGAATAGGTTGATATTGCCCTTTAGACACTTTGGGCCCCATGCCAGAGAATCCAGCCCATCTCAAACCCCTGTAAATATCACTAACGTCAATAGTGTCAGGTATGCTTTTATTACACATTGTCACTTTGGTAAAATTATTATTGACTTAAGCATTGAAGTGCCTTTTACATGTACCCAACCCCTGTCCATGCCATTTTAGCCACGTCAAACAAGAGAGTAGTCATCCATAAACCCTCAGACCTCGGTCAATGAAAGGCGTATTTTGGTCAAATCTATACCCGAGCACAGTCAACCATCTACATGTCGGGCACGACAGCCCTAACTTTAAAATTAGGGTAAATTAACACCTAGGATTTTCAAATTATGCTAATAACCCATTCAATTAACCATCCATAATTTAAACTTCAAATAAAGTTCTCAACCCTTCCTGCCCACCATATGAAGAATAGGATTGAAGCCAAAACAAATCACCAATTTCCTTTTGCATGACGAAGACCAAAAAATTCTTATTTTTCATGCTAACTATTCCATGTGTCAATATGAACACTTACCATATAACTAAAATTGCTTGAACCAAAGAGCTCTTTAGTTTCAGTAAGCTAATATTTCACAGGTTATAAAAGAAAAATATTACTTTTCCATGTAGCTTCAGGAGACTCAAAAGTACTTTGCATGACAGGTTAGTCTCCATTAAAATTGATGCTGCTGTTCTTTAATTGCGTGGAGCTTTGTGATCAAATGAAGAGCTAAGATCACCAGCAATGGAGGAAATATAGAAGGCAGGATTCAAGGGCAGGATCCTATTAAAAGTTGTCATTTTGGATAGTTCACACATCACTATTACGTACTTTTAATGGTGTTGGATTAGGAGAAAAATTAAGCACTATAAATAAATTTCATGGAATGAATTGCACATTCTTAAAGTGAGATGGGGATTTTATCCAAAAAAAAAAGTGAGATGGGTACAATACACATGAAGCAAAGATTAAATGGGCAAGCTAAATTTTAGCCTTTCCAACATGTGTAGTCAATAATTTTATTATTTTTATCATTATTTACAGCTCAAAGGTCACTATGGTTTTCAATGACACAATCTTCAGAGATAGCAAGCTTGTTATAGTATAAAGCAACATAGAAAAAGTGATTTGATGTAATGTTCACATAATCATCATAAAAGATTTTTTTTTTTTAAAAAAAAAAAGAGAAAAGATTAGACCAATCTTCCATTCGAGTTTATCATATATTCACATAAATTAAAACTGAACAATGAAAAAACCATGCTTCAGTTTTTATTGACAAATGCAATAAAGAATGATTGATGTTTCATTTTCTAAGTGTGTGCTGTATACTATTTGATTTTAAACTTCATTCATCAACTAGAATGGCCATTCAGGAGGATGGGAATTAGAGATTTAGCAGCACAAGCTGGCATCCAACAATACTGGAAATACCACCATGTTATTATGTGGCAAGGAACAGAGCAAAAGGCATAAGTTTCCATAAATTTTCTTCTCAGGTTTTCCTTCACCAATGTTTAATGTACATCATTTGACCATAAGGATCCTATAAGAATGATTAAGCTATAGAAAAGCACACTAACAAGACAAACCACCTCATAATCATACAACACTGAACCTTCAAACTTACCTTTGATCCAAATTGCAGGAAAATCCATTTTTCAAATACCTAGGGTTACTACTAGAAACTATACATCCTTTCTCAAGTTTAATGTCAAACCAGTCCTCCTGGTGATTAACTCCCTCTACCTTAAATTTTCAATCTCCTCTTATCTAATTCAACAACCATAGTGTCAACAAAACATATGAATCATGTTAGCAAAGTATGCCCCCTAAGTACATACTGCCGATTATTTGGTATTGTGGATTTGGGACGACAAGCATACATGACAATGTTTAATCCAATCTAAAATTTAGGATAGCTCTAGATTATATCTTCTCTTATGACAATGACATTCACAAACCATCACAAAACAATACTATGGTTAAAAGGATGAGAAAATGGAAAAGGATAGGTGTTGTCTACTCTCTATTTGTATTCTATATTCCACCAACACAGTAAGGCACTAATCTCTAGCAAACAGACAAAATTCTAGTTACCATCCCTAGAAAATTATGCCAAGTCTTCAATAATTTGACATGGATGACTTCAATTGGTCTGTGATTTTTTGGCTTTCTATCCTGATCCTTCTAATTCTCAGTATTGATTAAATCATATATGTCACATCAGTCAAGCATGATATTTCAGGTCTAAACAGATTCTTGACAGCTCTATAGAAAACCTTCTAACAAAATTGGTAGTCCTGCAGGTGCATATGATTAAGAGGATTCAACTAACAAGAGGGGTGGTCATGTCTGGATTGCCTCTGAATAATTTAGATACCAACAACCATGAGGCTTTACTTTGCCTTATCTTAATCTTTTAATAATGCACCAATTGCTTATATGAGTGATATTAGAGGTAGTTACAATAGACGTAGCCTTCAATTAAAATTGTTATTTCAAATAAAATGATAATGATTACATTCCTCATTTTTATAATTTTGTTATCCCCGTGGACCTTTTATTTGATAATCAGTTTCAAAATATGCAAGTGCAGTAGCTAGTTGTTTAAATATTGTACTCTTCCCAATCCTCCATGTACACACGCAAGAAACTAGCAGACTAGCAAAAAGCTGTGGGATGGTCAAAATTACCAATCCATGTCTCAAATACCAATTTTAAAACTTTTGATACGAGAGTAATGCTTCTGTGGAAGGACGAATTTAGTTAACCTTAATATTTTCTCTTTCTCCAATTGATAACTAGATACCGTGAAAGTGTGAATTAAAAAGTAGCCATGAAAAGCTACTACGTGTAATCTATGGAAAAATTCAACTAAAATAAATGGGTTGTATTAATGAAGGAGGGGAAGAAAAAGTTTACCTGTTCATGCCCTCGTAGTTTCATAAAACCTCTTAGTAGTTCCCGCTTGTAATGACAATCACCACTTAGATGACCAGCTCGTATCTGTTTCATAATATCACTGAGAAACATTAATTAGGGGAGAGGAAGTTTTGTAAAACCATCTAACATAATATGGATGGGAATACACTGTAAGATAGGAACCTCAGCACAAGCATGGTGTGTACAATCATGAAAATCCAAGTTGGCAGCACGACAGTCATCAAATGCATGAATTAACTCACGAATTACCACCAGGTTGACGTCGTCTTGAATTCGTATGTAATTGCTGCACACTTTTACCTGGGACAAAATCACACCAATACAGGAGGAAATGAACATTAGGTCATTAGCCAATTGCAAACCTTATCATCCAACCAAACTAAAAGCATTGATGATGTGGGCCAACAAACATCAGAAACCATGGAGCCCAAAGAAGTGGACTGACTTCATCCTCTACTAAAGAGCCCATTAATCTATTTTAACATAAGTAGGGAAGTTCTGTTTTGTTACTTGTTGCTGTTCTGTGTATTCCTTCACTAGAATATTATATAGACTCTGCATCAAGCTGTAAAAAACGGGGAGAATATACATATTCACATTCCTCGTCTCATTCCTTTTCTTAGGAGGTTGCTCTGTCCTCAAATTCAGAGTCCTCTACCCATCAATTGATCACAATATTAATTCAACCAACAAAACAAGCAAGCAGAATTAGAATTGAGAGCTTATTTTCTTCATGAAACAAAAGTTCAATCGTGAAGAAGGATAATTACAACACAAGCTAAACATAATCAACACATAAAATTCCCATTAAAAAAACATTAAACTAAAATTTACTCGAATGAAAAGATCAAACAAGAGAAGAGAACAAAAAAATAAGTACCCCTTCACCGCGAACATAAGCACCAGCAATTTCGTCGTTGCAAGTAACAGCTTTGAAGAAATTGTCTCCTACAGCACACCCAGCTTTCTCCAAACGTTCCCTCAGAAACCTCACCATTGGAGCTGTCAAAGAACGTTGAAATTAACCCACCAATGAACAAAAAAATATCATTCAAAACAGATTCCTCACAGAAAAATTGCACTTGCAATGGTAATGAAAGCATCATTATTATTTTTTGTTTTAGCAAATACCCAATAATCTCAAAACCCCATTGGAAAATAATTTTTTAGAGAATAATGAAGAGAACCCACAAAAGCATTGGTATGTCGAGACCCAATTTGAAGATAAACTTCATCAACCAGAAAAAGGGGATAGTACTTTAAAAAAAAAAAAAAAAAAAGAGTGGGGTATGACAAAACCCTAAACCCTGATAAGATGTGTAGGATTATTGATGGAGAAAGGTAAGGAAGAAAATGTGAAGGAAAATTTAACATACTTCGGAAACTCTTGTGAATCATGGCTTGGCATTCTTCCTCAGTTTTGGATTTCTCCGCCATTGCTTAGTTTTTCAGTTGCACAACCTCAAGTATCATAAGCTTGGTGACTGAGGCAAGGCATTACAATTTACAACTACTGATTAATTTAGTTTATAAAATTATTATTTTAGTATCTAAAATTTCCAGACTGATAATACTTTAATTTCAAAAAATTGTCAGCCGATAATTATTTTAATTTTTAAAATTTTAATAATAAAGATACTAATGTTTGATAATTTTAGGAATTAAAATAATATTTATATGATTTTAAAGATTAAATTGATCAAAGTTTATAATTTTAAAGATTAATTTAATGTATTATTTTATGATCATGTTTAAGTCCTTCTACCTTGTTGACATGTAGCCTATATTTGAATTAGTGGTGGAGAATGAAATGAAATAAATAGGAATATAATAGAATGGGATGGATTGAAATAGAATAAAAATGTCATTCTATTATTTAGATATTATATAATGAAACGAAAACAAAAATTTCATTTCATTGTTTGAAAAAAAAGACAAAATGAAATATATTATAACTTTTAAATTATCATATTATCTTTATTAAATATATTAGAGTTAATAGTTATGTACTGTCAGTGTAAAAACTTTTACATCGTCAACTAATGAGAAATCATTGTTAGTATAACATTTAAGGTAGTTATTGTAAAAGTCAACAAACATACCATAAATAGTGGTTTGTGATCGGATAGCACTGTAAAGTTGTTTTACACTATTAGTACATTGCCCATTTTATCAATATATTATCTAATGATTCGAAAAAAAATTGCAAAGATAAAATAGTAATTTTATAATCTAAAAGCTTTGTTCCATCAAGTGAACCCCAAATTTGAAAAGAAGAAAATTGGGATTAAGTAATGGAATGGAATGGATCGTGATCCATCTTATTTCATTATATTTCATTCCTATTTTTACAAACCAAATAGTGAAATAACTTACTCTTCCAGTTCATTCCCCTCAATTCCACCTTCTGCCACTAATCCAAATATAGCCCAAAAGTTTATGAATAAAAAAAACATATATAAGTTTAGTTTAATGGATATATGCTGTTAGTATAAAAGATTTTATATTGTCAACTATTTAGAAATTATGATGTGACTTTTAGGATAGTTATTATCAAAGTTAACAAACTTACTGATAATTTGTTATTAGATGGCAATGTAATTTTTTTTTTTACACTATTAGTGTATATACCTTTTTTTTTTTTGGTGAATTCAATGTATATACTTTTTTCTCATAAAAGTTTTATGCCAAAAGGATTAATCGTATCAGATATATATTAAGAATTTAATGAATATATATTCTCAATTTAAATTTTATGTTGTGAACCAATTAAAAATCAGTTTTGGTGTGAAAGTCAACAAATTTATCATAGATAATGTGTGATCAAATGACGGTATAAAAAAACTTTACACTATCGGTACAATTTTTTTTCATAAATTAGTTCAACTAATTTTACATTTAAAGGATACAATATCAAGATTAAGTAATAACAGAAAACGAAAAACTATGTTGAGTTTTACCTCGACAATCTACATAATTCTTTAATGTATATCTTTATTATGCGAATTACCAAGGTGAAATTCCACTTCTAATTGGAGGATAGCACCAACAACACTTAAAGTACTATATCTAAGTTTTGTCCTAAGCTGAATTTGTTGATTTGACATTTGGAAAAAGTATGTTTAATAACAACTAATTTTTTGGTAGTTCACTCGCACAAAGCTTAGACTTCTTATCAGATATATATGAGCTTTCTCTAATACAGCCTGCTCGTGGAGTACAATTTGAAAATCCTGGAAATTATTGATCTTCATTCTATGATGATTACGATTCCTTCACTTCCAGAATGCATGAACATATATATGGCCTGTAATATGTGATATCAGTTTTAAAATTTTAGCAATTTTGTGCTCCAATAGTGTAACTTTTTAAGAATTTAAAATGAGTGTGACAAGTTATTTTACATATTTATATATTTTTTTAAAATGCAGCTACTGTAGCACCTTAAGTTGGGGATAGAACCTATCATATCTTTGATTCAAAAAGAAAGAAAAATCTTTTATTATTTTCAGTTGCTGAAAATGCCAATAAATTTTTCATGATTGTACAAACTTGGATGTTTGACTTGTACAACTCTAAAATAAAAAGAAGCAAGAGGTCAATGTCATAATTAAAAAATTGTTTTTAAAACAATGTAGAACCTTTTTTTGAAAGGCCAAAGCAAATTTTATTGCAAAAAGCTAAACGTTACACCACAAGATGTGCCATAGTGCAAGCCCAAAAAAATACAGTAGGGTTATAGTACATATACAACTATTAAAAAAAGACCCTACATAAATTACACCCTATGTCTTGCACCCTTGCAGTAGCCTTGTGCCTACTGTTTCCATTAATATTGTTACTTGCTCTTGATCAGTCCTTCGTGCTACCCCGCTTCGTCCAAGCTCAGAATAACTTGAGCATTTTGTTACCATTTTGCTACGATGTGGAACTTGATATATCATCAATATATATATATATATATATATGTCTGTGTGTGTGTGGCTTCATCTGTAGATACTTGATAGATAGTTCGTATATATGCAAATCAACCTAAATAGAAGAAACTCCTCAATATAAATCAATAAAACTGTAAAATATGATTTTTGTAGTCTATCAGTACTTGATAAGCAATCATATACGGGATATTGGGGAAAGGGAATATAATAATTTCACATACATGGGATGTTGGGAGGAGGATAAGATAATCATGTATATAAAACTCAAGTCGTAAATGAATCTTGTCAAGATTTCTAATCAATTAAGCAAATGTCATTGTGAAAATCAAATTCATTTATCTTAAAATAAACCAACATTTTATCCCAACAAAGGCTGATACATAAATCATCTAATACTCAACAGCACCTTTATCATCCCCAAGATGCCTACTAGACTACTACCTTGATTGCTAACCTTAATGGCTAAAAAGAGTGTCACTTGCACTTTCAGAATGTGACTCACTAGAGTCACTAGGCTCGGGAAATACACTAAGAGAGTTCTCCTGGCCTTTCATAGCATCATTATCCCTACTACGCCTTCGTTGCACCCTATACCTTGTTCTCCCTTGGTGTTTCCTTGATAGTTCGAGTGTTTTGCCTTCTTCCCGTCTACTGCTTGTTGTCAAGCAAGGCCACAACCAAGAAACAAAGACAGGGGGTGAAATATACAATGATTGAAATCTACCATGGAAGGCCCTTTGACAAGAGCAAAAGCTAAAAGTAACAAAAAGGCCTTTCACAGCTTAGCCATGTAGATACAAGCTAAAGAAGGTTTAGCTAAATTGAAGCCCAATAAAAGAATTGTTACATGTCAACAATTTGAAGATAATTTCAACAAACTTAAAGACAATAATTTGGTAAGCAAAATGAGCTCAACACTTAATACTCAAGATGCATTTGTGGGCTGGAGTTTATTTGGCTGTATTACTTAGCTTTTTGGGGTGAAGAATAAATAAGGCCTTGTTCTCTTCCTTCCTTTCCTTCACTTCACTTCTCCTATCTCCTCTTTTTGTCTTTTTCTTTCTCTTTCTATCTAGGTAAAAGTGAAGGTGTAAAGGGTGTGTGTGTGTGTGTGATGACCTAGGTTTTTATTAGTTTATTTCCTTATTAGGCCTCTTTTGGCCTGTTCTCTCCGAGATTCTTATAATTAAACTCATCTTTTAATTATGGTCTAGGTTGTTATTAGATATTTAATTAATTATTTACCTAATTACTCACTTATCTACCTATTTGATTATTTTGGGATGTTACATTCTCCCCCATTTAATTAAATTTTGTCCTTAAAATTTAAAAGCATACATGACTTAAAGAGTTAAGGGTGAGTTAACTTTATCTTGTCCTTTAGTTCCTATGTGGCCACTTCAAAGGCAAGCTCCTCCCAAACTATCATTATTAAAGGAATGGTCTTGTTCCTTAGGGTACTCGTATTGTGGTCAACAATGTGAACCAGTCTAGACTCATAAGTCAAATCTAGCCTTAGTTGTAATAACTCAATTCTTATGACATGTGAGGAGTCCTCAACATATTTTCTGAGTTAGGAAACATAGAGCACATCATGGAGGTTGGATAAGGAAGGAAGTAAGGCAATTTGGTAGGCTATTGGCCTGACTTTTTTGAGGATTTGAAATGGACCTATAAAGTAAGGATTTAGCTTCTTGGCCTTGATGGCCCTCCCAATGCTAATGGTAAGGATCACTCTTAAAAACACATGTTTACTTTCTTCAAACTCCAGGGGTTTCCCTGTCTTATTTGTAAGCTGCGAGCTATATTCAAATGGAAGAAATGGTAGGGTTCCACAACTGAGTCTGGGCAGGGATACAGAAGAAGATGGGTGAGCGAGAGAAATCAAAGTATAACCTAAAGATGAAACACAAGGCAGACAAAGGTCCTTCTAGTCCCAAGTACAACCACTATACTCCCCTCAATACAAGCCTAGCCAGAATAATGGAGGAAGCTTGTAGAGCGGAACTGTTATGACTATCGCCAAAGAGCTGTTCCCTAGAAGGTGCAAATCAAAATAAACATTGTCGATACCATGGGAATTACGGACATTTGATGGAGGAGTGATGGGCCCTCTGCGATAAAATCGAAGAATCGATCCAGGCTAGACACCTCTAGAAGTATGTTCAGAGAGCAAATGGCGGTCGCTACAAGGATTAAAATCGACAAAGAGGTTGGAGGGGTGACAAAACTGACAAGTAGCCCAAGGATAATGACGAATGACAAAATCGTGACTCTCCCCGGAAGGAGCTAATACCAGCTTGAGAGGGGTTATCAACACCATTGCAGGAGGATTTGCAGGAGGTGGATCTAGCAACTCAATGAGGAAGCACCACCTGAGGGCAGTCCAGTGGTGGATGCTGTAGGAAAGCTCCTTATGAAACACCTCCAATAACATTCACAAACGTAGATTTCAAAGGGGTGGATCCCGAGTAGGATGACTTGGTGGTTATTATAGTGGAAGTTGCAAATTTTGTAGTGAGAAAAACCGTAGTGGACTAGGAAAGCTCAACAAATATCCTACACGTGGATACGTTCAGGAAGTTAGAGATCCTGGAGAATCTAATATAGCCATACCCAGAGCATTTGATTGGGTTTGTAAGTGAACAAGTAGACACCTAAGGGTACATTGATTTACTTACTACCTTTGGCAATGAAATTGTCTCCCGCATCATTACCGTGAGATATTTGTTGGTGAACGCTGACACCTCGTACAACATCCTAATAGATCGACCAGCCTTGAATCAATTAGGAGTAGTAGCCTCTACTTTACACCTTGCGATAAAGTTCCCCTTACTGATAAGTCAAATCGTAACGATGAGGGCTGACCAGAAAATCGCTTAAGAGTGCTATGCCAATAGCTTAAAGGTAGGGAGAAGAGAATTAAAATCAAGCGAAAAACTTGCTCTCCTCATCCTTACTGTCCAAGCAAACTGGTCGAGCTCGACCCCTGAACAAAAGAATAGAGGGTTAAGCCCACTAAAGATCTGCAGAAGTTCCAACTAGAGCACTCCCCGACCAATATACCCAACTTGATTTGGACTCAATATGTTAGAAATTATGAACAAACCTTGATTGCCATAACAAGAACAATGATAATTTGAACACTAATATTATTAACGCATATTCATTTATTTTTTAGTTAGAGTATGTTAATAAGTTACAACAACAACTTGTTAATGTACTCCAAGGACAAACATGTAAGTTATCTGCCCCCTTCAAGTTCAAATGCCTACAACATAAGTATATGGTAATTTAATTTCATCCCTGTTTTGGGCAGTCTGCAATTTATCCTTAATCATTCTAACTTTCTCAGTGGTTTCCTGAACCAAGCATAACCCTAAAAGGTTCCTTTCCCCCATTTGTTTCTTAAAACATACTTGTATTATATTTATGACACCAATTCACATTGAACACAACTTGTACCTGTTTATTTATTTAATTGGTTATTATTACTCAATTGATGAAAATGCAAATAAAAATTTTCTATTTATTTGCATTCGATTTGCATATAGAGCTTGTATGAGTTCATAAGTTTTTAGCACATATTCCTCTTATTCTATCTTAAAGTCTTGCTTATATAGCCTCTTGCAAATATGTATGTTTAGAGATAATGTTTTTGCTTTATTTTCCCCATTCTATAGTAGCATTAAATGCATGGGAAAATCTTCACGTTAAGACTTGATGTGTCTCGAGAATCTTGGATAGAGAAAATGTCACAATCTTGTCTTGTAGTAGTTTTGTATCAAAAAGGTAGGTACTTCCTGACATACCATGTTCCTTTTCTGATCATACTTTCTTTTGTTTTTCTTTTTTGGTATTTTAGCCTTGATAAGTTGATTACTTTTTCATGAGGTTGTACTTATACATAAGAATATCCTACTTTTCATTAAATACTAAGATACTTAAATGTTAGAGTATATCGAAAAGCAAGAGGAATAAGTTTCAATATCTACGAGGATAAACTTATTTAGCTTTATTGAAACTTAGACAAGTAGAACTTCTCTAAGTTTTAAAAGCTCTGGATGATTCTTTCATTGGATGCTTTTTAGAAAACTTATATCAAACTAGATTTGCACAAGGGTGTATTGCATGCCATGTTTTCCAAAAACATTGGACACTTAATTTTAGTTGGTGTATTGGACACCAGTTTTTTTGGAAACTTGTTGGACACGTTTAAGATAAGAAATATACCTTTGTTTTTAACGAGTAGTATTTTTGCACGAGTGATACACTTGTCATCAAAATCTAAAATTTAATAACCTTTGTTATTATCAAAACTTTGAGGGGTTAAACGCTACATATGTCTTTGGTTCCAATAGAACCATCATCACACTCTTCCTTTCTTGACAAAACACCATCATTACAAAAAAAATCATAGTAACCAAACAAACACCAAAATCTCCAATCACAAAAACCTTAACCCCTAATCTAAAAGCCAAAATATCAAAAATGGCCAAAAGAAAAAATAGAAAAGAACTAATAGAATAAGATTGAAGAGTGTGGTTTGGTCAACCTTGACAAAATTGGCATTTCAAGCCTTGATATCATCGTCAGATGGCTTCTTGTCAAGATTTTTGGCCTCAACATGCTTCTTGCATTACTCGATGTCCTTACAATTAACTAAAGATAGAGAGACAGACTTGGGGTAGGTGGATATGAGGGAAGAGAGGGAATCACACGAGGGACCCTAAAATTTTTGAGTCATAGACAATGCTTCCTCTGGGAAGAAGCACTTTCTAATAAATTTTTTTAAAGAAAATATGCTTACAAATTAAGATAATGCTTATTTAAATAAGTGTTGTCTTATTATGGGCATTATAAAGCACTTATTTAAATAAGTGTTGTCTTAAAGCTTTGTGTCTTTTAGAAGGTGTTTATTCCCAAAAGTGTTTTCTAAATGTCGCGTTCTATATGCACATTTAGGGTAATGTTTTAAAATTTTTAATATGTATGGTATTTTAATATTAAGATAACTTTTTTTATTTATGGGATTTGATTATAGAAATAATAATATTTAAGTGTTATTTATTTATTTTTCTATTTTTGATAAAACATTCTATTCCACTTTTATAGTTTTGATATAGACCACAAGTATCCTCCACGAGAGGCAATCCTACTCGAGCCATGCATGACCATTATGAGCGACAAAGTTCCCCATTTGAGTATTTAATGCATTTGCATACCTAAGGCTTGAACTCGAGATCACTAGTTAAGTTGGAACAACCCTACGCATTTGCATAGTGATGTCAATGTGAATGTTAAAAAATAGGGCGATTATGTGCAATCACAAAAAATCTCAGGAGTTGTTAATGTAATTTACTCCAAACTATTTAGTAACCTTTGCTAATGCCAATTGGGCAAGCTTATAAACATTATATAAATGATTAATTAATAGCTTGAACTTCGAGGTACACTATGAAATATTCTCTTTCCTATCGTTGTTTTTCATAGTTTTTGTATTTTTTCTTTTTTTCTCCTATCTTTGTTTTTATTGTTGTTGTTTCTAAGGCCCTAATGTGCTTTTAGCCTCGACTGTTACCAGGAAAACAAATCAAATATCGAAAAGCAAACCTTGGTGGCATTTGAAATGACTTGTAATCTTGGGTCTTTAGGAAAAAAGATATTGAATCTGTATTCTAAGTAAATATGTTTTCTATTATATGTTCTTAGATCATTTTGGAAAACATATAATTATAAGTATTTTGTATGAAATTGATACTTATATAATTGTTGGATGAATTTTATTTTTTATAGCTTGGCCCTTTCTATCATCCAAAGCTTTGTCCTTGGGTTGGGTCCTCACTTAGTGCTAAATGAGTGATTCCTGCTCTTGTTTGGTAGTTATAAAATTATTGCTCCATTAGGCAATATTGTGTGGCACAACATTGTGTGGAAAACTTAACTGTCAAGCAGATAGGAACATCTCCCTCATTCTAGTGTTCACGATTCAATTTAGGTAATAAATATGAATTTCATGTCCTTTGCAAATACGTGTCTATTAATCTTTTATAATTGTTATTGTATGATTATAACTTGCTATGTGCATCATTTGTCAATAAATTTTCATCAATTTATAATTTTATACCCATTCTTATCATATTTATAAGATTCAGGCATTGAGCTCTTGTAGAACCATTTATAAAATATGTGCAATATTATTTCATACATATTTAATGGATTAATATATTAGATATTTCTCCATAGAAAAAAACATGCGTTAAATGTTGAATTTTTTATTTCACATTCAACACTCCATAGTATCACATGTTATTAAAACATCATTACTCTAGGCCCGTTTTCTAATTTAAAAAAAAGAAGAAGATGATATTAGAAGAAAGGAAAGAAGATGTATATCTCTTGAAGATATGATTATTATTGATTTATTTGAGTGCAGTGCTATCTCTTATAACCATCCATTATTGTTTGATAAATGTACACATGCATATTGTAGGAATAGAAACTTTTCCTTCCTTTCTCACAAATTTGATGAGAATTATGTAATTGTACAAAATTTAATAATCATGTATCCATGGATACAAATTTATAATGAAAGTGGAAATAAAACGTATTTTCCTATGAAGAATTGTAATGATTTTAATTTGGATCGGATTTAGAGCCGAATTCGCTTAGCAAGCCACCTCGGCCCAAAGTTATGGATCAATCCAATTTATTAAGTGTTGAACAAAGTCAATATCTTTACTCAGGAATGAGGTTTCTATAATGCAACTACGAATAGTATTCGGCTTAGAATAAAATTATTTTGTCGCTATACTAGAATAAGGTAATATTACCTTTGAGAGACCTTAGGTCTCATACTAGGAAATCCATCCCATCTCAAACTCCCATAAATACCACCAACATCGTTGTGTTAGGTAAACATTTATTACATACCATCACTCAATGACATTATATTAGATAAGCATTTATTACATATAATCACTTTGATAAAAATTTTACTAACTTTAGTGCCAGAGTACCTTTTGTACTTACCCCTTGTTCATAACATCTCTATCGCGTCCGAGTACAACGTTGTCGTTCGTACATCTTGGACCTCAGTCCATATAAAAATCACATTGATCAAAGCAATTTAGAGTTTGATCAAAGTCCGCAGTCCGATTTCGGACACAACAAATTCCATTCATCATAAATTCATATAACTGTACTATGGTATTTAAATACACTTTACATATCTGTCAACCACAAAATAGATATTTTACAATCCATCTAGATAATATTCAACACCAACGAGTTTATTTAAATCAATGGAAGATCATTCATAAAAATATATAATTTTAACAATTTCAAGAAAATTAAGGACTTTAATTAAAATATTTTCTCTCAC
Source organism: Spatholobus suberectus (assembly GCA_004329165.1). Lineage (NCBI taxonomy): Eukaryota > Viridiplantae > Streptophyta > Magnoliopsida > Fabales > Fabaceae > Spatholobus > Spatholobus suberectus. Next base: position 24,976,910 of record CM014737.1, on the reverse strand, counting down.
GTGTAAAAATGGATATTTTTTAAGTGAAGAGCTCAAATATATTTCTTTTTTGATATTTTGAAATGGTATTTAATTTGTTGGAAAGTCGATCATGATGATATTTCAAATTTATGAATCCATATTTGAGTTTTAGAAATTGACTTCTGGTCAGTCTATGCCTTGAACTAAATTTATTTCACATGAAAGTCGAGTCAAATAGCTTTTCAACAAGTAATCATTGTTGGAATTTTATATTCCAATAATTAATATGGGCTAATATTATAAGACAATTATATTAGCTATTTATCATTAGTGGGCTTTATTTTATGTGGTCAAATTAAGTGAGCCCATTAGATTTTTTTAAATAAGATGATATGGGCTTAAATGAGCAGATGTCAGTGTTGGCCCATTAGGGGATAATGGGAACCCTATTAGGTTAACACACTATAAGAAGGCTATGGTCCCCAATACACCGAATCACAGAAAACTCATACTCTCTTCTTCCCATTTGAAGAGAGGCTAAGGTCCCATCGGGAACTCAAGAGATTCGGTTGAGGAAGAACCACAAAGCCACCGGCTCTCTTTGTTCGTGTTCGTGATAAATTGTCTCAAAGATTCTGTGAAGAACGCTTAGATCAGGAACCCATTATGGATCCAGGTATTTATCCTATCCTTAGTAATCCAGCAAGTTGTAGATCCTATGTGAGCAAGAACGGGTTGTTCTTGATATATGCATGCTTTTGTAATTATATGCTTCCGCCTAAAGATCTCTCATATTAAAGATTAAAGCATGTATTTAAAGAATTATTTCTAACAAGTGGTATCAGAGCGGTCTTCTATGTTGGGTTATTAGGATTAATCTTTGATGATTTGAATAATTCCTATTTTTTTTCTGAATGGGTATTATTGTTTCAATTTAAAACAGTAGCAATACTGTAACAATAATATAATTTTGTTCATATTATGATTTCGAAAGCAAAATTGCTGTCCAAGGCAAATTGCTTAAAGCAATAATATGATTTCAAAAGATAATATATATGATTTATAATATATATTGATACGATCCAGGATTTCGAAAAGAAAAAAAAAAAAGGTGAAATTGACGCTGAAGTGATTTAGTTTTCGTATATATTAGCATGTTAATATATATTATATTCCTTTTATATTAATATATATGATATTAATATATGATTATGGATCCAGCGTAATTGAAATCGAAAAGTTCCGCTTGGGAATATATAATCGACGTTGAACAGTTGGGTTTTCAAAAATTGGGAATATATCAGCTCACCTTTTGCAATCATCTTTTTTTTTTAATTGTGAATGTTGGATCCAATGATTTATTTTTTGATTATGGGTGTATATATATATCTTTTGGAATCTTTATTTTGATTTAGTATATTTATACATATGATCGATCCAGGATATATGGATCAAGAGGCTTCGGTGTAAAAGGCATATTTTATATATGTATTGATCATGAAGTGATTTATAAATAGTAATTTATTGACGTCAATCAATTTTTTATATTCTCGTAAAGCAATATATATTTTTATATATATGATTTATTGTGTTTTCTAAATTGTTCAAATTACTAATATGTTGTTGATATATTTAGAAAATATGGAATTAAAATTGACGTCAACGCTTATGCATGATTTCGACAAATTTAGACCCTTCCCATATTTTATTATTGTCTGGTAATTTTGGTTGGATTAATTGAAACAACATGTTGCCAAAATAACCTCTGTTGCGTAGGTTGATTCGATTCAATTTACATAGATGTTGCATGGAATTATTCATGCAAACTGTGCTCGGCCCAAAGGAAGACACAGTTTGGCCGGATAATTACATGCCTGCGATGGTAAATGTGTGGTGATTATAAAGATTGATTTTCCATGTGAACAATGGAGTGTCCAAAGACAACTGTTGTTTGACAGGACTTATCACCAATGTTTGATCATTGCGTCGAGAGTACCACTTGCAATTAGTTCTTTCAATCCAAAGATTGAGGATTAATGGTGCGCTAGGTATCTTGTTTGGGTCTTTAAATTTGCCATAAAGATTGATAGTGCATGTCTTATTAATTATCTTTTGACATGCCCACTAATGTTATTGTATGTTTATTGTTCTCTCTTTAGTTGCTACCGCTACCGCTTCTAACTTCACTACTCAAATTAATGGAATCCCAATGCTGAATGGGACGAACTTCAAGTCATGGAAAGAGGCTGTAGAAATTGTTCTCGGCTGTATGGACTTGGACTTGGCACTGAGGACGGAACGACCCACTTCCACTCTGGAGAACTCTAATGAGGCAAAAATTGAGAGGTGGGATCAGTCCAACCGAATGTGCCTCATGATCATCAAACGCTTCATTCCGGAGGCGTTTCGGGGCTCGATTGCTGAGAGCGAGAATGCCAAGAAGTTCCTGGAGGCAATAGAGCAATTCTTTGCCAAGAATGAAAAAGCTGAGACGAGTAGTCATTTGGCTAAACTCATCTCTATGAGGTATAAAAGTAAAGGGAACATAAGGGAGTACATTATGGAGATGTCTAATCTCGCATCAAAACTTAAGGCACTAAAGTTAGAGCTTTCTGAGGATTTGCTCGTGCACTTGGTTTTGATCTCACTTCCTGCACACTTTGGGCAATTCAAAGTGAGTTATAACACTCAGAAGGACAAATGGTCCCTCAATGAGCTTATATCTCACTGTGTGCAAGAGGAAGAGAGACTGCAGAGGGATAAGACTAAAAGTGCTCATTTGGCTTCGACCTCTCAGAATAAAAAGAGGAAGAAACATAAGGAAACTGTGGAAAGTTCTTCTCAAAAGAAGAAGCTGAAGAAGCAAGATGAGGAATTTACTTGTTTCTTCTGCAAGAAGACAGGACACATGAAGAAGGACTGTTCTAAGTACGCCGCTTGGCGTGCAAAGAAGGGTAAACTTCTCACTTTTGTTTGTTCTGAAGTTAATTTAGTTTCTGTACCCAAGGACACTTGGTGGGTAGATTCTGGTGCTACTACTCACATAAGTATGTCTATGTAGGGTTGCCTGTGGAGCCGTCCGCCAAGTAATGCTGAAAGATTCATCTATGTGGGCGATGGCAATAAAGTTGCAGTTGAAGCTATAGGAACTTTTAGATTACTTTTAAAGACTGGTTTTTATTTGGATTTGGTTGAGACATATGTTGCACCGTCTATTAGACGGAATTTAATTTCTATTTCTATTTTGGACAAATCTGGTTATTCTTGTTCATTTGGAAATAATAAAGTTAGTCTCTCTTATGATTCAAATATTGTTGGTTACGGATCTTTAATTGACAATCTTTATATGCTTGATATTAAGCATTCCTATAACGAGATATTGCAAACAGATTCGCGTGGTACGAAACGTAAATTAAATGAGAATTCCGCCACCTTATGGCATAAGCGCTTAGGCCACATCTCTAAACAAAGAATTCAGAGGCTTGTGTCGGAGGAAATTCTTGGACCCTTAAATCTGTCAGACTTCCAAGTCTGTGTTGAGTGTATTAAGGGTAAACAAACAAACAAAAGGAATTTAGGTGCCGAAAGAGCAAAGGATGTCTTAGAATTAATACATACGGATATCTGTGGTCCTTTCCCTACGGATTCATGGAATGGACAAAGATACTTTATTACGTTCATAGACGATTACTCAAGGTACGGTTACCTTTATTTAATACATGAGAAGTCTCAGTCTCTAGACGTTTTCAAGTCTTTCAAAGCTGAAGTTGAACTTCAACTAGGAAAAAATATTAAGGCCGTCAAATCTGACCGTGGTGGAGAATACTATGGCAGATATGACGGATCAGGTGAACAACGTCCAGGGCCCTTCGCACTTTTCCTCAATGAATGTGGAATCGTTCCGCAATACACTATGCCGGGCAAACCCAGCATGAACGGAGTTGCAAAACGACGAAACCGGACTCTTAAGGATATGGTAAGGAGTATGATTAGTCACTCTTCTCTACCAGAGTCGCTTTGGGGAGAGGCATTAAAGACCGCAGTTTATATCCTCAACAGGGTACCAAGTAAAGTAGTTGCTAAAACCCCTTATGAGCTATGGACTGGGAAAAAGCCCAGCATCAAGCACATGCGAATTTGGGGATGTCCAGTTGAAGCAAGGCCTTATAGGCTGCATGAAGGTAAGCTAGACTCAAGAACAGTTAGTTGCTACTTTGTTGGTTATGCTGAACGCTCTCGCGGGTATAAGTTTTACAATCCCATTACAAGATCCTTCTTTGAGACGGGGAATGCAAGATTCCTTGAGGAAGTTGAGTTTGGAGGGGAAGGAAACATAAGGAGTGTTGTCTTTGAAGAAGAACCTGTCATTAGCAATGAACAAGTCTTTGCACCTATCATTGTTCAAGAAACAGATCCAGTACTTAATAATGATGTTATTCCTAACATCACTCAAGAACAAGACAACACTGAGATTCCCCCCCAAGCACCACCACCTATAGTTCAAACTCAACAACCTCAAGAAGTGCCACTAAGGAGATCCACTAGAGAAAGGAGAAGTGCAATTTCAGATGATTATATTGTATTTCTTCAAGAACATGAGGATGGCATTGGCTTGACTGAGGAAGATCCAATAAACTTTAGTCAAGCTATGCGAAGTTCTAACTCTCAAAAGTGGATTGATGCCATGAATGACGAGATGAAATTGATGGCTGACAATGACGTTTGGGATCTCGTCAAATTGCCTGAAGGTATGAAACCCATTGGTTGTAAATGGATATTTAAAACCAAAAGGGATTCAAAGGGTAATGTTGAGAGATATAAAGCTCATCTTGTTGCCAAAGGCTTTACTCAAAAGGAAGGCATTGATTATAAAGAGACTTTCTCTCCGGTTTCTTCGAAAGACTCTCTTAGGACTATAATGGCACTTATAGCTCATTTTGATTTAGAGCTACATCAGATGGATGAAAAAACTGCGTTTCTGAATGGCAACATCGATGAAACAATCTATATGGTGCAACTAGAAAACTTTGTTTTAGGCAATACAAAGTCCATGGTGTGCAAACTAAAGAAATCCATCTATGGCCTTAAACAGGCTTCCCGTCAATGGTATTATAAATTTCATCAAGTTATTACCTCCAATGGCTTTGAGGCAAATTTGGTTGATGATTGCGTATACCAAAAGTTTAGTGGAAGTAAATTTGTCTTTCTGGTATTATATGTTGATGACATCTTACTAGCCAGCAATGATATAGGCTTATTGCACGAAACCAAGAAATTTTTCACAAAAAATTTTGAGATGAAAGATCTTGGGGACGCCTCTTTTGTCTTAGGAATCCAAATACTTAGAGATCGTTCTCAAGGTATTCTTGGGTTATCACAAAAGAGCTATATCGATATAGTTTTGGATAGATTCGGCATGAAAGATAGTAAACCAAGAGATACACTCGTTGCTAAAGGAGACAAGTTTAGTCTCAAACAGTGCCCCGTTACTGATCTTGAAAAGAGAGAGATGCAAAAGATTCCTTATGCTTTCGCTGTAGGGAGTCTTATGTATGCTCAAATTTGCACTCGTCCTGACATAGCATTTATAGTGGGAGTCCTGGGGAGATATATGAGTAATCCTGGTATGCAGCACTGGAAAGCAGTGCAGCGCGTGATGCGCTATTTGAAGAGAACAAGAAACTACATGCTTACTTATCGGAAGTCTGACAGTTTAGAGATCATTGGGTACTCTGACTCCGATTTTGTGGGATGCCCCGACAGCAGACGCTCCACATCAGGCTGCATCTACATGTTGGTTGGAGGAGCTATTTCTTGGAAGTCTACCAAACAGACTCTTGTAGCTTCTTCGACCATGGCAGCGGAGTTTGTGGCTTGTTATAAGGCATCAAACCATGGGTTATGGCTGCGAAATTTTGTCACGGGCCTACGCGTGATTGACACCGTTGAGAGGTCACTCAAAATCTATTGTGACAATAAATCAGCAGTGCTCTACTCCAATAACAATAGGAGTTCTACGAAGTCGAAATTTATCGACATTAAGTATCTTGTAGTTAAGGAAAGAGTTCAGGAAAAACAGATTTCAATAGAACATATAGGGACGAATTCTATGCTAGCTGATCCATTAACTAAGGGCTTGACACCTAAGGTCTTTCACGAGCATGTTGCTCATATGGGTGTTGTCATTGAGGTTGCCTTAGTTTAGTGGGAGTCTTTCTTTATGTTCTATGTTTATTTGATACAAACTTTATGTTGTTTTATTTTTCTGCAGAAATAAAGATTATGAATTTATCAACCTGTTTGTATCTTGTTGTGTACAAATTTTTTTTTTGTGCTTAAGAACTTTGGATTGATCTCACTAAAGACTAAAGTTGGACCAGTTGGAAATAGGCATGATTGAGATCACATTACATGTAATTTCCATGCTGCTCATCCATATTGATTTATGTCATTAAGTGTGTTGATGTGGTGGTCATTGGGGTTTAGTCACACTTTACAATAGTGACGAAAGCCGCGGTGGTTCCATTATTGATGCATAAGATGGACCAGATTGTTAAAGTAAAAGTTTAAAGATAAATAGCATACAGACGCGCGCCTAAAGAATTGTGATATAATTGTTACAATATGTAGCCCAAGTGGGAGATTGTTGGAATTTTATATTCCAATAATTAATATGGGCTAATATTATAAGACAATTATATTAGCTATTTATCATTAGTGGGCTTTATTTTATGTGGTCAAATTAAGTGAGCCCATTAGATTTTTTAAATAAGATGATATGGGCTTAAATGAGCAGATGTCAGTGTTGGCCCATTAGGGGATAATGGGAACCCTATTAGGTTAACACACTATAAGAAGGCTATGGTCCCCAATACACCGAATCACAGAAAACTCATACTCTCTTCTTCCCATTTGAAGAGAGGCTAAGGTCCCATCGGAAACTCAAGAGATTCGGTTGAGGAAGAACCACAAAGCCACCGGCTCTCTTTGTTCGTGTTCGTGATAAATTGTCTCAAAGATTCTGTGAAGAACGCTTAGATCAGGAACCCATTATGGATCCAGGTATTTATCCTATCCTTAGTAATCCAGCAAGTTGTAGATCCTATGTGAGCAAGAACGGGTTGTTCTTGATATATGCATGCTTTTGTAATTATATGCTTCCGCCTAAAGATCTCTCATATTAAAGATTAAAGCATGTATTTAAAGAATTATTTCTAACAATCATTTACTCAAAAACAATATTAAGAAACGATTACCAATTTTCTTGCTTAATGTATTAAATGATTACTCAAAAAACAATATTAAGAATAGCTTTTTAACCACAGTCGCCCCCACCTCCCCGGTTGACTCGCGCTCAATTTAAACAATTGCTGAAGGTTCACGTAAAGAGGTCTCTAAGTTGAATCTCTTCCTCTCTCTGTGTTTTCTCCATTTCCCCCCTAACTCACAAGCCACCTAGATCCATACCCATGCATATGTGATTTGACCCCGAATTTTAACCTTTCTCTCTCCACCTAATCTCCTCCACATGTTCCCCTACAACTTTTCTCAAACCATCAATTCTCTCTTTAAATAATCCTTCCAAGACAATCCATTCTGCATTCTTACCTTAGCCGCGGTTTTTCTCTATACCCCATTAGAGAACAACTGCTAGTATTCTAAGAATCGTCTTGTGTAAGAACCAACCCCTAAAACATAGAACAAAATCAAAATGGCACGTCAACGTGTTGTTCTTGCACTCATTTTTGTGGCCATAACTGGCATGGCCATGGCTCAAGAGGCCCCATCTGCGTCCCCAAAATCATCTCTACCACCAAAGGCTTCACCTTCACCAAAATCATCTCCATCGCCAAAGTCATCACCTGCCCCATCAACTGAGTCTCCTTTATCCTCTCCTCCTGCCCCTTCCCCGTTAGAGGAGAGTGATATCTCAGCCCCAGCTAGCGACCCCGTTGAGTTCTATGCTCCGGAACCTGAACCTGAACCTGCTGACGAACCCTTATCCCCAAAGGTTGAGGTCGCCAATACCCGTCCACCCAGTGGTGCCTCTGCTCGTCAATCATCGGTCACCATCACTGTCACCGTCACCGTCACCGCAGTTGTAATTGCTAGTTCTTTGCCTTCTAAGCTAGTTTTGTAATTGGTACTGTACCTCAACTTATAGGGGTAGTAGGCTTGGCCCAAGCGTAAAACTACTAAAACTTAAGTTTTAGGTCCAGTAACAAACAATTATTTGTTACCAATTTTTATAAAATAAAAAAATCATATATGTTAACAAAAAAAACTACATATGTTAATAAAAAGACCTAGTATATAATTTTTTCATTTAAAATAAAAAAAATCTCTTTTAAAATTTGTTTTAAGCTCCATTTAACATTGGGCCGGCCGTAAGAGGTAACAATGTGTGTTGGACATGGTTCAATATGCTCATTCACTAGGTTATATTGAATGATATTGGGAGAGTGCAGATGCTTAGTTCATGTGAACAAAATAAAAAAGCTCACATATACACACCAAATGTGTTATGCACGAGCGATTTTGGAGATAATTTCAAAAATTTAAATTGGAGTTGCCATTTTGTTTTTCTTCTAATTTTAAGCTTTGAGTTTATTGCACTACTAACCGTTTTAGTTTTCGTGCGATAAAGCCTGCGTTCAAATTTTATTTTCCTTTAATGGTATTGCGTGATTTTCATAACACTAAACAATTAAGCTACAAAGAATCACCTTTCAAGCTTTACGTTTCAAGCAAGCGTTATGAAGCCAACGTTAGATTAGTACCCAATTTCTTAATTTTTTTTTTTTTGAAATTGCTATCGAATAGTTTCTTTTCGGCATATTCGGTATATTAATTTTCGAATTGAATTCAAAGTTTTGTTAAAAACGATAGACACAAGAAGGACATTTTTTTAAAATAACTAATTACATTTGTGAGTTAGCATAAGCTCAAGTAGAGGCCCTTACCAAGTCCTAAGACTGTCATATTTATTTTATTATTTCTCATGCTTTATTGGTGTAGAACTAATCCCCCTTCAATCGTCACTTGATCCCATTTACAAAGTCCGTTTATTAGATTTCCAACAATATCATCACTCTCTTTTTCACACACATATACAGATATTTTTTTTGTTTTGCTCAGCAAAATAATTCATATATTAGATATAGGGTACAAAGGGTACCCCAACCCTGGTCGCACTCATTGCAAAACTTTCATAAATAATAAAGCACTAGTTGACCATTCAAATAAGGATGAAGAAAAACCCCTCACTTTTATATTTAACCAAGACCATGATCTAAATTTTATAAGGTCCAACACGTCTTCAGCATTTGCCATGTCACCTTTGAAAACTATATTATTCCTATGTAGCCATATAGTCCACATTGAGGCAATCCACACGACCCACCAAGCCTTCCTTAAGTTGTTGCCTTTGAGACCATAAGTATGCTGTATGAAATGATTCGTACTGTCATTAGGCATCACCACTTGAACTCCAAGCCAGTTATAGCAATTTTCCATATTGATGACGGGAAGGAACATGAGAACATGAGATGAGTTGTAGTTTCCTGTTCCTGGAAGCAAAAGGGAGATGAATAATCACTGTTAAGCAGCACAATCTGTCTCTTTCTCAGATTTGCTTTGGTCTGTATCTTGTCAAGAAGTAACCTCCATACAAAGGCTGATACATTTGAAGGTACAGATATTCTCCAAAAACACTTATAAAAAGACGTTTCTATTGGAATCCCTTGTTCATGTAAGAAGGTGTACGTTGCTTTTACTAAGTATATATTGTCCTCCTTCCAAATACATATGCATGCATGTTTACATGGATATGGATTTCACATCCAACTGATAACATGTATGGAAATATCGTTTTCTAGAAATAATTACGTTTTCGAAAAGTTCTCTATCATGAAAAATGGTTGAAAAAAGTGTTTTTTTTTTAAATAAACTAAACTTAATATGCACTTAAGCCTAATCTCGCAGTTAATCACATGTAAGACTATTTTTTGGCTTGTAACACTGTTGATACCATATGTCAATTAAGTTTATGAAAAAAAGTATTGTGAGAATTTATTCAGGCGTACCACTTGGAATATTTAATCTGAACAATATAATAACAGGAAGCAGTTTAGATAAAAACTATTCACCAAAAAAAAAAAAAAGTTTAGACAAAAGCTCACGTCGAAGCCATAAAAATACAATTGGGCTTATTAGAAGAAGACCTTGCATGATCAATTGTATATACTAAAGCTGGGAAATCCTAAAAGTGCCACAAAAGTATTATGTGCATTCTCAGAATATTTTCCTGACAGTTGAGAGATTAATCTTCTAAAATAGTTAGTCACTAAATTAAGTAGAAACTCCTAATAATTGTTTTTTTTAATATACATCAAAATTTAAATGGAAACTAAATGCATGTTTCCATATACAGATACAGATGCATGATTTACTACAAATTAATATTTCGGTATAATTATTTCAAAACTGAAAGATCCAAAACGCTACAAGATATACCCTAGCTTATAAGTTTTCAGTTAAGGTGTGTTTGGCAAAACTATCTTATAAACTAGCTAAAATTAAACTTATTATCTAGCTGAAAGCTTATAAGTTTGAAGCTAAGAGTTAAAAAGTTAAAAACTTATAAGCTCACTAATTGAATTAAAAGTATTTGGTGAGATTAGCTAATAAACTAGCTAATAAATGTAAAATGACATATTTAGTTATTTAATTATACTAGTTTTAGTACCCGTGCAATGCATGGGGACATACCAAGTTTATTTATAAGTATTATACATATCATATTAATAATTAATAATACATGTGTATTAACATGAGTATTATAAGCATTTGGGTATGTATTATAAGTATTTAAGATTGCTTTATAAACATGTTTGCATTATTGTCCTTAATTGTTTGAGGACACTCTTATTTTATTCACATTTTCTTATGATAAAATCAAGTCCAATACATGCTAATTTTATTTTTTTTAACTCACTATACATTTCAAATAGCAAAATAGATAATAATAATATAAGTGCATTTAACATTTAACATTTTAACAATTATACAAAGTTAAAGTCCATTACATGCTCATTAGCTGATAGCATATCCCATCAACAAAACATCATGAAGCACATCAGCTGCTAAAAAAAAAAAAAATGCATTATCAAAACTAAAGTATTCGAATAATCATTGTGGTAATAAAAAATTCATGTACCAATGGTTATGAATAGCAATGCTCTTGACATATACTTATTCTTATAAGCATGTATTGTCCAAAGTTCTGAATTAAAAAACAAAAAGGAACTCTCTAAAAACTAATAACCAACACTCCTAAAGTGTTCCAAATATAGGCTTTTATCAGCAAAACCACCATATAAAACACTAACAACTATGCTTTGTAAACATAATCCAAATTTACTTTTGAATTTGCAAATTGAAAAACTATCTAATCCCCCTTCTTAAAACAATGTTGATCACAAAAACTCTTTCATTCTTTCCCAATCTTGATCAACTTCTTTGGCACTTGTCGATTAAGAATAGAACATTTTGTTTGCAACATTGTCGAACCATGCAACTTCACTATTTTGAACCTACATTTCCTTAGAAAATTAGCAAACACCACAGGTAGATTTTGCAAAAAAAAAAAAAAAAAGGAAAAAGGAAAAAGGAAAAATACTAATCAAACAATTGAAACAATTTTTTATATGCATAAAAGTGTGTTATTGTAAGGAAAACTAAATTTTCCCCCTAGTTGACTCCCAATTGCTTTGTAATGGGACAACCTTACTTTAAATAAAATTGCATTTCCATCCCTAAGGCTCAGATCATGGTTTTAAATTGCAGTTGCAGTCGCAATCGTGGTTTCATCGCGATCCTTGACATTGCTAAAAAATGCGATTGATGCAGTTGCAATTGCGGTTGCAGTGACTCAAAAATTCTTTATGTTGCGGCCACAACTGCAATTTAGAACCATGGCTCAGATGCTGAGAATGAAACTGTGTTCCCAATTGTGGTCTGCGTGGTTGCTTGAATACCATAAGTTGGAACATTGACTCCCCTACATATCGCATTAAAATGGAGTGGTCACCACTCATTTTATAAAACGCGCAGAGATTAAACCATCCTTTTGTGATTTGCAGTTTGTCCAACGATTTGTTGTATGAAACCGTGTGACTATTCCCCTTATCGACAATCAACTTCCAAATGCTATCTAGTTCACCATTAAACCTTCTGCTAAACGACCTTTCTATTTCCCCATGTGGATGTCATAGAAATTAAAAACAAAATCGATAACAAAAAAACTAAAATTCCATGCTTTCATAAATGAAACTACCTTATTTTCTTTGTGAATGTTATGAATAATCGCCTTGCTTCTATTCCTCAGAATGATTTGGTGGTCTTCCATGGTGAAAGAACTCCTTTCAGTTTTGGAAAGAGAAAATGGAGAGGTTTGAAAGAAGAAGAGTTCAATGAGAGAGTGGAGAGGTTTGAAAGCAAAAGAATTCAAGCTAAGAGTCCTTTTATGGAGGGTGAAAAGATATTATGAATGAGAGTGTAAGAAACTCAAAAGATACATAAAAAATAGGGTTAAATATGTTTTTGGTCCTTTAAAAATTGACCTGTTTTAGTTTTAGTCTTTAGAAGAATTTTTTTTGAATAAAGTCCTTCAAATATTAAAAATACCCTAATTAGATTCCTGTACTAGACTATTTCTAACTTTTCTGTTAAATGATAGTCACATCAGTATCATAGTCACCATTAATTTGTTGATGTGGCTGTCCATGTTAATTGTTATATCCAAGTCAGATTAGTAACACACATTTTACATAAAATATTACATAATTAACCCTAAACCATAGATTTTTTTAACCCTAAAGTAAAAGTAATTCCCCACTTTTTTATTAAAAATTATCATTGGACATTTCAGATAATAAAATACTTTACTTAGAAGTTGATATGACCATCATTTAATAGAAAAGTTTAGTAAAGTTTAGCACAGAGATCTAATTATGGTATTTTTAATATTTGAGAAACTTTATTTAAAGAATTTTTTTCTGAAGACTAAAATCAAAAGAGTTTAATGGTCACGTACTAACAGTGTAAAGTAGTTTTATACTGTCATTCAATCACAAACTACTATTTATTGTAACTTTGTTGACTTTTATAATAAATACTTTAAAAGTCATATTAATGGTGATTTTGATTGAATGATAATGTAAAACTTTTTACATTGACAGTGCATGACTATTAAACTAAGATCAAAATAGGTCAATTTTTGAAAGACTAAAAACATATTTAATCTTAAAAAATATACCTTGAATTTTGGTGTCTCTGGCTAGAACTTCCACTATAATACCAAGCGACGACTTTTCCCCTTTCAATTGCATGTTAAAGTCCTGCAATAAAAAATAAATAATATGTTAATATTAATGGTCCTCCAATAAAAATATTTAGACTGATTAAACGTGGGCTTTGCTCCAAACTACGGTTTTGGAAGTGGGCCTAAACAAAGAAAACGAAACAATACTTTATTTTATTGTGTAGTTTATACAAATTTAAATTATTAGTTGTACTTTACATTATTAAATAGATCAAACAAAACTTGGGCTTTGCCTAAAATGCTTTTTTTGGATTTGGGCTTAACAATATAAAATACATCAATTTAAAAATAATGGATTAGTATTAGTATTAGTATTCAGTACAAATTCGAGAAATTGGGTTTAATTAATTGAGCTTAAATAAAAAAAAATAGGTTATGCACTGATAGTGTAAAATAATTTACACTATCATTCAATTACAAATCACCATGTATTATAAGTTTGTTGACTTTTACAATAACTACCTTAAAAATCATACCAATAGTGATCTCTAATTCATTGATAGTGTAAAACTTTTTACTTTAACAATGCATAGCCATTAAATTCCTTCAATAAATGATCAATGAAAATAAAAAGGTTTTGTTAATTACGCTTAAACAAATAATGTTTAATATGTTATATAATTAATTATTAATTATACATTATTATGTTGGGTAGATCAATCAAAACTTGGGCTTTGCCTAAAATGATATTTTTGGATTTGGGCTTAAACAAAATAAAATAAATCAATATAAAAATAATGGATTAATATTAGTATTCAGTAAACTTTTGGGAAATTGGGTTCAAATAATTGGGCTCAAACAATTGATCAATGAAAATAAACTAAATTAAATAAGATAATAAGAGAAAAATCAGGTTACTTTGGTTCAAAATAAAATAGGTAAGTACAAATTTAGTGTAAATTTAGTATACATCAAATATCTAAAGTAAACAATCATGAAATTATATCTAAAAAAATGTGCTTTTGTTGAATGATAATCAACATTGAAAATTTATACCTTTTCAATGTTGGACTATTTAGCCAATTCTAGACAGCATTCATATGACATTTGAAAACGAAAAATAGGCAAAGATAAAATCTACAAACATTAAAGTACAAAAGGAAATATTATGCATATTATAACTTAATTAGCAAAATATAGAGTTTTCCACTAACTCTTAGGACCTGTTTGGTGGCCAGGATAGGATAGGATAACTATCCTATTATGTTGTAATTTATTGTTTGTTGCGCTAACAGGATATGATAACGTTATCCTATCTTGTTGCTCTAATGTATTTCTTATCCTGAAGAGGGAGTTGGGTTAAGAAGTAACAGGATAGGATAAGCTTTTTTTTTCCCCCCTTTCTCTATATATTATGTAATATGTTGAATATTATAAAAATATTATATATATAATTATATACAATATTTGTTATAATATTTACAATATTACAAATAATTATATATACATATAGATAGATAGTTATATTATAATAAATATTATATATAATTATATATAAATAGATGTAATATTATAATATATATATATATATATATATATATATATAATATAGTAATATTATATAAATTAATATATATTACTATATATTATATTTATTATATATATATATTTATAATAATTTTGACATATAAATTTAAAGTATATTATTAATTAAAATATTAAAAGTTAAATAATTAATATTTAAATATTTTAAAGAAAAATATTTGAATAATAATTATAATTTTAAAAATTTTACATATATTTTTTATAATTTTAAGAAAATTAATTATGTAAATAAAAAATAATATTATCTACTTTAGTTAAAATTAAATTTTTTTGTAAAAATTAAAAATTAAATTAAAAGTTACATTCTAGAAAATTATATGTAATTTTAACAAAATAGTAATTTTGTCATTTGAATATGTTTTATATTTTATCATATCATTATCTAGTTTGTTATCTAGTGCATACCAAACACTAGATAAGATTATAACTTATTATACTCTTTTCGTATCTTATTCTTATTTTTCTATCATATCCTATCGTACCTTATCTTATCCTGACCACCAAATTGGCCTTAAGTCCTCCACAAAATAACTCTTAATAAAGTATGTAGGAAAAGAACATGTATGCACCCTGAACTTTTATCTTTTTGTAAATAGGCATCCTTAACTATCATTTTATCTCAATTAATACTTAAATTTTTATCAACGTTTTAATAGACCCTTCCATTCAGTTAAATAATTAACAGAATTAATCTACACCCTTGATTTTAATTGAATCTCAACCCTTCGTTTAAGTAAGTTGTCTACGCATATATACATCCACCGTATTGAAAAATAAGGAGAAAAAAACCCTTAAAACTAGAGCATGTTTTTTTGACGTTTTCCTTTTCTGTTCAACAATGGTACTGCGCATTTTCGATGTTTTCCCTTTGGCGTTTTCCTTTTCGGTTCAATAATATTTATCTTGTATCATGGTTTTCAAAATTTGCTGTCCAAATTCTGCAATTGTTAATTATCTTTTATGGTTTAGTGTTTTGCAGCTGCCAATCTTGCATCTTGTATTATGGTTTAGTGTTTAAATTAGATTGATCCCGTTGATAAAATGGGCAGAGAATCATTACTGTCCAAGTTCTGCAGCTGTCCATTTTTTTTATTGATAGGAAGTTAGATGCCAATCAAAGTTAATTTGCAAGATAAATGTTGTAAAAATTGTTTGATAAGCATTTAGGTACTTGAGGAACCCACCCTTAAAATCTAATTGTTAAGGGGGCTACGACATTTCAATTGGTGACACTTTACTCAACTTTTTCGTTGGTCAGAACTCTCCGTATGTAGCCCTTTCCAAGACATCGACAACCAGCTTTGATACTAATTGATAAGCATCTAAGCATTTGGGAAACCTACCCTTAAAAACTAACTGTTAAGAGAGGAGAACCAAGCCACTTAAATATCTTATCGAGTATTCCATACTACTCGATGTGAGACTTAGACACCCCATAATACCTAAGTTCCTATCATTGTTATACTACACTCTGGCCTACTATACTCCCTCAAGGATGATAAACAGATTTCTAAAGGGGGCAGTAGCCTAGGTTTTTCCCCTGAAATATAAACCAGGTTTCTTTCTTGGTCATACTGTCTTCTCTAGAATAATACACCAGTTGGATTTATTAAAAAACTGATCAACAATTCTAGCATTGTTTATTGTCAAACTACAAAAAGATATGAAAATATGTTAGAATTCAAAACCCGCGCATCCTACATGTAAGCATGTCAAATCATCTAAAAGTCAAAACATAGTTCTGCATTATTCTCCTTTTCAAATTTGAAATTTTATTTTGAAACACAGGTAGCAAGGGACCAATAATAAAAAAGGCACATCATAAATTTGTCATGCACCTACAGATCTAGTTGATTGAGTAAATTGGGAAGGAAGACACATGGCATGATACTGCCCACTTCAATCCCTCCTTTGTTACTTTTAAAGACCATGGCTTGTGTTTTCAAGAATATCATAACTTTTATCTTAACTTTTCCTGTAACAAATATCAACTTAATCCTTGTGATAGGGGAAAAAGCAAATTACCGTTTGACAACAAGCTAGCAGTCAAGTAGCATTTTTAAGTTTGAATATTGAATAGCTTGTACTGAATTTAATGTCCCCATCTCATCCTGCTTTGCTTACATAATCCATATTTCTCGAATCAGATATAAAGTATGCTAACATAGCATAATTGACATCCAAGATCAAGCTTGCCAAACATGGAACCAGATGGGCGTAACTTTAGCAAATTATTACAAGTGGAAAAAATTATATAAAAAAAAAAAAATCTAAGCCAAAGGCTTTGTTGGTATTTCATCTCTTTCTTTATTTGCAGCCTCTTGTAACTTTTTCATGTACCTATTATCTATAGTACACCTTATGCTATAGTTTTTTTCTTTTTGAGGAAAAAAGATAAGAAGAATATTATTAAGATTGCAAATTGGCCAAAGCCATTACATCATGTTCAATAAGTGGCAAACAATTATGTGGAATATATTCCATCCAATAAAACTCATGAAAATTGAAAGCTAGTCTAGAATGTAAATCAGCAACTCTATTGCAAGTTCGCCTGGTATAACTGGTATGACAATCCTCAAAGCTAGATGTAGTAGTTTTACATTCCTCCAACACACTCTGAAAGTAACTCCTTCCCCCCCATATTATTTGCCTTCCATGCGGTTTGAATCTGCAAAACATTAGACTCAAAAACAACTTTGTGAAAACACATCTGAAGCGATATTTCCAGACCCCATTTAAGGCACATAGCCTCGGCATCACATAGGTGGAAAACATTAGGTAAGTGGCAACCATTTTGTTGCTGTAACACCCTTACTTCTTGTTTATAACTTTTTTTTTTCTTCCAATTGTATTTCTGAACAATCAGGCAAGAATTTCAAAATTTTGATCTCCACGGTTGTTTTCAAAATTTCGAGAACTATTCAATTGTAATTTTTAATAATTTTTTCAAGTCGGGACCTAGAAAAATGAAAAAATAACGATGACGTCCTGATTTTTCTATATAAAGGGTTGATAAACATGTCATATATATTTAAATATAATTTTAAAAATTTTCTAATTTTTAAAAATTTTTTTGTGCAAAATGCCCCTAGTTTACTTTAGAACTAAACCAATATCTGTTTGATGTCCAAAAATAGTGAGAAAATTGTTTTAGGCTTATTTTTACATGAGGAATTTATTTTTATAATTATTGTACCATTTTTGGATTTATTTAATTTAAAGTAGCTTTAATTATAATTTTTGACTTATAAATACAATTTAATTAATAAAATTAGGAAAAAATATATAAAATTATTTTTAATTTATAGAAATAATCTAGGACCTTAATTTTACATGATCAAGAAGTATTAAGTTCAATTGCATTAGATTAGTATATAAATTAAATTAGTGAAATAGGATTTATTAGTATTAATTAATTTTAACAGATAAAAAAATTGAATAAAATATAGTGTGGGCATGGAATGAGCAACATGTGCAGCCCAAGGATTCAAGGACCAAATTGATACAATTAATTTAAATAAGAAGCTTGACACAAAAATAAATTAATTAATTGAAGTAACTTAACCTTTAAGTGTGAAAAAGTTTTTATACTAGTTTTATTTTAATCACATGTTTCTACTACTCTAACTAGAAGCTAACTAAGTTAATTTGTCTACTTTCTTTAAGTCAAATCCAATTAGTAAAGGATAATATGACAATTAGAAAACAAAATAAATTAGAAATATGACATGACATCACCTTAATTACATAATCAACTTTTATTTAAATAATTTTTTTTGTCTTCCCCTTCATTTTCATTCAGCTGGCCGAATCCCTCCATACCTATTTCTCTCCATCTAAAATTTTTTCTTCTTCTACAAAGTGCTAACCCACCATCCCCCCCCCACCATCCACCAAGAAGCAAGCATAAACCACCACAGATCCACCATTACAAGACCTCTTTATCTTCATCTTCTTCACTTAGGGCCTGTTTGGATAAAACTTTTCTATAAGTACTTATGGGAGACAAAAATAAGAAGAAAAAGTGAAATTAGCTTCTCCATAAACTAAAATTAACTTATGCATAAGCTAATTTGTAGAAGATTTTTTATATTAACTTCTTCAAAATCTAATTTTAACTTATGAATAAGCTAATTTAAGCTTATGGAGAAGCTTATTTTATTTTTTCTTCTTATTTTTTATCCTATAAGTACTTATGGAGAAGTTAATGCAAACAAGCTCTTATTCTAGAGTTAAAAAGGGGGAAGGGGTGATTGTAAGACTTGTCTTTTATAATTTGTGAATAAGCAGTTGATAATCTAGAAGAGAGATTAAATTTAAATTCATATTAAGTAAATAATTAAAATTAGTTGCTTGCTGTATAAATTTCTATAAGGTTTTCTACAGAAATTGAGTTTGTCTGGATTCTAGCAATGTAAAGGTACACAGTGAAGGCTGATAGTGTAAAATCTATAGCACGTCGATCCATAATTAAGTGATTTAATAATTAAGAAGAGGAATTTAATTAAATTTCCAGTGAAAAATAAATAATTAAAATACATGTTGTTCTTGTTTGAGTTTCTACATAGATTCTTGCGAAAATCTAGACTGTGTTGATACCTACTAAGCATGGATTTATCTATAAAAGTTGATAAGCAATATAGGATCATAGAATTTAGACTTAATTAATTTGTAATTAATTATCATTAGATTCTATTTGGTTTGATAGCTTTTCTTAGTAAAAGATTTAGAATACTAGGTCTTATTTTGTTTCTGCTTAAGACCAATTATCGAGAAACCTGCCAAAAAAAGAGAACTGATTGTCTGGTTATTATAGAGATATATTAAATATACCCTAAGATATATTAGTGAGTCATAAACTCATTAATATTCTAATTCCAATTAAATTATCTTAAATGATTTGAATGTCGAAAAACCCTAATACCTTATTCGATAAATCCCGTATTTGACCACGTTTTCATTGTCAGTGTAGGAAATTTAAAATTTCTACTACCTAACCTATACTACTCGTCCCTCCCCAACCAAACTAAGTGACCAATTAAGTTTCTAAGCTAACTAGATTTGTTTCAATTTAACTAGACATCATATCCTAGTTTGTATCTAAATATAATAACTATTCGTACAAATTGTACCTTGATTGTACCTTAGTGTACCAAAACCACCTTCCACCCTTTGTGTACCAAAACCACCTTCCAACCTTTGTTTTTCTCCTTGGTAGTTGTCCAACACCAACACGTTAGAGAAGTTGATTGATTTTTTTAATTTACCCTAAATCCATTCATTTTGCCATTTACTATGTTACCCTCCCACTTGTTACCTAAGTTGGACTTAGTTCAAATTTTAAAACCACTTCCTTCTCTTTAAGTACTCCTTGGTCGTGGTGAAACACTCACTATAATAAGACAAGAATTTATTTAATTTAATTATTTCATAATCCGTTCATTAGAAATGTCAGCTTGATTTAAAACTTATTCGTATTTATTTTTCTAAATGTTTGATAAATCAAAAAGACATTATATAAAGAACCATGATCATGAAATAAATGTCATCATATAATATATATGTGTCAAGTCTTACATACAAAGTCAAAGTACATATATATAAAGAATACGTTAGCAAATACATCAAAAGCACATCAAAAGAAATCATAGATACCTGCCCGTAGCTGTACAACAAAATGACCTATGTTAGAGCAGTATAAGTCTATACTAGGCCACCCCATCCTACAGAATCTACAAAAAGTTGCAAGCAGAGTCACCGTCATTGTGAATCCTTGGAGTCCATCGCATCAATATCCTCCGAGTCCATCATATCCTCGTTTTCATCATCAAAAGGTACATGACTATTGGGTAACTGCCTAAGGCCATCGAAGTTGCCAACATTATTAACCTCGGAAGAGGAAGCGATCCATCCATAGTTCTCACCTGGGTGGTCAAAGGGACCGAATGAAGAGTTGGTACTATTGCGGTAAGGTGGGATCACGGGTGGTGGCTCATAATATTGAAGATAAGATGCAGGAATCGCCATGATGCCAATATCTTGAATGTCGTCCATATAAGGAAATAGGGCATCATCTATATCAACATCTGCAAGCGATGGAGGAGAGGGGTGTGGCGCTCTAACAAAACCGTCGGGGTCGGTAGTAGACAAAGTCATAGGTAACATAAACTGCTCCATAAGTAAGAAAATGTCTAGGATAGAGAACATGAATGTGAAGGTCACATGCCCCTGAAAGGTAGAGTACTAGGTAATTGGGTAATAGACCCATTGACCTTATGGGCTGTACGATATCTGTAGGTTTGCCATCCTATAAAAAAGGTATATATGCTCGTACCACGATCGTATATAAAAATAAATAGAAAAGAAAGAGTGATGTTTTTATAAAAGCCTCATTTGTTTTCTTAACAAGCTATAAACACAGATATTAAACAATCAATTAAGGGAATCTTAAGGTCTGACCTAAGTTATCATCACTCATTCACAAACCTTTACTCGACGCATGGATCCATACCTATCTCTAATGATTTACCGTAACCATCAGGAATCACTGGGAAACGATTAAGAGTTCGTATAATCCTTCACAAGGTACAAACATCCATGTTGTAATCATCATCATCGAGGAAAGGGCCACACGCCCATTGGGGATATACACTCCACCAATCATGGTGATGCTGAGCAGGCGTCATGGTTACCAAGTCAATTTACGTGATTTATCCTGGCTCAAGGCGCTAACCTAACCTTTGGGACGTTCACAACTCGGTACCTTTACCCTCAAGACCCCAACAATGGTTCCCACCTTTCATCCTGCAATGTATCTTTTGAGGCATACTTTCTAAATAATCTAGCAAAGTTTCAAAATCACTCTTTACAGAGATTGCATTCATCTATCACATTTATAATGGCTTAGAAATAATTCAAATGATTAGTATAGTAAAGAAAATGTCAATAATTAACGTTGCATACATATTTATTTCATATATGCATACTTTTAAATGTAGTTTCTCAATTTAATTCCTTTGATTTATTCTTCTCCTTTTCTAATTCTTCAAATTAGACTATTTTAAAGGAAAAGCTCTCAATCCATAAATATAATTAGGATGTAGTAATAAAGTTTAAGAGAAATTCTTTTTGATGTGGAAGGGCAGACTATGTTGCTACTATAGAGCATACTTAGAGATTCTCTCTAGTTAATATCTTTTACTATCACTTAGTATTTTTATTTTAGAAAATCAAGATGTCTATTTTTCCTCATTTTTGCTAAAGAAAACGTGCAGTCTACCTACAATTGCATGCATTTTGGTTTATCAAAATTATTCACTGAAAAATTATTTAAACAAGATTGATCCCTTTTCCCATGCTAGCTATAATTTATCTAAAATAATAATTAGATGCAAAGAAAATTAAAATTTGTCTAAGAAGATTTTTGTAATGACCCACGATGTTAGCCGCGAAGTTGCCACAATGAAGAGATACTATTTGCTCAAAACTTGACATATAGACATTTCATTTTCTTTAAATTCATTATTATGGAAACTCTTGATTAATTTAGTTATGAAATACAAATAATTTTTTTAAGAGTAAAGTAAATATCATCAACACCTCACAAGAATCATAATATGAAAATATCTCATAATTAAAACCACATCGGTAGGAGTCATCAAAATGTAAAAAACTATAGTCATCAAAAAGTATAAGTTATGGGCCATTATAGATAAGCCTTAAAGATGTAACTAAAATAGGGAGAGGGGTACAAGAACTCACCCTAAGAATTAGCTGTCCGCATTACTCCTAATACTAACTAGTCCTTTAAGGGCAGTGAGGAGAGGTAGATGGTGTATCCTTATCGTCTTTGTCATCGTAGTTACCTCGCCCGAACCCATGTTCATGTCCTCGAGTTGCCACACGAAACATCCTACGGTAAGCCCTAGAGTTCCCTCGAGGTAGAAAATGTGTAGCAAGTAGTCAGTCGAATCTAACTTCTCCTACCTCTCGGTCAAGAGTCCATCTAGTGCCACTCCCATGGATGGTAGGGAGGAGCTTGATACTAAACATCTCGTGAAGTCTTAACACATCCATCTATTCTCGCAAGATTAATCATCGTGATCATCATAGTCATACACACACAGACAAACAACGCAAGGATGAGCTATCAAAAAGAAAACATAGATTTACACAAAAATATATCTAAAGAAAATAAATAATTAGAATTAAATATCATAGCACTAACATGTTAACACTTCATACTTAATCATCACAAATCAAGCATAGGAAGCACAGGAAATCAAATAGACAGGCACAATGGAACATCTCAGGTATGCAATGTCGTGAAATGTAACAATTGCTCCATGGAGACTCTAACATTGAGTGATCAAGCTAGAAGAATCCCTTAATTATGGTAGAATAAACAACACCCCACCAGGAAAGAAATGGCATGTGCCAAAACCATTGGGGGGATACCGGAACTGATATGTGGAAGTGATGCAGTGGTCACGTTAGGATAGATATACGTGGATTATGGCTTTACCACGGACACAGATTCATGAATATCTTGGTCTACATGTGGGATATGCCCGTCTACCTTTCCCCAAGGAAGTCCATCCTCCATTAACCCTTTCTGCACTAGGTATGAGGTCCAAACAAGTGACCATCAACCTACATGCGTACTCACCAACATAGCATAAGTTGCTGCAACATAGCCGAAGCTGCAGACTCATGCATGTATGCATGACATAACCATTCACCAACAACATGGACAATAATGGCATCATATATTATAAACAATTATCATACACATGCTTGAAAAAGTTAGTCATACTATTTTAATTGATTAAATGAGTAAACCAATCAATAAAATGGTGTTTCGAAAATATATACCTTTTGTAATAATCAATTAAAAGTAAAAATAATCGATTATATTATTTGTGGCTTAAACCCATGTATTTGGATGAACGAAGTAATTGATTAAATAGAGTAAATAGCGGATTATTTCAATTTTGTCTATAAATAACGAACTCTTGATTTATTTTCGAGGGTGACTCCATTTCAACACCAAAAAGTTTCTTTCAAAAGAGCAATTCTAAGGAATATTCAAGAGTGATCCTATGGCTTAAAAATGTCATCTTTCAACATCAAAATTTCAAGCTCATTAAGACATCATCATTAAGATCAATTGGAGTCATCATCACCTAGATAAGTGTAAACTTCAATTTGTGCGTCTGTCTCAATCCTAGGTGATACCCTTGTGGTGTAGTTGTTGTGTTCTTGAGATAGTGTATCTCTAGTGGTACTTGTAGAGGTTTCTACAAGTGGGTCTCAAAGTTTCTTGTAGGGTTCAAGAACCTTGTGGTCTTGTGTAATTCTTTTGTTTTTGATTGTGTGTTTGTAAGACAATTGAATTACTAGTGGGATCTCAATTGATTTGATCAGGAAATTGGATGTAGATCACAAGGGTGATCAAACAAGTATAAAATCTTTATGTCATTTTCTCTTTTTCCTTTCTCTCTTTAATTTTACTATTATATGATCGTTGTGCTACTCTTGAAATATTGATCATGCATTGATCATATAGAACCTGCATTAGATATTGCATTTAGGTAAATCTTTCTACCACATCCCATTTTTATAATCAATTGAATCAATAATCTTTCGAATTGGTTTTTTAAACATTGTGAAAACTCTTTTAGGGACCTCAAAATTTTTATCAATCAAATGCACCCCTTCTTGGATCTTGCCATTTTGACTAACATAATCAACTACCAAGAATCAAACTAGCATTGTTTTCTTTCATTCTTCACTTCTTACCCTAAAGAACGTCTTTAGATACCTTATGAATTGAATTTGGTACCCTATAAATCCAATCAAATCACTTCCATACGGTGTCAATTACTCTTTACTTATTCCCATCTAGATAAATGCATGATGGTATAAAATAACTGCCAAGCTTCCTTGATCAACAAATACTTTTTGCATGTTCGCATTTGTAATGATTTCTCAAATGAACATCGGGTCATCATGCTTAGGGAGCTCTTATAATTTGCATTTGAGAAAGAGATGATTGGAGTTGGTTTTGTTTGTGATCGTGAATCTTGAGGCACATGTACAAGCTTGTACACTCATGACAGCTCTCAAGGCTTTCTTGCAAGATCCAAATGAATCTCCCCCTATGAACCCTCCTAAAAATCATTTGGATATGGGTGGTCCGTAAAGAACTATAAGTAAATTTAGTTGTATACTACTTCTGCATCGTGGTAGTGGAAATTATATTAATTGAATTCTTACAGACAAAGTCAAAGTTATGTTTGAGTTAATCAAACTTTGGGTCTAAACTGGATGTTAGCTAGTTTGAAGTAATTGCTTAGTCATTCGAGCTGTGACTAAGTTGAATTGAGTTATAAGATGTGAAAATGGATTAGCGGGATTGAGGCTTCTAGGCAACCAAACTCACATGAGCAATGGCTGGGGCACTCTCAAAGGCACTCTAACACTTAAGTTAGTAACAATTCTACTAGAATGATGAGAGATAATAAGTGCGTACATGATACAATGACGTTACCAATATTTATAAGAGTTAGAAATGGATTGAATTTCAAAGGTTCAAGGCCTAAGTTCCTTTATAAGGAAATAATATGCTACATTGGTGTGTTACATAATGAATTTACTCTTAACCATCGTTGAACAAAGTCAATTTCTCCTTTTTTTAATGGACAAGCCCTAAATTCAGATTAGGCCATGGACTTGGTCCAAAACATCAACCAATTAAAAATTTTCTTAGCTAGATATGACTTTTAGAGTTGTTATTATAAAAGATAATCATCTTACCATACATAATTTATGATTGGATGACAATATAAATGTTGGAACCAAAGACGTAAAAGTGTTTAAACCCTCAAAGTTTTGAAGATAACAAACTTATTAATGTTCAAGTTTCTGCCTAAGGACTAACCTTGTCACAGCAAACAAGTTACTCTTATATGGACCGTCCAGTAGATGTGCTAAAGAAGACCGTCCAGTAGACATACTAAAGAAGACTGTCCAAGTGAACAAGTTGAAGATGACCGTCCGAAGCTAAATCTTTTCTCTTAGAACAAATTCAAATATCAGATGCATTTAGACAAAAGCTTCCAACGACAAATCTTCAAACGGCTAAGTCTTATTTAAACATCCAATTTACTTATGTTCGTTTTCCTCGAAACTAACATATTACCATTCTAGTGATCTAACATTCAAATTTTTTTGAAGCATTAAATGTAATCAGAATCATTCTAGTACAAAGGCCCAGCAAAACACATAAAGCAAGTCAACTTATCAAGCTACCAAGCCGAATGAAGAATGATAAGAAAAGCAGACTGCCAGCATAGTCCTACACTTTCTGTTTTAGTGCAAAACTAAAAGCTACCACGCCTGATCTTTTTGAACGCATGGTTTGCACGCCCCTCCTTGTATAATGAAGTCAAGTCTTCCACAACAGATCTTTTTCCTTAAAGACTATATATATGCACCAAGGAAAAAGCAAAAAAATAGAATTGCGATACATGCTAACTTGTGACAATCTCAACGAGACATCAAAAGCCTTCTGTACATTATCTAGAAGTGTCCATTAGACGATAATGAAAAAGTCTTGTAAAAAGATTCTGAGTGTTTGAGCTTAATCTTTCAAATCTTCACTACATGAGTTGATACCTTTGTATAAACACTTGTTTGTGTTGTGAAAGCTTGGAGAGGCTTAGTGAAAAGAATACTTGGGTTAAGCAATCTAGGGTGATTGCCTTGTAAAGCCTGAAGAGGCTGCGAACAATACTTGTAACCTAAGGTTGGTTAGTGGATACCTTCTGGGTGAAGGGACTGAACGTAGCTTAGGTTGAGTGAACCAATATAAAAATTCTCTGTGTTATCTTTCTCTCTATCCCTTATCTTGAAAACGCTTTCAAACTTATTTATATAGTTTTAAAAAGTTTTAAACACACAATTCAACCCTCCCTTTTTGTGCGCTTTTTCTATTTCAATAAAAACATTTAAACTAGCATATTTAAATTACATTATAAAAATAACACATTCTTTACTTAAAAAAGAAAAATAGATACCACAATGAAATAGTATTCCTTTATCTTTTTCTTTTTTATCAACAATCATTTAGAAAAAAATAAAGAGGCTTTAAAAAATTATGGAAAAAGATTCGTATACAAATAATATTCCTTTATCTTTTTTTATTAAGAATCATTTAGAAAAAAAATAGAGAGGCTTTAAAAAAATTATGGAAAAAAGATTTGTATACATTTTGGGAGGTTTATCTATCTTGGGTAGAGGTGTCAAAATGGGCCGCTGCACCTAACCCAATAAGCCAAAGGGTGGAAAGCGCGCTAGCCCACCCCAAATTCCTTATAGGCCACATATTTTTTAGTCTGGCTTGGCCCCTTGGCTCATTGGACTGGGTCAAAATTGGCCTGTTTTGTTTTTTTTAATCTTATTTAAATTTTACAAAGAAAAAATAATACCGGTCAAAATAGGCTTGGTACTTTTTAGGCTCGCATTCTATCAGCTCAACCTAGCCTGTTTAGCTTGCCGGGTTGAGCCAAATTGGATCAATTTTTTTTAGACCACGAAATTGAAAGCCTAACTTGGGCCGGACCATTTTTGACAACTCTAATCTTGAGTGATAAGTGATATAGGAAGATAAGAGAGAGAAAGGAAATGAAATGAAAGAAAATTATGGAAGAGTTAAAAGAAATAAAAGTGTATATAAATTATTATTGAAAAAATATATATACATGTGTGTGTGTGCATATTCCTTCTAGAATGACCTTATATAGATATTTATGTGTGTATGATTTTTTTAATATGACTAAATGTGTATTTGGAATTACATTTATAGCTCACGTTGAGGAAGGATGATGTGGAAGCTACAACTGCTTGTGTTACGATTTACACACATTTCATGTTGATGTGACATAGTTCCAAACATCCATACAAGGCACCCCACCATTTAAAGTAGCTATGTCCTTTTGCATAACATTTTAGTGTGTGTTTAGATTGGCAATGATAGAATTGATTTTAGATCAACGTGATTTTATAGAACTGGTTATGGTTAAAATTGATTTTGAAGTAATGTGATTTTTGTTTAGATAATATATATTAGAAAAGTGATTTGTTAAGAAAATGTTGTTTAGGATACTTTGAATCAAAATTGATTTTGAGTGTGTAATTACCAAAATGGGTATATGTATACTTCTTTTCTATTATAATAGCTATTTTAATATATATATATATATATATATATATATATATATATATATATATAATATTAACAAATTGAAAATAATTAGACATACAGTAATTTTTTCACTTCATGTTAATTATTAAATTGAGAAAATATATGTATATTATGTCCTAGGAGTAATAAATGCGAACAAGAAAAGAGAAGAATGCCTAACTACTATTATTAATTTAATAATGCATCTATTATTAATTTAAAATTATTGAATTGATTAATAAACTAATAGACTCCAACATAGTTTGTAAAATAGAAAAATGGCACGCAGCTATAAATAAATGGGTATAAGAGTAAGGGTAAATTAGAAAGATCACATTCAAAATTGATTTTGGATGAAGTAAAAGTGTGTCACTTGTTCACATTGTACATAACCCATACTTATTTACTTAATTAATTAGTTGTTGATTTTAAATTAATGATAATGTGAGTAGAATTTTTCCTCCACTTTTAATAATAAAAATTTGTAAATTTAACATAATTTGAAAATGGTAGTAAGAGATAAAAAGATAAAGTATGTATATATATATATATATATACACACACACACACACACACACATCCAAAATAGACATTACTTAATCCTGGTATATACATGAAAAAGATCCTAGTCATAACAATGTTAGTCTACCCTATCTCGTAAAAGAATAAGCCATCAAACTAGGCTTATAGATCCTCATCAACAATCGGATCCTTAGATGGTGGTGGCAGAGCAGGAGGAGCGTATACAAAGTTTGGAGGCAAAGTTGTAGACAAGGAAATAAGGATCATGTAGGTCATAGGCGGCTTCGGAGCCCTAGGGATGAGAGATAAGAAGGTAATAGATATAAAACCGAGACAAATCAGTATATTTATATTTACGTGATACTGCTAGGTTCCTTTGTCCAGATACTCTATATGTATATTAAACAATACTAGCATGGCCATCTTCATTAATCACGATCACATATGCATAAAAGAAAAGTAATGGAGTGAGGTGATTTGTTCTAAATCATTTTTACATGTATCATAGGAATTCTACCATAAAATATAAATAAAACACAGTTGACAATAGAGGAGAACCTAAAGTTTATACTAAGTTGTATTATACTACTCTTGACTAGGTATGGATCTATACTTCCCAATAGTGAGTAATAATTCTCAACAAAATCGAAAAGTGATTGGAAGTCCATATATCTCTCTTAACAACATCACATGGTACTCATGATCATTGAGGAACAAAATAATACACCAATTTTGAAATGCTGAGTAGTTGTTGGGATTATCAAGCTTGGTTAGGCGAATATCTCGGCTCATAAGTGCTACCCTGGCCATTGGGACTTTCACCACTTGATGCCTACCCCCAAGACCTCCGCAAGTACGTCCTTGCCTTTCATTTCTCAGCATAACAAACTGTAGCTTCCCTAGCAAGGTGTCCTGCCACTGCATGTTACTTGTTTTACATTACTCACTAACTTATCAATTTCTAACTTCTCAAACAAAGGTTTCATTTGTCTCATTTAATTTGAGTACTAGTATAATCAATATTTCTGCTTTATATTTCAGAAATTGCATAATAATAATTTAAACAATCCAAAAATCACATATTAGTAATCATTAAAATTTTAGCAGCATAACTACTTAGTAACCATGTTTTAATCATCAAAATTTTAGCAGAATAGCAATTTAGTAATTATAATTTAATTATCAAAACTTTAGCAGGATAACAATTTAGTAAATATGTTTAATTTTCTAAATTTGAGCAGAATAACAACTTAGTTATTATAATTTAATTTCTAAATTTGAGCAAAATAATAACTTAGTAATTATAATTTAATTTTCTAAGTTTGAACAGAGTAACAACTTAGTAATTATAATTTAACTATCTAAATTTGAGTAGGATAACAATTAAGTAATTAATTTGATTATCTAAATTTGAGCAGCACAACAATTTAGTAAGTGCATTTTAATTGTCTAAAATTGGATAGCATAAAATTTAGTAAAAATTAAATTTAACATTAAACATTATAATGTTATAAAGAAAACATAGTTAAAACATAATTAAATTTAAATATTGAAAGGTTTAAGGGAAAACCTTTCCTACTAACATGTAAAGTGACAATAATTTAAAACCAACCTCACTCCCTCCATTACCTTAAAGGTGGTTGGTGAAAAGGAGGAAAGTTGATGGTGATATTGGTGCAAAGCTTTTAGGAAAAGAATTTTACTAGTTGATGAAAACTAGTAAAATTTTAGCATAATAACAAAGTAAAACAAAAATTAGAGAGAGAAACTCCTCGGAGGAGTTTCAGCCAGCCAAGAGGAAAAGAAGATGATGAGAAATCAGCCCTAAATGAGGGCTATTAATAGAGGAAGAAGTGGGCTTAAGTGTCCACTTGATGATATAAGCTATGATGTAATTATTCTATTTTTATTTTATCTTTTAATTAATTTAGGGACACATAAACAAAAATAGGTAGGTGAGTTAGCTATCCTAGGGGTGGACGTGTGGTAGCTGATCTATCCCATTATAACTATGTTTATTTTTTCTACAATTAAATTAATCGATACCAATAAAATAGTCTAAACTAAAATAATTTAACTTTTAATATTAAAATAATGAATTTTAAGGTAAAACTGAACATATATATTATTTTCCATCAAAAATAAATTTCTAATAATTAATTTTAATTTTTATTAATTTTGTTTCAAATCTTACTAATTTATTTTGTATTTTTGAACTAGAAAATTCATATTAAATCCATTTTAATTCAATAAATAGCAAATTTTTATGAAAAATTCTAAAATCATGTATTTTATCTAAAAATTAACTGAATTTATTATTTTCACCATTTATGGATGTTAAACTAATACTAATTGGGCTCAATAGACATCTAGGGTATTTTGATCATTTTGTACTAAAATTTCAGAATTCAAAATTTCTAAAATTGTATTTTAATGCATATAACATGATTTTAAGCTCAAATTTACATTTTAATTTCAATTGAATCTTTTTCTCATGTCAGTCCTTAATGTTGAGAAATAAGAACAAAATCGTTATTTTCTAATTTCTTCAGGTTTCGGCTCAAAAAAATTATTAAAAATCATAGTTAGATATCTCTTGAAATTATGATCACCATGGTGGAGAATAAATTTTAAAATTCCTTCTCGATCTATAATAATCATAATATTAGAAAAACAATTAAACATTTAAGGTAGGGGTTACAAAAAGCAAATCTCTGTTGCTTCAACTCCACCATGGTTTTTTCTAATTGAAATTGATTTTAGTTGGGTAACCAAGCATCCTATAAACATGGTTTGACTCAACTCCATGCTACCATGGTTTTAAATGTTAACTAAACATGCACTTATTATCTTCTTATTAATTTTCTAATACTTTATAGAATAAGTATTAAATAAAAATAAATATATTTAATATATTAGAAACTTTAAAAAAATATTAAAAACTTTCTTTTCATTTAGTAAGAAGAAAAATGTGTAAGAAGATTAAAAATTATTCACATGCAAAGACATCCTTCATGTGTGAGTCATTCTTAAGAAGAATGACTCTTTTTAATGCACTTTTTTTTATTATTATCTAAATTATGAAACATAGAAAATTATTTATGATACTATTAAATAAAAAATGGGATATACATAATTTTATAAATCTTGATAAATTGAAGTTAATAATAAAGATCAAGTGTCTTAAGAGAATGTATTATGTAGGACACTAATTGCATTTCTCAGCTCTTACATATTTTTTTTTTATTTTCATCAAGCATATTTATCAACAAATAGTTAGAGTCTAATTTCTTTTGAAGCATAAAATTATTAAAATGGATTTTGTCTCTCCCAATCAAATTTTCTCCATACATATAATTAGAAATTAAACTCTTGAGAACATATTAAAAAAATGCAAATATCTACTAATTATGTTGGATTGGTTCTCAGCTCTTACATATGAACACGACAGAATGGATTATGAGTAGGGTGGGCAGTGGTTAGGTATGGTCGAATTTGGGCCCATAAAGCTCAATCCAAACGAAATTGACTACTTTAAAATTAGGCCTATATTTGCCTAATTAGCACATCGGTTTAGTTGAGTGTCGAATTGGATGGTTATCAGTTGGGTCGGATGGGTTCAAACGGTTTAGACCAATATCAGCCCAATATATTTTTTTGGGCCTGAACAAGTTTCTAAAACCCTTTTTTTTTTAAATATTACAGAGTTTTCAATTTTGGAAAAGAAAATGGATCAAAATTTTAGAATTAGGCCATTTTATTTTTTACTTTTACAACCCAAAGCTTCATTTTTTTACTTTTAACTGCTATGACCCAAAGGCCCTATTACATCCATATTTTAATTCATTATAAATTTAATATCTCTACTTAAACAGGTTGTTTAGCCACACAAAATAAATAAAATTGTTGTTCAGTCTAGTTTTATTTTATTTAATTGCTCAATACATCCCTTATAAAACTAAATTGATAGAATCATTATGTAATAAATAGTTAAGAACACTTTCAGGAGTTTGCCAGACGTACATGATAACCAAATTAGATTTGTGTACAACAAAAATATCTAACAACTCCCAACTCTCGATTTGTGGAATCTAGTGAACTTCCATGTGTAATGCTTAGCTTCTAGAACATAAGCAAGTTTCATAGGGAAAAAAAAAATACTTGTATCAAGGCGAAATAAATAAAATTATTCTAATTACAAATACTTCTAATTATATTATGATGTTAAACCACTTCTGCCCAATTGTCAAAGCAAGTACAATATTCTTTTCCATTAAATCCTAACAATATATATATATATATATATATATATATGTATAGTATATATTCAATCTTCCAATTGTAATAGGTAAGTTACAACAAGAGTATCAATTTCACCTACAGAAGGTCAACATAAGATTTTCACTTGTGCTTATTTGATAGCCTCCTTGACCAAATTTCAACAATTTTATCAATATTTCTTGTACATACTATAACTTTTGTCCATTCATCTATCTGAGCAAACTGTTAATATGTGATCAGAAGAATAATGTGTAATATATAATAGGTTGCCCAAAGATGTCATGACAACAACTAGACATAAGCTGCCAAATCATGATTGCATACTTTGTTGTCAACACACTAATTCAACTTCTAACCATACATAAGCACTCAAGTGAAATGTTTAAACATATCTAAATGAATTAGACAATACTAAACACAAAATGAACACTTACAACTAAGAGAAATAGAACCTTGCACCATATTAGAATTGTGTAGATCTTTTTGCTCTCGAATATGAAAGGATGCAATTTCCATTGCAAAAGCACATATTCTATAGCATATAAATAAAATTTCATAAAAACTATGATTAATTATTGAAGACTAGAATTTTATAGAAAGAATACCATAGGCAATTGAATGAAAACAGGAGAAAGGGAGAAGATTGAAGTAGGGAGAGAATTCATATAAGGACAAAAGATAAAGATAAGGCAAAGTGTTTCATTAATGTAAGCCTTTTTCTTGCTCAAACTCTTGTAACAACCACCAAGATTAAAAATTCAAGTTGCAATCATAGGTAAGTCAAAATTTTCAAGATAGAGAGAAGGGAATGAAAATTACAAATCAGAATCTCAGTTAGATATGAAACAATCATAAATGAATAAATAACCAATTAAAATTAAGAAAGTGAACTTAATATCCAATCAACTTTAAACAATTATAATGATATAGATAACAACATATGCAGAATCTCACCCCCATTAAAAGGAAACTTGACTCTAAAGACAGACATAGAAATGCACCGTGTAACGACCCACCATCGCTACAGTACTACTTTACAACTTCATACATTTCCATTTATATGAAATTAAAGAAATTAAGTACTTCCTTAATGTCATTCACCCTATAAAATATGTACAAGATAGGACATAATATGACATACATTCCAAGTTATACAATTTAAGGGAGAGAGGTACAAAAAAAAAAAAACCTCCTTACAGCTGGTTATATTATACAACATATACAAAAGTCTCAAAAAGATCACCCAAATTAGGGCCTTCTAAAGTCTCTAGCTAAGACCTCCTTCATCTATTCCGAGAAGCTGGATCTGCAGAAGCTTCGCCCTCTGCTCCCACGCCAAACGACATGATCATCACAATCACAGCAATACACGACAACAACTAGCAATGAAGGCAACCACAACAAAACAAACAGCAAGGCAAAGACAAGCTTACGAAACAAAGACAAACATATAATATAAAATCCATTTCATCAAGCTATTAACATACTAATTTGGAGTCCAATTCATATAAGAATGAGTTTACACACATTACTACATAACATACCATGCCTTTATCAATCATATGTCAATGCATGAATGACACGACTCTTGAGAGATTTACTACATTTCAGGCGATCGGCCAGGTCTTACCCCCTACCATGGCTTTCCAAGCACCATTTAGGGATTGCCAAACTTTGATCTATGGATAAGCTTAGTGGTTTGTCAGGAGAAGTGAATGTGGGTAGTGGCTTACCGCGACACAAGGTCTACATTGCCCTGGCCCCCTACGGAATTACCCATCCACTCATCCCCAAGACCCATCTTTTTGACCCCATGTCTTATCCAAGCACTAGGTTGGAGGCTCGTTTGAGCCGTAGTTCCTTTGAACCAACTAACTTACATGCCTACCCGCACACAACTTGAGGCCCACATAACCTCAGCCAATAATATATGCATGCAAATGCATGATTCACCACAACATCAACTCAATCACAACCAATCATCAATATCCATACATATATGCATGTGGCAACACAACACCACGTGGCGTACTCAGCACCACCTGTGGTGCAACAATCACTACCAATTCCATGCAGGCCTAATCCAGCCACATGTATGGTTAACAAGTAAGGCTCTATCTAAGCAGCACATACCTCGTGAGAATTCTCACATAGCACTGGGACCTACATCCCTTATGAGACGTCTCACCATAATAACACAATATAACCAGTGTAAGTTTTATCTAAGCAACCTTCCACCCCCATAACTACCACTTTCCAACAATTTATCAAACAAATCCACAACAATAATAAAGAAAAACCAAGAGCCAGTTTGGAAAACCATTTGAACATCCAATTATCTTAAAATGTACATTTGACATCCATAGAAGTCAATAAAGTCATCAACCAACCACAACAATAATTATAAAGCAAAGAAAATCTGTTATTCTCTTGCTGAGCACGAATTCCGTTATTGAGTGAGAGATTTGTCACTAAGCGCCATAATCCATTGCTAAGCAACATGCTCCATTTCAGCATTCGTCGCTAAGCAGCAAATTTTCTAGAGAGCTTGCAGCATGCGTCGCTAAGCAACATACTTCTAGGAAATTTTTTAGAATCTGTCGCTAAGCGAGATTTTCCGTCACTAAGCGACTGACAAACTTCTAGTGAATTTTCAAGATCCATCGTTAAGCGAGCGACTTCTAGAGAGTCATCAGCATTCATTGCTAAGCAACAATTTTCGTCGCTAAGTGACAAAATCCGTTGCTGGGTGTGAGTGCGATTTTTTTGTTCCCAAATCAATGACCAAGAACCATTTTTGACAAAATCAATCAACAGCAAGCATCACAAAACAATTTTTAGTTACTTCTAATACCTTTCTAACCGATTACATAACAATTTTATCCACAAATCATCAACAAATTTCAAAAACCCCTTTCAAAACCCATCTTTACCAAGAACCAACTACATGACAATCTTCATAAAAATTCAACCTATTTAGACAACATGAAATCAACATATCCATAGCCACTAAGAAGAAATCAACCCACAATAAGCTTCTCTTACCTCTAAAAGCTTCCAAATATGGATTTAGGTTCTTGAGAATTTGATATCTTGAGCCAAAACTTCAAAAGATTGATTCTCCTTTCACCCAAAGCACTGAATTGGGCTTGGAATCCTCTTGACACCTTAGTAACTTAAGAGTTTTAAGAGAGAGATAGAGAAAGATGAAGAGAAGAGAGAGAAGTAAAATGAGAGAAATGAGAGGAACTCTTCTCTCCCTTTCTCCTTTTATACTTTGACCTTTCGGAGCTCTCACACTGGACTTTGGGCTAACTGAGGCTCATGACTCATCAAACTACTCCCTATATCTCAGTAGCTAGTCTAACTTAACTATTTTCCCTTAAAAGCCCAAAATTACACTCATAACACTATCCAAATTGGCTTAAGCACATATCTCAAGTTCCTTAAATTCAAACCGGTATTTCAAACAAAAAAGACCAAACCATCATTGTACACACAATTCATGCACAACAACAATTCATTTATTTCTTTTAATTACCTAGATTACATATCTAATTTTTGCTTTTAATTGTCAAAATACTAAATCATACATTAGGAAAGCACAAATGTTACACACTGCATCCCAAAATCATGTGTTCTTCGAAAAAACATAAACCTACATACTAAATAGATTTTAGAAAATTTTGTAGGCCATGAGTGAAAAATAAAAAACTTAAAGTACAAAACAATTGCACAGCTAACCTAAAAAATACAGTAGTTGTCATACCAAACAGATTTGTCACCTAATCAGAAAAGTAGATATCTTCATAGATTGAGTCATCTGACAAATGACTCCAAAAAAAAAAAACAAAAAGTATTACAATTGCAAAGATGACAAAAATAATTAGTATAAAGAATAAATAAATTAAACTAAAAAAAAAAATCAGTAAGCAAGTTTGTAAAGGGAAGGAACAAACACTTAAGATATTCTCAATCATAGCTAATATTCATTGGTTGGGATTGAGATGATGGACCACATCCAACTACAGTTCTAGTTATGGTTGCATCTTTACTAGCACTTCCAAAACTTATTGATGCTATTTGAAATTCTATGATACATCCACCCCCGCCCCCCCCCCAAGAGTTAAAATGGCATAAACACTAAAAAAATTCAAATGTAAAAAAAAAAGAAGTAAATTACTACCTGTTAAAATCTTTTTAGATATCTCCAATTCTTCTATCAAATTCAGGTCATTCACTTGGTTCAGAGATGACCGCAACCAGTTTTGAGCACAAATCAATGCTTCTACCATTTTTTCATTTAGAGAGCTTCTAAAAGTATCTAGAACCCTCCCTCCAGTACTAAATGCGCTTTCTAAAGCAATAATGGAAACTCGAGTGGCCAACATATCTTTGACCATGCTTGATAAAATGAGAAATTGAGAATAATTATGTTCCCACCAAATAAGAATATCAAACTTTTCATCACCATCTTCATTAGATTCACTCAAATACCTTTCAAGTTCTTTTTGCCTATCAATAGAATTTTTTCTCTCTCAAGTACTGCTTAAAAGCATTTTCCCTTGCTAAATGTGATGTAATTTTAACACGAACAAATGTTTCAACAAATAAGACCCCCTCGGAGGGACCATGAGATAATTGGGCAGATCTTTATAACATATTAACTAAAATAAATATTCAAGCATGCAAAACACAAAGATATTTGTATTAATTTCCTATTAGTATGCCATGTCCTTTTTTTAGTGTACAATATTTCTTTTGTTGTTAATTATAATTAGTGTTTCTTTCTTCAAACGACAAAAAAAAATAAATCCTATATTTACTTCTAGCATACTGAACTTTCATTGTCTAATGCTCAAATCTCATGTCTTCTAATTAGGTAAAAGACTTTTAGACTAATCTTTAAACCATGAGTGGTAAAAAAATGATTGTTATAATTTTTGAAAATAAACTAATAAATGAATATAAAAGGGGGCCCAAGCTCTCAATAGTATAATTGTGCGATTTGGGATGGTTAAATGATACAATTGAGTATAAAGTGATGCTCATAAATTGCTATACATTTGGCGTAAGGGAAAAAGATGACCTATGATGTATTGGTGTAGCAAGCCAAAATGTTAAAAAAAACTTATTAAAACAAATTAAAAATAACTCATAGATATGTTATGCTATTTTCATAAATTCTTCAAAACATAAATACTTATTTCATAACATAAAAAAGAATTAGCTAATATGGTAAAAAAATACAAAAAAAAAATACAAAAAATGAAAAAGAAATTTTTGAGAGCTTTGAACCCATGAATAATTTCACAAAAGATCAAGAAGTAAGCCAACAGATAAAACATGTATAGAACTATAATTGATTATGATCAGTTCATGGTTAATTGTTTATAGTAGACACTTCATATATAACTCAAGCATATGGTTCATTTACAGAAAAGTAATACTTTAGTTATCAAATGGTAACAAGAAACAGATATGAAAATCTTGGACTATATCAAAGAAAAGATGAAGAACACCTACTAGTGACCTCCTTCTAGATTCACAAGATGTAGATCCCTTTGATGACTTAACTCTCACAAATGGACCTGTTTTAAACATGATAAATTGTTTAACTAAATCCAAAATAGAATAACATATTATTTTCTCATAATGAAAATAATGCTGCCCACAACAAGAACCATTATCTCAAAAGAATATCATGTTGCATGTTTGGAATTGAGAAAGGAAATGCAATGTTTTTTAAGGGAACTTAAAATGAAACTATGGTGAAATGCACCACATTATAGAACCTCTATCAGTGGATAATCCTGTTGCTATATTTATATTATTTTGATTTAGGCAAGCAGACAGATGAAGTTACTAGTTTGGTTCTTAAATAGAGACCTTAAATCTTCCCTAATCTACAATTGAAGTATTCTTATGCTTATGCTAATTAATATGGTCTAAAAAGGAAAATGCCTCATTTTTATTCTTTTTCTCTTTCTCTTTTTTGATTTAATTCCTTGGACTTGTGAAGTAATTAGTGTTAACAAGAGAAAATGGATGGTGCTAGCCTGATAATTGGCATTACATATACATTAGGGCGACAATTTCTTCAATGTGAATTTAAGATTATAAAATCCAAATTATGTAAACAAAGAAACAACATTATCAAAATGCAATATTCTACAACCTTCTTTTCTCTCTTTTTTGATATTTTGAAAGTAATTAAATCAAATTAACTGTTCCTATTATTGAACAAAAGAATTTACGGTGTCAAAACTCAAAATACAAATAGAGTTATCAAAACGGGCCATTCGGCTTAGGTTGGCGGGCCAAAACATGAAAAATAGGTCAGGCTAGGTCAACCTAAATTTGTTATTAGCTACCTTTTTCCTAACCCGTAGTTTTTTTTTCTCAAAATTTATATATATTTTACAAAAGAAAAAAATTAAAAATATATATAATATTGGGCCAAATAGGCCCAGTACTTTTTGGGCCTAAATTTTATGGGCCCAACCAGACAATTAGCTCGATTTTTCCTAGGCCAATTTTCAGGCCATATTTTGCCACCTCTAAATACAAATAGTGAACAACATTCTCTGCTCAAAGCGCAACACCTCAATTCAGTGAGAAAGCAAATATCTAGAGACCAAAAGTAAGCAAAAATAATAATGTAGGAATCTTGGTTAGAACTACACCTGTTACTGATAGTGGGATTGTTGACCTCTCTTGAGTAGTTCCCCTAACAAACAAAAAATTAAACAAATAAATTAAAGTGTGAAGGCTAAAATATTAAACAAGAAATGAACAAATTGCAGAGACTTACTTTTTCAGTCTTCGATCAGAGACTTACCCAAGCAATAATTTTTGCAAAAACAGTATAATCAAATTACTAGAATTAATTAGCAAGAATTCCCAAGAAACTTCATAAATGACCACGAAGAGGGACTAAGGGATGAGAGTGAGAGGGACCGAGGGACTTACCAAAAATTACCTTTATGTTTTCGTTCAATGCCCACGCCACGAAAAAGGATTGAGGGATGCAAGGCTCGAAGGCCCGACACTCGTCAATCGAGTCTTGGGAGTCATCAATGGAGACTCGAGAGTGACTGATTAAAAGGGGCTAAGGGATGAAAGATTGAGAGTGGGAGGGACTGAGGGATGTGGGGGCTGCTACCTGCGAGCAAGAGATGACAGGGATTGAGGGAAGAGAAGAAGCCACGACGTGAAGTACCACAAGGCTTTCATTTTGATAGAAAGAACACTTAGAGAGAAAGGTGCTAGGGTTTCATCAGAGAAGTGAAAGACGAGAGAGAAATGAGAGCTGTGGCGCTGCGGTAGGGTTTCACACTTTCACTCAATACATTTAGGGTTAGTGGATTTGGGTTTTGGGTTACATGTTTTATGGGTCGTCCTCATGTTGATGTTAAGAGATAAGTTGGGCTATTTTACATGTGTGATTGGTCGGGTTTAGGCACTGATGAGTTTAAAAATTTCAATCCGAGCTCGATTGACAATATCCATTTTTAACCCTTTTTTTTACCGGCCCAAACCGATAACCCGCCTGAACTCACCCATTTTTATTATTTTTCTTCAGTTTTTTGGTTTCGGTTTGGGTTACAGGTTTTTGCTCGCTTTTAATTATGAGTGACGACAAGGGATTTCGGCACACGACACACGACACACGACACACGACACACGAACATTTTCCAATTATGACTCGTAGGCAATTGAGTGTGTTTCTAGACGTGATAGAGGGACCCCACCGTTTTTCTCTCCTCCATAATGGGTTTGATTCTTTTGAACTGCAAACCCATACATATGTGGTATACATTGGGCCCACTGGTAGCCTTTTGTGCACGATTGACGGGAGAAAGCCTCCAGTGACTTCAATATGTCATGAAGTATGTTTAGGGTCAAATGATTATAACTAACCAACAACTTCCCTCGCATAAGTAGCAATGAGTTTGGCTCCTTTACATGTTCTCAGATTTAAGGATTGCAAAAGTAAAACATAATAATTAAGTACTGCAAAAATTTTGCCCTTTAATTTTGTAGACGAGTTTCACTTCTTTAGGTGGGTTTACCCAATTTTTTTTTTTTTTGAAAGGCAATTTACCCTGTTTAATTAATTAGAATTTTAATTAATTGGGACTCTTAGTGACTTTTAACTTATATATCATAAGGATTTCTAATAAAAAAATGATATAAATATTCTTTCTTTTCCCTCTTTACTAGATGACTAATGCCAATTTCATTAAATTCTTACACTACAAAAAAGAAGAAGTTAAAATGTCATTTACTAACGTTGGATTAATCTTATTGTTAGTATGGTTTTTGTTTATAAACATTGTTAATTGTTAGTTTATACTATAGTATGATATATAACAAATAATTGTTAGTATATAATATTGATGTATATTAATTATTAGTGTATTAAAAATTAATATATTCCATCATAATGTTAACGAAGACTCGTTAATGTATACTAAAAGTTAAATTTCTATTAGACAAAAATTATACTGAAGACAATCTCAACGCTTCGTATTTTTTGTCGTTTAGTAAATGATATAATTTTATTGTAGTGTTAACAAATTTAATTAACTAGTCACATAAAATAATTAAAGTAAATAAGTATGAGATGGAGTAATTAATGTGCTTAGAGTGATTTTCTTTTTTGAATATACAATGACGGCAACAAAATTAGAACTTATAACTTTGTACATACTATCTTAACCTCTCATCACAATGTTGACCCCGGTAGGTTGAGTGATTTTTTAAATGTGGTCCTTCAAGAGTACTAGACATGAACTTTTAGAATATAATATGTTTTAATTGATTTCTCCCGTGTTAATTGGTATCTACTTTCACTTTGACAGCTGCGCATGCAAAGGAGGAAGGACACCATTAGGTAGATGGGTCAGCCAGTGTTCTGGGAAGGAGAAAGAAAAGCTGCTCCTAAAATGGAACACCAACGCAAAAGATGTATAGAAGTTTATATAGTACCGAAGGTTGTTAGCTCAAGTGATTCGGTACTAGAGCTTTTTAACCAAAGTTTGAGATTCGATTCCTGGCTTGAGTATAGAGTCACAACCAGAGTATCACTTTACTCCCAGAGGAGCCAACTCAGTGGGATGGAGAATTAGTTGAGTGCAAAAAATAAGTTTCAAATACCTCCTGATCTGAAAAAAAAAATAGAAGTTTATATAGTAATAGAAGCGTGCACATTAAAAAGCACAAAAGATCATTGAATCGGACCGACACTAACTGCACTTTCCTTTCCATTGTAGATGCAAGATTGTCAATGCGATCACACTCGCAGTATATTATAATCACTTGAAAAGCGACGCAAAAAAAAAAAATACAGTATTTTTTGTTTTTGAACCCAGAATATCCTCAATCATGAGTCAAAGACTAATGTTTTGAGATACTGAAATTTATTTAAAGAGTTAATCTCTCTTAACAAATATTTTTTTATAAATAGATTGAGGATTGAACCTCTGACCACATGTTTAAAGGGCAAAATTATCTATCAATCATACCACACTATGTTGGTAAAAGAAACAACAAAACATTTGAAAAGCAAAAGGCAGATTGTATTTAAGTCCTCAAGGTAAATAAACAACTGGGTATAACTTAATTGCTATTAAGATATATTATATATAGCTAACTTCAGGGGAAGCAAATTAAGCATAAGGTAAATTAATATTATACATATTAATTTATTTTTGGTCCCCTGCAGTTAATTTTCATTTCTTAGCTAATAATTAAAGTGATCATCATCAGCAACGGGTGCCCTTTCTACAGTTAAGTGCACCAGCAGTGACGGTCATAGAGCCAACAAGAGAAGATGGTCTTGCACTAAGACTTGAGGCTCTAGCATAGCTAGAAGAAGCACCAGCACCAGATTGCCTGAAGTATGCTCCATTCAAGAACATGTCACCCTCTGACCTCCAATTCCAGCCCATCCATTCACTCTGT
This sequence comes from Spatholobus suberectus, assembly GCA_004329165.1. Lineage (NCBI taxonomy): Eukaryota > Viridiplantae > Streptophyta > Magnoliopsida > Fabales > Fabaceae > Spatholobus > Spatholobus suberectus. The sequence goes on along the minus strand of CM014737.1, from coordinate 24,934,002 downwards.
GGAGCATCCTCGTGCTTGGTTACCTCCTTGCTAAACCTAGTGTCTGGGGCAAGAAACCTGTTCCCTTGGCTGTTAATGGTTGGGTTAGCACTCCCACCAATGGCATACATTTCCCAGTGAGTGTAGTCGTTGTTCACCACATGAAAATACCCGTGTCTACACCTGCCACAATATTCACATTCATTTTTTGTTAGTATATATAAGTACAAGTCACATTTTATTGTACTGTTGAATAATTTCTTTTATTGAATAATTATAGCATTAAATATACCATTAGAATAAAAATTCTTTTTGTATAGACAAAGTTTATAACATTTTACTTTGCTCTATTTGTTGAAATTTTTTTTGATATATATTAAAACTCTAGTTTAATTTTAATACACTATTAGTGTAAAAAAAATTAAATTATCAATGTCAACCAATTAATAATTATATTAGGATATAATTTTTAAGTTAATTATTATAACATTAACAATCTTATCGTACATAACAATTTGTTATTAAATGACAATGTAGAAACTTTTACTCTATGAGTGCATTCTAATTAAATTCTCAAAATTACTTAATTTGTACTTTTAAATTATGTGAAAGTAAAAATAAAAACACTTGATTATGTTAATATTGTTATTTAACCTTTATAAAATTTAACCGATGAAATGTAAATATATTTTTTTGGTATGAATTTGGACTTGTATGATAGAATATACATCAATGAGAAAAAATGATAAAATTAGTCATTGAGGAGTATTAACAATATATTCCCTATCACACTCTTTTTAATTAACACGTTTTCTAAATATTGTATAATTTATTAGAAACTATAAAATTATAAATGATGGAGTTATTGACCTAAAGAATGAAGACTTTAATTTTCATGTAATGTGAGCATAAAGATTTTTACTAGGTCAACTAATTTGAAATCACTCTATATATATGACTTTTAAAATAATTGTGACAAAAGTTAACAATTTTACTATACATAATAGTTTATAATTAAATGACAGCATAAAAAAAAAACTTTATACGGTTAGTATTTTTAAATTAAATTCAAGAATGAGACCCACATAATTTATAAATTTTTAATCTATAAATAATAAAAAAGGGTGCTAAAAAACATTGTTTTGAAAACCAGACTGAACCAGCCAGTCGGACCGGAAAACCGGTGAACCGGTTATCTGACCGGTTCAAATAAACCACAGAACCGACCTGAAGAAAAACCGGCCAAAGAACTGGAAAAACCAGTAAAACCGATCAAAAACCGGCTAAAAACCAATTCACAGCGAGTCAAAGAAAAATGTTTAATACAATATTATTTTGATTTTTTTCTTAAAAAAAATAAAAACAACCTAAAGTATTTATCATTTTCTTTTTTATTTTAAATATAAACTTATTTTTATTAATAAATGTTGATATATATAGTTAAAACTTATACTTAAGTATCATAACATATTTGATTTGCACTTATAGGTATTGTAAATGTAAAGAACTTATATAATTATGTTTTATTTTTAATTTTTAGTATTACAAAATTATGATATTATGCTTTTTTAATATTATTTTATGTTTATTTAATTATTATTATTATTATTTTATTAATATCTGTTCGACCACGATTCAACCCTGGTTAAACCATTAAACCTTAAACCAGTGCCTTGACCGGTCACGGTCGTTTAAAAACATTGCTAAAAAAGTATATTGGTAACATTTTTCATTAGGTAATGAATATATACCTGGGCATTCTTTGTACAAGGCCCTCTCCAAAATGATTGAAGGCTATGGTGACCTGCATGTCCTTGTCTTGTGTGTACGAATCACTGTGTCCCAAAAGCATAACCTTGTCATGATGGGTCATGTAATTGTTGGAGATGGTGATAGCCGTGGATCCATGGATGGCGTCAATGAGACCGTCACGGCAGTTAGATAACGAGCAGTGATCAACCCATATATTCTTCGAATTAAAGATGGACACCCCATCACCGTCCGATACAGTCCAAAACCCAGAGTGTTGTGGAGAGTCTCTAATGTTAGTGTTCCCCGTGGGCTTGCAATCATGAATGTGAATGCCGTGGATAATAATGTTACTCACATAATGTATGGTAATGCAACCCCCACTTGCAATGTGAACACTAGCGCCCCTTCCATCAATTGTCTTGAACGAGTTCACCAAAAGCTCTTCTTTTAGAGTAATTACCATGTCCCTCTTGAAAATTATCCACAGTGGCTCGTCTTGTATGGCAGCATACCTTAGAGTTCCTGGCCTTGGGTTCACTGGGTCATCGTCACCAGAGTCGGTAACCTCATAGATTCGACCATTTCTTCCACCAATGGCGTCCTTGCCAAACCCAATGGCACAATCAGCTAGTCTTTGTCGATTGTTCTCCCAGTTAGGGTTACAGCGCCAGCAATCGTCAATGGGGTTGCCTGTTCCACATGATAAATAACCCAAGTTTCTTCTAGAAGCATTGATGCTTCTGCAATAAGAGAAACAAACTGTGACATTTATTTTTATGCATAATATATACACATCCAAGAATAAATAATTCATACACATCCAAGAACAAATAATATATGCATTTACAGTCTAAATGTTTTTATACTGATGTTTGTGTATGATAAGTTTGTTGACATTTGTAATAATTATCTTAAAAATCATAACAAGAATATTTTTGATTAATTGATAATGCATGTAAAAACTGTTACGCGTACCATGCATGTCTTTATTTTAGAGAAATAATTACTTTTTTTTATTAGTTTTCTAAAATGAATTTTAAAAAAACACTATTTTTAAAAAAATAATCTATATATTTATCGATATACCAAAGATGAACCAAATGAATAGTGTAGATTGAGAACGGAAAATGTTAAATGTATATTATATTTTTGGAGTGTATGGGTAGGAGAAAAAAAATAATCTATATATTTATCGATATACCAAAGATGAACCAAATGAATAGTGTAGATTGAGAACGGAAAATGTTAAATGTATATTATATTTTTGGAGTGTATGGGTAGGAGAAAAAAAAAAAGGAAAAGAGAGAAACTGGTAAATGTGACAAAATAATATGATTAGAAGTGAAAAAAGAGATAGGAAAAAAAATGAGGTAAAAGTGAGATATAAGAGAATATAAATATATGAATACAACAACTCATTGAGAACATACTAAAAAATTATGAAGTAAATGCTTCTTTGGTTATTACCTTTGTACCTCTTGCACAACTAATTCAGGGTCTCGAATTGCGGAGGAGGAAACAAAATTGGGTGTCAGAAGAGAAAGAGCAAAAAGAATAAGGAAGAATGAAAAGGGAGCCATTTTTTGCTCTTCTCTTTGTTAAGTGTAATGGAAAGGTGGGCGAGTGGGGAACTTTGGGTGAATGGAGGAAGTTTTATAGAAAGAAAAGCCGAGAGTAATGGCGTGATTAATATTTCCAACTGGGGTCCACATTATCGTAATTTCTGGTTTCATGCATAGGTGATTTACATCTTGGTTCTTATACAGTTAGACATTGTTTGAAACCGTTATATTACCCCTAAGGATTTCAATTGTTCAAGCCCCAAAGTCAAATTGGTTGACCTCAGTGGACAGATCCATATATGCACCCACTAAATTTTAATTTATTTTTTTCATTATCATAATATTGACTTTCATTTTTGCCCGCGCATGTTTTAAAAATTCGTTCATATTTATGTCTTTATTTAAAATTTTCTTTTCCATCATTGTCATGTCTTAACTCAAAGTGCTATTCTACCTCATACATATATCTCCTCCTTCCCCGGTTCTTCTCCCCTTAAATTGTGCCATGTTCAGTACTTAACTACATGATTCAATGTCTAAGAATTCAGCGATTACGGTATGTACGCGCGCACATTAGATGACTTTTGCTCTGGGCCTAATTCATGATTTGACGGTTACAATTAATGATTATTCCTTGATCACATTTTTTTTTCCTTCACCCTTTTTTCGTCGCCAACATATACCTGCATTTAGTTTCTAACTATATCATCCTATTCATTTGTAAAGATGTACAGGAATTGATGATATGTAATATGTTGAGAAATATTAAGAACATATTTTTAATATATATATATATATATATATTTTAAAATTAATACACTATCATTAAATAAAATTGATGTAAAATTTATTAAATAATGTGAGTCTCATTTTTTATTTGGTGGAGAAGTGTTAGCAACCTATTCTTTAACATACTTCTTCTAACACACTATTATAAATTACAAAATTATTAGTAAAACTCATTAAATAAGAATTAAGACTTACAGAGTTTTGTAGTTTTTAATAAATTTCAGTCAATAATATAGAATGTGCTAAAGAGTGTATTATCAGTATTTCTCTCATTTGAGGAGCTACATTGATCTTAAGTAATAAATTTTATATAAATCTTATCCAATATATTAAAAAGTGTATTACTAACATTATTCTTGATATTTTAAAAAAAGTTTATTTAGCAATACTATCACAATTTGCATTAATATGGGTCCATGTTGGTCAAAAGGGAATACAATATTGTTTTTTAGTTAAATTTTAGTCAAAAGACTTTTATTTTGTCAACTAAGTAGAAATTATGTTATTTATAACTTTTAAGGGGCATTTAGTGCAAGAAAAGTTTTTAATTTTCCAATAATCTGAAGATAAGAATGCTTGTTTTTCATGTTTGGTTTATTATTTAAACAATAACATTATTAGGAAACATTATTTTTTGGCAATTTTTTTTACCTATGTTTTTCATGAAATTCTTCTTGTGGAAAGAGATGGAAATCTAACTTTTCCGAGTTGAGAGAAAAGTTTTATTACGGTAAAAACATCACGTTATCTTTATTTACTCATTTAATGTGATAAATAATTAATGTTTCTGAAAAATTTCTATTAAAATTAAACGTAAAAATATTTAATTTTCAAGTAACAAATATAAATATTTTTAAGAATATTTATGACCAACCAAATAGATTTTAGTCATTCCTATGATTTCCAAAAATCATAATTCTTGGGCATAAATTTTTTCTTCTTTTGCCAAACGCATCCTTAAAGTAATTATTACAAAAGTATGTCAATATATAATTAAATGACACTATAAATAACCTTTATATTTTCGGCATATTCTAATTAAATTCATTATTTTTTAAAAACAAAATTTACATACCACAAACTGAATAATAAAAGTTATATACCCATGAAAGTTACAGACTTTATTACTCAATCTGTAATTGTTTTTACTTTGTAACAAAAAGGCACAATAATTCCAATTTTATGGGGAGTAATAAACTCAGCACAATAAAATATGTCATAATATTTTTTTGACTGGAAGCAAAGAGTTTTTTTTTTTTTTCATGTAATGATATTCCTTGCCAGTAGAAAATCTAATGAATTGGCAGTACTTGCGGTACCTATAGTTAAACAACCATAACTTTATCCTGTTTGTGTGTTAGTTGGGCAACATTACTTTTATCTTGGGCCAATGGAACAACCGATTCCAATTGATTTTGCCAGTTTCTATTATTGGGACACATTTTCTCAGCCCTACTTTATTATGATGACTGTTGTTGACTTCTTTACCAAGTGATTCACTATTCCGGACACATCGAGCAGCTTATTTATAACTATGTACTCACTTGTTCATTCAATATGATAGGTTTTGTTTTATTGTTTATTCCAATTAATTATCATCTTCGCCAGGCCAAGTTGTAGGAGCAGCAGCTCCACTAGCCAAAACCCACATTTTCCATTGTACAACATGATGTTGTTTACTTTTTTCCACTGACTGCGGAACTTATTTGACTTATTACCAATGTTTTCACGTCTCAAAAATCAATGGTCGGGAAGAATTTTGATAAACAACGTCGAATTTGATTATTAAGTTGTTGCATACCACTATTAACTGATAAGGAATATTTCAGGTCACAAAGAGGTTGCAGGGGTTGGTGCAGAATGGATTGGAAAAGGGTAGCAGAGCACATGAGCCATTTACAGTAGGGGTGTTCATGGGTTGGATTGGTTCGGATTTAGAGTAAAATTAAATTTGAACCAATTATATTTGATTGGATTGGTTTGGTTCAGGTTTTGAAAATTTTTTCAGCCAATCCGAATCGAACCGAACTGATTATAATTGGGTTGGTTTGGTTCAGGGTCATCGGGTTAGGATAAAAAAATAAATTATTATTTTTTTAAGCTTTTATTCTTATTCATTGTCTATTTTATATAATTATTTAATTTTATACTAAGGCAAGATAAAAATATTCCTTGTTTTTTAATAACTAATTATTTATTTTATCAAAAAATTTTAATTTTTATATAATTATCACTTTACATATATCATTAATTTTTTTACCTAAAATATAATAAAAAATTTACATAATAAACATGATCAACTTAAAATATTTTATAACATTAGATAAGATCATAAGAAAATCAAAATAAATGAAAAGGAAAAAAAATACAAAAGTTGAAGCAAAATTTAAGTTCTAACTTTAAAATATATTATTTTAAAAGTTAAAACATACTTGATTGGATTGGTTCGGGTTAAAAAAGTTAAATCCGGTAACCAACCAATTATGATTGGTTTGGTTCGGATTTAAAGTGAAAAGAACCGATAACCGAACCGATCCGAACCAATTTAATTGGTTTGGTTTGGATTGTCAGATTCATTGGATAAATCCGATCCGATGAACACCCCTAATTTACAGGAATCAGTATTCATTATGTGAAAACTTCAGAGGCATAAGCAGGAATTAATGAATGTTCTCACGTTAGAATTTTACAATGCAAGAGAAATTTTTGAAACTTTATAAAAAAATATTAACACACACACAATATATCTTGTTTTGGTACAAATTACATATATCCTCCACACGAGTCAATTTGGGTAAGACTAATATGAGCAGTAAAATTTTTCTTTCGAGTATTTAACTGTTGCTGCATAACTCAAACTTGAGATCACTAGTTAAATTAGAAAACTCCGCGCCAGTTGATCTACTGTGTTCAGTAGTCACACACACTTTAAGACGAGAATCGATTCCCACATAACAACGATTTTTTTTTAGTATTTTTAATAGATTTTTTTTTTTCAATGAACAGCCAAGATCGAGAGAGCTCGACTATACACACCAGTATATTTTGCAGCACTTTTTCGAAATATACAAGAATGAATTAGTTTGGCTTGCTTTCCCCGAAGTTTGAATGTTAGATAAAATTAAAACTATATACAGTTTAGAATTTAATTTATATCATTGATAATTTAAAACATTTTATACAAATATCTAATAAGAATTTATTCTATCACCATAATCCTATTTATCTATATGATGTAGTAATAGGATAAATTCCTATTAGATACATGTGTAAAAAATATTGTAGTGATAGTTCATATAAATTAAAATCTACATTTTATGCAAATTGTTTAAAATAGTGAGTCTTTAATTTGATGTTGAAAACATATTTTTATTAAAAAAAAAAAGCATTTGCGAGATGTGTAAGAATTTGAATTAAAGAAGGTATATAAAATTTCTAGGAAAGAAAGAAATAAATATAGATTTATGAAATTTATTAAATTAAAGTATATATTTAAAGAATATTTAATTATTTACCATAAAGAAATAAATTTCCATTTTGAATTGAAATATTTATTAGTGAAAAGAATTTTCAAACAAATTCTTCAAGTTATTCTTAATCATTTATTTTGTAATTTTCTGATAAATAAAGGCAGATACTTTTTTAATTGGCAATTAAATTGTAAATATATTGTTTATTAGAACGAAATATGTTCATAAATAATTGATGCATTCTCTATCTGAAGGTTTTTATTTTTATTTTTATTTTTTCGTGACACTCAATACTTATTTGAAGTTCAATGCATAAATTTCATAATCACGCAACAATTTAAAATTAAAACAAATTCATTTAATAATAATCAAAGGAGCTTATGACTCAATTCATCTACTGGCTGAAGTTACTAAAAATTAAGTATGATAAAAGTATTAAAAGGTCAAAATCTTTATTTGTTTATTCTTTATTTTACTTAAATATAGGTATGACAATACAATTCAAACATGTCTGACTCTTCCTCAATTTTTACGGGGAAAAATTTGATCATTTTGACTAGATTCATGTTCAAGTTTGAATTCTACTTGATTAGTTATTGCGGGGTTAGCGGAAGCAAATCGGTTGCTTGATCTGAGTTTGTTGGGCTAGAATATAAAATTGGGCTACGCTGAATATTTTTGTGCTAAGATTTTAATGGCTCAATCTGGCTTATATCGTGTTAGTGGGCCAAATAGACCTTAATTAAAAATAAATTTAAACATATTATATATATATATATATATATATATATATATATATATATATATATATACTTAAAATATTTAATAGGATCGGGCTAAATAGGTCGATATTTTTTTGGCCTTCTTTCAAAGTTGAACTTGGCTTGTCGGGCACCCCAGACCAAGCATATCAAATGAGAAAATCTTTTTTATGTAAAAATACGAAAAATAAATATTGACTATTAAATCTTATAAAAAATATGGTTAAGATTACAACACATACATATATAAGTTATGTGAGCTTTTTAAAAAGTCACATGACTTTTTAAATAGTTAGATGACATTAAATTTGATCATTCATGTATGGTTGCATGGTCCAAATCTATTACTCTATATATATATATATATATAAGTTAAGGTTTTACTTTCACATTTTATTTATTTTTATATATTACTTGTATTTTAGCCTGTGCATTGCATGTGGCAAATTCAATATATAAATTTTATGATTTTGATAAAATTTAATAAATTTGTTTAGATAAGAACATTAAATATATCTAAATATAATAATTATCAACATAATAAATTAAAATTAAATAATAATTCTCTCTTTTAATATGTTTCAAGGAACAATCAATGTAATCAAGATTATGAAACATATTAAAAGAGATAAAGGAATGTAATAAGAATAATCAGGTAAGAGATAAATGAATTTAAATCATTATGCAAGTTGAAAGAGAAAAGGTTAATTAAAAGAAATAAGAATAATTTATTCTCAAGAAATTAAACAAAATCCCCCATGTAATTGGAGATGAGAGAAGCAAATAAGTTTAGATCAAGAAAGAGAAGAAGTAATCAAGGAAGAGATTGACGAAAGAATCAAGGAAGAAGAGATGGAGAAATTTAAATAAGAAAATAAGAGAGGAAGAAGAAAAATGTTAGGAGAAAAGATTTTTAGAATGGAGAATATTTGTACAGGGGGAGTGTAGTTTACCTTTGCTTGAAAAAAAAGAATTAAAATGAAATCAAATGTGAGAGAGTGGGAAAAGCGAAGCTTTCACAAGATAGATAGCTCTTATAATTTATAAATATAGAGAATAAAGGATTTGGATTAAAATATAATTATTAACTTAATATATAATTTATTTAAATTTATATATATAAGTAAATTAAATTTTAAAAAAAAGGTAGGACAAATTCTTTGCGGGTTTCCCTTTCCCTCACCATGAGGATGGTGTTATGTTCAAAATTTTCATCGTTGCCTTTCTTCGATAGGGGTGGAAATAGGCTAAGTCAGGCTAAGCTTTGGTAGACTTGAGCTTGGCCTTCATTAAAAAAAATAAAGCCTGAGCTTAACCTATTTACTTGTTATAGGCCTTTTTAAAGGCATAGGCCTGACCTGCATAAAAGCTTGACTTGGCCTATAAATCTGCTTAAAAGCCTATTTTTTTATAAGGCCTATAACAAAATTGGTAAGCCAATAGGCCTAAGTAGGCTTATTGGCCTAAAACATGAAATAAGAAAAAGCGCACAAGAAGGGGGGGGGGGTTGAATTGTGCATTTAAAAAACTTTTCGAAAAAGGTAGATCAGTCTAAACAAAACGTTTTTAAGCATAGGGATAGAGAGAAGAAAACACAGAAAGCTTTATACTGGTTCACTCAACCTGAGCTACGTCCAGTCCCTTCACCCAGAAGGTTTCTACTAACCAATCTTTGGTTACAAGTATTGTTCGTGGCCTCTTCAGGCTTACAACGCAATCTACCCAGATTGCTTAACCCAAGTATTCTTTTTACACTAAGCCTCTCCAGGCTTTCACAACGCTAAAAAAATATTTTTGAGGAAAGATCGACTCACGTAGTGAGGATTTTAAAACTTAGACTCAGGATCATTTTGAGAATAATTACAAACAAAATGACTATCGTCTACTGGACGCTCTTGACAGAATATCACAGAAGAAAGTATATGTTGTTGTTTTAAACAAAAATCCACCTATCTCAGTTCTCTGTTTTGCTTTTTGTTGATGCTCGTATATATGTGATCTTCAGGAAAGAGATCCGTTACAGATATCTTGTCTCTTCACGTGATGAGGTGCGTGCAGACTATCTTTTCAGAAAAGTCAGGCGTGGCAGTTGAAAACTTGCACTACAATAGAAGTTTCAGGGTTGCGCTGACAGTCTATTCTTCTGAACTTTCTTCATCTATCTTGTCGGCTTGATAAGTTGACTTGCTTTATCCATTCTGCTGTACTTTTGTACTGACTTGATGTTGATGTTTCAAACCGTTTTGAACATTAGCTCATTGGAGTGGTACTGTGTAGGTTTCAAGGCGGATAAACATGATTGATATTCATAATGAAAAACTCAGTCGTTTGAATATATGAATACTGGAGATTTAGATGATTGCCTTCGGTCTGTTCATCTAGATGGTCTTTGATCGCGTCTTACAGGACGGTCTTCAAAGTGTCCACTGGACGGTCATTGTTGCATCAGCTGGATGGTCCTTCTTGGCGAGTCTTCATCTTTCGTTGTGATAGGGTTGGTTTATACACACTAATATAAACATTAATAAGCTTTGTTATCTTCAAAACATTGAGGGTTTAGACGCTTCTACGTCTTTGGTTCCAACAAAACAGCCTATTAGTAATTACACATTTTTTTTATATTATTATATGTAATATATGTATTATATATAATTATGTATATATAATATAACATAATATATAATATAATAATGTTTTATTATATATGTATATAAATAGGTTAGCCTATTAGGTTTAATAGGCTTTTTTAAGGCCTAAGACCTAATTTACTATTATTTTTTTACTTAAATAGGCTTTTTAAAAAGCCTAAACCTAGGGTAGGCCATAGACCCTTGACAGGCCACCTGACCTATTTTCACCTTAACCTCACCCCGTCTTTAGCAAAAGCAGGACAAGGGATTTTAACTTGCCCCAACCCTCACTAGTGCAAAAAACTCTTTCTAGATGGTTGTTTTTAACTTTCTAGATCAATTTTAGGTGTGGATGTAGAATAAGTCGATGTAGAAAACATATATTTTCTAGATTGGCTGTGATAAATTCATCTAGAAAGTTTTTTTAAAACAATAATGAATTTTTGTGTGTGTGTGAATGTAAATAGTAATGAAATAAACAACTTGTCTAATATACAAGGCCATGCAATACAACCAAAAACAAAGACAAAACCAACAACTAACATTACAATCAATCAACACAATATCAATGACTTCTTTCATTATAATATACATGGTAAATTACTATTTTGGTCCCTTATCTTTTTAACAAATTCTATTTTGGTCCTTTATCTTTTAAAAATTTTGTTTTGGTCTTTTATGTTTTCAAAGTGGCTTAAAATGGTCCTTTTGTTAGTTTAAAGTTAACACCGTCAATAATTTAAAGATAATGGTAGTTAAAAATTGCCACAAAACAATTTTTTCCTTTCTTCTTCCTCCATTACCCTCTTCATCTTCCCCCCCCCCCCCTCTCTCTTCGTTTTGTTTCTCTTACTCCAAAAACCTCCTTTCCACCTTGTCCACCATTAGTCTTATTGTCTTCCTTTCCACCTTATTCGCTAAGTACCTCATCATCAATTTTAAGCAAATAGCCTGTGTATGATGAACCATCTCCCATCAACAAATCCTCAAAAAGATATCTTCTAGATCCTTGGGAAACACAATCTTTAGGCATCCTTCGCCACCCCCTTCAAGGTATAATCAGAGGTAGCAATTTTTTGAGCAACAAGGTGTGTCTCATTTAAGTATTGGGTCCAGTTGTACAAATGATAGCTTGTTAGCACAAACCCAAAATCTATCTCTAAATTCATCTACTCCAACCAAGCAAGAGAAGCCAAATGGTGTCCTTTTTAAAGATCTAGTTGACTTTGCAAAATCCAAGACCTCATCATCTTCCAAACCCAATATGCTATTTTGAGAGATTTTGTTTGTATTTCTTATGGTGGTGCAAGTTATGAATGTTTTTCATCGGGATCTGCAGATTTAGTTTAATTAATATGTTGTTGCATATATTTATATATTGCTTATATTGGGTGTTTGCTTGTTTTTTCAATAATATTGGATTCTTATAAGCATCAAATTTTCTTCAATTTCATTTTTGGTTACTCAATGGAAAATTTGGGCTTGGAAAGGCTAAGCAATGTATTTGTTCATGGTCTACGAGTGATAAAGTAGTGGAGGCTGCAAAATAATGTGTTATATAGCCTATGCCTTGTTTCCATTTCCTTTCCTTTGTTAATTAATTCACTTAGTAAAGACCTAAATTTGGTAAATTTAAAGTAGGGTACATTATAAAAATTTCTCACCCTTAGTTCTCTTTTCTCTCATTACACATCATTTTCATTTCATTTCCTACTACTGTTACAGCAAATTAGTGTTGCACATAGTTCATTTTGCATCGTCGTTTTCATATGCTTAATTAGTACTGTTGTTATTAGAGTAGTTTTAGTGGAGTGAGAGAAATAGAACGAGGAGAAAGATGTAAGAGAAAAGGGGAAGACAAAGAGGGTAATGGAAGAAGAGGAAAGGGAAAAAAAAAAAAAGAAACATTTTGTGGCATTTTTTAACTGCCATTGTCTTTAAATTATTAACGATGTTAATTTTAAACTAACAGAAGGACCATTTTGAACCACTTTGAAAACATAAAGACTAACATAGAATTTTTAAAAGATAAGGGACCAAAATAGAATTTCTTAAAAAGATAAGGGACCAAAATAGTAATTTAGCCTAATATATAGTACACCATATCAAAATAAAAAGTATACTAAATTTAAATGAAACAATTACTAAATAGTAAAGTACATAATGGTATAATTCATAAATTGGTGGTATTAAGAAAGAAACTTATTTCTTTTTCAAAGAATATATATGCAATGATAAATCTTTGGAATTTCAAATCCAATTAAAAATTATAAGACGTGAATTCAAAAGAATTTAACAAAACTAATTAAGTAGTGAAAAAAACAATTACCTCTCCAAATGAATAATAATGTTTGTGGAGATGATATTGAGCATATGTCTCATGACAAAATATCCATACTCATGATTGCTAACTTGTTTATGATACTACAGATGAAACCAAAATAACCATGACCAAAATTAGAGGTAAAAAAAGATGGATGATTGCACGTTGGGTTTAAACTACTTACATGTTGCAACACCCATTTAGGCTTTTTCAACTATTGTGAGTTCTTACCATACATCACTTGGTACATATTCATAGCTCTATGATCAAACACATGTATAAAAATATGTTATATATTAATATATTTCACAAAGTAAAAGTTTTACAAATAAACACTTATGTGTTTGCTTACAAGAAAAAAAAATGCTTATGCATCTATCAAATTCTTCAAATCCTTAAGTGGTTATGTCAAAGGGAGCATGAGAATGTAATAACTTTTCACGTAGGCAAAATAATAACCAAATGCAAATGTTGGCTTGGAAATTAGATATGAATTATTCAAAGTTTTATAACGTCATATTGATTTCAAACTTTTTCTTATCCTTGGTGATACAATGTTAGGTAACACTTTTTATTGCCCTTAAATGCCTTAGTATTAGGGGTTCTACTTTATTATCTATGGATTGTTTTCTCTATATTAAAAGTGAAGTGGGCCAAGAAATCCATATGTATTAGTTAACCCTTGTGAATACAAAGATTATGGACATACCTATGACATTGAAAAGAAAAATTATTTAGGTAAGAGTTGAATACTTAGTTATTTGTTTAGAATTTAAAATTTACTTACAATACAAATATTTGTATAATGGAGATGCAAAGCATTTCACTCTCACCCAATAATTCTAATACATTCTTGTAGTCCATAAAGAAGTCCAACTCTTTGCGAATAACATTTGATCCCATATGAAGCATTAAAGGTTCCTTTATTTTCATTATCGCTACGTATAATGTGTAAGCATAAACAACAGTTTCCTAAATAATTAAGTATTAATAAATATTTGTAGATTATCAAGTATATAATACAAGAAAGATCACAAGAAGATATGATTTTACGTATTAGAGAATCTTGGATGGGATAAGACTATACCACATGTTTAGATCTAGTATTTCCTCATGGAAGTCATTTGTGCTATTATCTACACTTGGATCTCTTCCTACATATGCTTTCACAACTACTGCTACATCTCCCTCTAAACTTGTTATTTGACCCGAGACACAATCATCTCCATCTCCTTTCTAATCACTATTCTCAGGTTAGGTCATGATGTGCAAGCACTCCAAAGCAATTCCTAATGCCTACTCCTCGTTCAACTGCTCGAACATGACCAGGGTGATACAACCTAGCATCATTACATGATGTTACACCACTTAATCATAGAAAAGTTCTTTTTTAATCAAAAACTCTTATTAATTTAATTATGAAAATATGGTTAAATTTTTGCAAGACATCTACAGTATTCATAAACAGTAGAACTCATCATGAGCAAAACATTAATCGATCATTATGCATAACCTAAAATATAAAATAACTCTTGTGTCTAAGGCACTATAACTTCTGTGCAAACATCAAAAGAAAGTAGTCAAACATCAAATATAAAATATGAACATGAATCTTCTTTGGTGGAACCAAAGTCTATACAGAGTGCTTTTAAACTGGCCATAATGACGTCCCTACACTATGAAGCAATAAGACGAGAAGAAGAGGCTAAAGTAATGCCACAAGCCTTCCTCTTAGCAATCATATTTGTCTTTGAGCAAGGTTTGCTATGAAAGCTGCCACAATGCAAAGATGTATAACTGCTAATCCTTGGTGCACATTGAGGTATGCTCAACAAATCCACCAATGGTAGCCAGAATGATAATGATAAGTTCAATGAAAGAGAGAAGATTACGATCCCAGCAAGTGCATAAGAAAATGTGACCTCTCCAAGTTAATAAACCCTTTGAGTATCCCAATCAACACTCCATACTTCACCGTCATATCCCACTAAAGCATCCTTGAAGTCAATGCAAAATGATTTGACTCGATGATGAACCATCAACATTTGCTCCTATGAACATAATCCATGATTATAGCAGTCACACACACACACACACACAACAAACATGCAAGAGTAAGCTCACTGAAACAAAGTTAACATTATAAATCCATAAGTATCATTTGAAAGGACAATAATATTCATAAGGGATATATATATAGATAGTCAAAACACCAAGTCATAGAGATTCATTATTCAACATAAACCCATAGCATAATTTATGAGATGTCCATACAATGGATACAAATTCGACTCCAAAGATTCAATAACCAATTGAGCAATCAATTCAGACATATCACTTAACATGGTACAATAGTAATAAACCACGAAAGTCCCAAAAATGGCACATGCAAAAATTATTGGGTGACACTAGGATGTAATCAATGGATAGAATAGTGGTTGTTAGGATAGACATATATAGGTATGGCTCACCACAGCTCAAGGGTTGTAAGGACCTTGGCCATCTATGAAATTGCTTGTCCACCTAACCTCAAGGTTCATCGATAATTACCCTCACTACCTTGTCTTGCATTGGTTGTGGTCTTTCTACCACCAACTTACATGCAATATACTCAATCACAGCAACGAAACTATGTAACAACAATGAAACTTCGTACCTCAAGGCATGTATGAACACGATTCCATTAACTAACATCATACACAAGCATGGATGAACTTTCTTACAATAGAAGCAATCGTAAGTGCAAAGTAGTTCAACTCGCCACCACATTAAAGTTAACATATTATCTTTATTGCTTGAACATCACTACATAGATCCTAACAAGTAACCTATGCAGTCGACAAGCAAAAGCCCTACCAAGCAGCTTATACCAAGTATGAATCACATCAAGCAATTCCTACTCCATAGATAGAGGTTCTCACCGAGCAACCATCTATTCCAAACATTCCCCACTTCATTCTTATTTTCACTTGCCATCGAGTTTTTTACATGTAATTCTCTTTTCCTAAATTACTCTTATGTTCTCTAACTTTTGAAATTAATTTCTAATGTTCCTAAAATAAAAGGAAAATTTTCTACAAACATGTAGTTTTAGATTTTCAAAAAGGTTATCTAATACTAACCCATAATATCAAAATCTACACCCATTTTATTTCATGAACTAAGGGGTTTTCTCTTTTAAAAAAGGTTATTAGATTTTCACAAAACATAAGTTTTTGATGACAGAAACAAGGGCAACACTTAGCGCAGTTACCTATGCGCTTAGCGTGCCTCTACAAAGAGAATAGTTCAATTATGTCTTGGCACTTAGCACGGGATGCTAGCGCTTAGTGTGCCGCTAACAGGGAACTCAACAGAACAAGTTCACTAGCGCTTAGCATCTCAACAAACAAAGGCTACGAGTTTTTATTTTTTGTTGGTGCTTAGCTTAGAGTCACCACGCTTAGCAAGCCAAAGCGATTCAAATCCTATGATTTGCACTTAGCACATATTCATCTTGTTTAGTAATGTTAATACATATTTCCATATTACTCTAAGACGTTTAGCATAGATTCCACTACGCTTAGTGGTCATCCATCGTGTTCATCATGTTCTTCAATTTTATGATATGCGCTTAGCGCAAAATCATGACACTTAGAGCACCTTTGTCTATTTCCAAATCGTATGATTGACACTTAGGGTGAACGAGGCCTTGCATCCAGAACATATAAAACTAGCAAAACAACCATAATTTCGCATATATAATCCATCCAAATCATTAATAATCATATCAATTCATACAATATCTCATCTAACATCAATGATCACAATTTTCATGCAAAAAACATCATATCAAACATCTAATATGAATACTTTCAAAAGGCACCAAAATAACCACATCACCAATCTTCATTCTAATCAAATCCAATCACAAATTATAGTAGATTATGCATATCATATACAAAATAAATAAAATCAAAGAAAAGAAATGATGAGCATCCCTTACTTGGTAGGGATTTCATGAAGATGGCTTAGAGAAAGGGAAACTCTCACACTGCCACCCTAAATTCAAGGTTCTTAATGCTTTCAAAAGAAAAAGAAAGCAAGAGAGAGTGTAGAGAGGGGAGAAGAAAATGTGGCACAAATGAGAAGAATGGGGGGGGGGGGGGTGGCCAATTTTCTTTTTCCTATTAGGGTAAAACTTGGTTAAGGTGAGGTAAAAGACTTTAGGGGCCAAGCCCATTTTAGGTAAAACTCTCCTCTATTCACACTTAACCCACCACTCAAGGTCTATTAATGCCCTCTCATAAACATAACCCATAAAACATAAATATAAAGCATAAAAATAGAACATGTCACCTAAATTTTGTTTAATTAATTCTTTTGCAAATAAATAAATTTAATTTCCACTTTGAATTATTTAAGTCACTTGATTAAATCACAAAAGGAAAAATAGGTGTTACACAAGGTGTTTTGATCTTCCTATAGCAATGGACTATAATTTGCATTTACATTACAAAAGGAAAATAATAATCTTTTATTGATCCTAAATTACTTATAATCCTCTTAGTAACAAAATAAGCCTCCTTGGTTAAGTGAACTCATACTTTCTTTGGTGCACCCTCTTCCATTTCTCATGGCGACTAGGTGGGGATGGAGGAGAAAAAATGTCAAATAGCTTAGATTGAGCAACTTCTTGTCTCTAGTTCCACTTTTTGTTAATAATTTATTCTTCAAGTAACTCATAACCTCTACAAGACAATTTGTGTAGGTATAAATTCTTTGCTTGAATTTTTTTGCTTTTGTTTTTTATTTTTCTCTTGTTAAAAATAAATCAATAAAATTAAAAAAATATGAAATCAGTTCATTTATCAATAAAATTAATAAAGAATAAAATCAATTGACCAAAAATGTAAGGTTCTCCTAACTCTAGAGAAAACTCTACTAAGTATCCTTCTCAAGAAAGGGATACTCTTCGTAGGGATTGTCACCCTTCAAATCACTAAAGATGTATCTAATGGTGAAATTCATCATAAAAGCCTTTTAGCAGTCCCTTGCATATTGTGTCAACATCCTTTACAACATCTCATAATTTGGAATGTTTAAGGTGAGCTACTATATAGTCATACAATGAAGTTAATAAATATAATAATTACAAATATAAATACAAGTGTATAATTTGCCAAATCTCCTTCTTCACACCCTTCTTTATATCATCTAATTCATTTTTTAGGATGATTGGCTTACTACATTCTAGAAGGACATATAAACTCTTAAAAAATTTTCTACCTGGTCCTAATTGTTTTTTAAACAGATCAAATTCAATAAGTATTTTTTGTTCTACAATGCAGTTGAGGATCAACTCCTTCAACTGTGTTCCAGGTCTACCTTTCTTATGTATAGATTGGCTACCTGACTTAGAATGAGAATGATCAAGATTCTCCATGTGCCTATTAAGGCGATAAAATACGAATTTATCTTGGATTAGAGCTACAAGTTCGATAATTATCTTCCTTATAATAACTCATTAATAGCTCATAGATTTTCAACCAATGCAACCAATTATGAACCAATAAGTCCCAAAATGCAACCAAATTGTTCACAGCCAAGCAACCAACACACATTGATTCAAAGAAAAACAAAGTAACCAATATCACCACTCAACCTAAAATGTAATGAATAATCCATCACTTTGTCTTTAGCTTTCTTTTTTCTATCACTATTCTTAAAACAGAGACACAACCCAAAATGTCACACAATGCCACCTAAACACACTTGAATAGTGAGATCAAACAAACACTTGAACATGAAGAGCAAACAAATAGATGAACAAAAATAGCAAACAAACATTTGAATAGCGAGAACAAACATTTAATGAAAATAAACAATGCAAAACAAGAATAGTGACAAGAAAGAACACACTTGTTTGTTGAAATTAATTTTAGATGACGACGAGAGGAAGCTTAACACTTGAAGACAAGAACAAGAGTATCAAAAGGCAAAGAACAAAAGTTGTAAAGGGCAAAGAATAATGACAATGGAGAGAATGAGAGCATTATAAGACATAAGACTAAAAATAAAAGAACATCTAAAGAATTGCAATAGTTTTGGAGTGACATTGAGATGTTTAATAGGAGTTTTTAGATCAGTTATATGTAATTGATCTAGAAAATCACTTTTTAGATTGATTATAGTACAAATGATCTAGAAACTTTGTCAAAAAATTTCAAAATGCCACCACATTGTTTTTTTACATTGGTTCACATTCAACCAATCTAAAAAGTTTAGGCAGAACCCATATTTTGTACTAGTGTTTGTCTCATTGCCATGCCTACTTAAATGCTTATTGTGACACCCAATTATATTGACCCTTAAACGCAACAATTATAAGCATTTACATTCAATTAATTGAATTTATTTAGAATTTAAATTTCATTTACTTTAAAACTTAGGGATTTTTTTTACTTAAAACTTGATTGAAATTAAACTGCATAGGTAATTAAATAATTTACGATATATTAATGAATAGATAAAATGATGCTTTAAGACATACATCATACATCCAAATATTATACATTAGTGAGAAACATATATCACTGTTATCAATATGGTTGTAGTCATCATAAGATATATAGACATGTCTAAAAAGATTCTGATTACCCTTTAATATATACAATTAAAACAAAAAGGACTTAAAACAATCCCATCCGTACCCTAGAATAAGATATAAGGCATCTACAACAGTTACGATGAATCCTCTATAGTGTCATCCTCATTGCCTGTCACCTCCTCTGTATAACATCACCTTTGTCTGAATTCTTCTCAGTCTTAGCATTCTTGTTGTTAGCGTCCACCATCTCTATCCACTGCCAATAGTATTATCGTAGCACGCACGTATACAAATAATGAAAAAGAAATAAATAGAAGGAGTGGGGTGATTTATTTTCTTAATCACTTTCACAAAAGGTTGTAGGATTAATCTACTCAATCACATAAAGATAAAACACAACTATTTAAAAAAGAAAAGGGGAACCTAGGGTTAGATCTAAGTTATCCTAATTTACCTATGACTCTTGACAACTTGTATGGATCTATACCCCTATTGATGAGCAATATCCATATCATCAATGGGAAGTGATTGAAAGTACGTATATCTATGAATATGGTAATGAATCATAATCATTATCATTATCAATCTCGAGATATGAGCTCAAGGCTCCTCTAAGATATACTTTACACTAATCCTGGTGATGACTCAACAATTGTTAGGTTATCAAGCTTATTCTTTGTAAAGATCCCAGCTCAAGGTCGCTATCCTAGCCATTAGGACTTTATTACTTGATACCATAACCTTAAGACCCTCTAGCTCCTTGCATACATCCTACAGTATACTAAACTGTGACTTTCTTGTTTGAGGAACACATGCCTTATTGCATGGTCCATCCTTAACCTCATTAATTAGCACATCATAGTCTTATCACATGACAACTTGTCATCTCCTAGCATCTCTGGCAAAGGTGTCTCAGAACTCAAAAATTCATTAATATAGAGATAACTTACTATCTCTACTCATTTTCATAGAATTTACATTCTTATCCTAAGACATAAAATATTTTTACTACCTTCTAAAAACAAAACTTTGATAAAATTCTTTAGTCTTATCCTTATAATTTTTCTTTATAAAATATGTTACTAAAAATATTATAGAATTTATAATAAATTCTAGTAATTATTTTCTATTAAAACTTGAATTTTAAATGAGTGATAAAATTTATATAAATTTTCATATATTTATTAAATTGATTTATATCTTTTAAAAATCCTTTAAAATTTATTAAATTATAATTGATACAGTAATTATATGAAAATTTTAAGTAATTATCTATGATATATATATATATATATATATATATATATTAATAAATAACAAACAATTTTTGGTTTAGCAAATAACTATAGCCGAATGCTATATTCACCAGAATTTAATTTTTATTTTTGATTAACTAACCATATAATATTATGACAAACTTAATATACCATTTAATAAATAATATACCATTAATATACAGTAAAGAGAAAATTTTATTGCCTCTGTTTGCATAAATGGCCGAGAGCCATTTTCTCTTACTAGTCTAGGATTTTAAAATTTTTATCATATAAAATTACTATTTTCAATTATCTATAATTTATTTATTTCAAAAATAATACTAATACTAATAATAATATTTGATAAAAATAAGATTTTTCCCTTCTCTCTATGAACAACAAGAGCCAAAGATTACGGACCCAACAACCATCAAGATTTTGTTCTAACATGAACAAAATCTCAATAAAAACCAAGATCCAAGTCATATAATAAGTAAAATCAAGCATAAGCATCATATAATTGATAAATCTCACAAATAATAATAAAATAAACCATAAAATAGACTAAGAATATAACACCAATATATATATATATATATATATATTATGAACAAATATATTCATGGAAGAAATAATTTTTAAGATAACATAAGCAATAAATATTGAAAATGAAAGCTCAAAGAGATTTGGGGTCAAATCTCATCCTATACCCTTTGATAATTAATATAATGAAAATAAACACCACCTCTCCCTTACCTCAAGAAAGCTTGAATAAGAGAGAAGGATTTGAAGGAGATTCCACCAAGAACACCAAGAGGAAAGCAAGGCTTCAAGTTTCCAACACCAACACCAACTAATTTTCTTTGTTATTGAGAGATAAAAAATTGAAGGAAGTGAGGGAGATGAAGAAGAGGAGCACGTGCAGCAGTAGGAGAAGAGAGAAAATGTTGTTATTGTGTTGGGTTAATTTTTATTTATGGAATTATAGAAAAAAAAAAAAAGCATGTGGTCATTACTTTTTTACCATAGTAATTTTAAATAAATTAAAAAGCTTGTAATTATCCATTAAGAGAGAAAACTTGGCTGCCAAGATAAGCTAGCCGAAAATATCTCTTTGATATTATCCTCAAATTTTGATTTTTTTATAATATCCAATTATTAATTAATTTAGTTATTAAATTTAAATAAAAATGTTTAAGTTTTATCTTATCTTAAATAGATAAGATCAGATATTTTCAGCCCAAAATTAATAAAAACAAAATTATATTATATATATAATATTATTTTTAATTATTAATTATTTAAGTAATTAAATTTAATTTAAAATTGTAATGTTTATCTTATTTTTGGGCTTTAATTAGTGATTATGGGCTTGGGCTAGTGTGGGACGTTCAAGCCCACTGTTTTTTCAGAATTATAAAAAATATTAATAATTAATTTATTACATAATTATTTATATTATATTTCTATTAAAAATATGAAATAAATCAGTTTAATGCAAAATAATAATAGATTTTCAAAATTTTAAATTCTTTACTCTCAAAAATAATTTTTCTATTAAAGTTATCATATATATAAATTTTTCCATGATTTATATGAGTTAAGAGGTATCTAGTTGAACTTTTACAATTATCCAAGAATATTTTGATCATTTCACATAGAAATTTTAATTAATTCTTATAAAATTTCTAAAATTATATTTTATTATTCTAGACATTTTTCTGAACTTAAAATTCATTTTAATTTTTTTAACTGTTCCCATTAATTTATATCATTGTTCTTATTTTTGCTAACTTTTAGGGACATAACGATCATTTTACCATTTTTCGAGCTTCATTCGAAGAAAAATATTAAAAATAAAACTAGATAATACTCATTATTCTAAACACAACTATGAGTGACAAAATTTTGAAATTTCCATTTGGTTTTCCAAAAATAAATACATAATAGAAAGAAAAACAATCAATTAAATAAAAGTAAGGGTGTTACGCTTACGACTTCTATTAATATTCAAATTCAAAAAATTCAATAATTAATAATTACTGCAATTGTAGTGTTTCATATGTGTTTTCATCATGAATACCACCTTTAAACAATTTTTCTTTTACACCACCTTGAAACATATTAGTATTGTTTATGAACAAAGTTTGACTTGCCATAATTTTTTATTTAGTAACAAAAAATGAAATATATAAATTTATATTAATTTATTTAAAATTAATTTTGATATAATCCTAATGCGTAGCTAACGGTTAATTATAAGGAAATTCAATAAATAAATAAAATACATAAAATTTTAAAACCCACGCCCTTTATCCAATTAACTTCAGAACAAATTGGGTTATTAAGTAGGGTGGACTTAAATTTATTGGTAAATGATGTTTTTGGTCCTTGTAGAATTGGCCAAACTTGATCTTGGTCGCTAAATTTGAAAATCCATGGTTTTAGTCCTTCACTGTCTAAAATGTAATAAAATTAGTCTAACACTAACTCTGTTAGTATGCTTGCTGACGTGGCTAATGATTGACATGTGGCAGTCATGTGTCATTCATGTAATGTGTGTGGTATGGGTGACACATGGCAACCATGTGGATGACATATGGAAGCCATGTGTCAAGTGTTGCATGTGTCATTTTGAGAATGTTTTTTTATTCATGTAAATTGGTCAAATGTGGTCTTGGTCCCTATATTTTAAAACAATGATTTGAGCCCTCCATTTTTTAAATAAAGTTAAAGTATACTATATTTGTAACTTTGTCAAGGTGGTTGCTTTAACGATACATGGTAATTTTTGTGAGATGGATGACACATGGCAGTCATAGAGGTTGCTTTAACAACAAACGAGTGACTCAAATCCAAATCAAGCATCAAAACCTTTAATGCGGGTGACTCAAATCCAAATCAAGCATCAAAACCTTTAATGCATGCTCCTTAAACTCTTCAGTAACTAATGCATTTCCAACACTTGGAGCTAAAATTTAATAACCTTTACAAAACTCTACCAATATCAGGGATAAGACCTCAAATTTCTTTGAAATTGACATGTTCCTTAGTTAGACTTTTTTGTACCTGGGCTTCTTCAAAAAACCTAGTTTGGGGCATTTTGAACACCTAATTTTTGGTTCAATTTTTTAATTTGATTTTATCTCATTTTATTTCATTTTTAATTTAACTTATTTTATCTCTTTTTTATGAAATTCAAAAAAATAAGGAGAGGAAAATGAAAAATAAAAAAAGGAAAAAAAGAGAGAAAAACAAAAGCAAAGAAAAAAGACTTGGGTTCAAGTTTTATTTAATTTAATTTCATTTTTTAGTATTAGAAAAGGAAGAAAAGAACAACAATATTAAAAAAGTGACGAAAAAGATTTTAAAAAAATGCTCTAAACCTGAAAAAAGAAGAAGAAGAAAAAAAAAAAGAAGAAGAAGCAAAAATGAAATCAATTGTAGTTAAGGTTTTGGAAAAGATCAAAATGACTTTATTTTTGTGCCACTCATTTTATCGCTTTCCTCCAAACAATACCATGCTTCCAACCACAACAAGTAGCTGTTATTGGATCCCTATCAACGAATACCAAATAGTATCTTATATATATATATATATATATATTGTCTTTGGTCCTTAATACAAAGTAAAAACATATAATAGAGAATCTAAAGTAGAAAGCTTACCTCTACTTGTAACCATGATATTTGATTTTTGTTCCTTAAAACTTTGTTCTAACAAATTATCAAACACTTAACACTCAGAACAACAAAAAGTGTTTAGAGAAGAAAATAGAAAGGATGCTTTTTTCCTTTGGCCTTCCTTTTATTTTGGTGTGTATCAAATGGAGCATCATAGGCCTTTTTATAGACAAGGAAAGGGATCTCTTCGTAAAATCTAGAAACGTAACTGTCCCTTAATTGACTCATTCATTAAAAGCCAATAATACAAATTAAAAGCCAATAATTCAAATTAAAAGCTAATAATTTAAAATTTGTAACAACTACATGAAATCATATTCTGAATATTGCCAATATATGAGCTACTTTCATTTCCATATATGTTATATTCAAACATTCTCCCACTTGGCTGATATATTATCAATGATAATCTTTATTTTGACAATCAAATATGGTTATAACCTGTCAAATCAAACTTATATAGTATCTTAGAAATTATCACATGTGAATTATGATGGTTATATTCTAGATAAAACATTTCCTTCCATGTATTACAATGCATAACCTTTTCTAAGTGAATAAAACGGGTCCAAAAATTGATTTATTTGAATGAAAACTTTGCATGACAAACTTAATGTGCACAAAGTCATATAATGAAAAGACATTAATGTAAACTAGTAAGACCCATATGAATTACATGATTCTAAGACACTTTAGTTGACAATCCTTTAGTTAGTGAATCAACAATCATGGATTCTGTGTCTATGTATTTTATGGAAATTAAATCCCTCTTGATGTCTTATTTTACAAAAAAAAAAACTTGATATTTATATGCTCACTTTGGCTTCCTCTTTTATTATTCATTGAGAAGAATATTGCAGTTGAATTATCACAAAAGATCTTTACTGGTCTTTCAATATAATTCACAAAATTAAAACTAGAATTTTTTTTTTAAACATTTAACTTGTGATGTAGCTTCATAACGTTCAATGAATTTTGCTTCTATAGTGGATGATACAATAATTGTTTGTTTTTTGCTTCTCCAAGAGATAGCACCTTCGACTAAAAGAAAATGCATCCAACAAAATCCAAATTTGAACATCCTGTTCCAAACTATCAGAATACTTGTATGTCAACTTATAATCCTTAATTCCTTGAAGATATCTCGTAACCCCTTTAGTTGCCTTCCAATGTTCCATGCCTAGGTTACTTTGATATCTACCCAATATTCCTACTATGAATACAACATCAGGCTTAGTGCTAACTTGCCTATACATAAGACTTCCCACTTTTGAAGCATAAGGAATATTCTTCATTCTTTCTTGTTCTAATGTTGTTTTAGAACACTAATTGAGATTAAAATTTTTCCCTTTAACTATAGGTGCAACAATTTGTGAACAATTCTTCATATTGAAACTTTTCAAAACTTTTTCTATGTAGGCTTTCTGAGATAATCCCAATGTCCTCAAAGACCTATATACTTCATATCAAAGTTATGTAAGAGGAAAAGTTTAATATCATGCAAAGGACCTAAATCACTACTTGTAAGCAAAATATCATCTATATATATGACTAAAAGGATAAATCTACTCCCACTGACTTTAAGGTATATACATTGATATACTACATTTTCCTCAAAGCCATATTTGGTAATGACATTGTGAAACGTCATATACCATTGACGGGATGCTTCTTTTAGTTCATATACAGGCCTTTTAAGCTTGCTAAGTAAGTGATTATCTTTTTCAATTTCAAAGCCTATAGATTGAGACATGTACACTTCTTCAAGATCATCATTTAAAAATGTTTTTTTCACATCCATTTAATGTAGCTCTAGATCAAAATAGGTTACTGAGGTCATGATTATTCTAAAGGAATCCTTCTTAGAAACCGGAGATAATGTTTCATGATAATCAATTCCTTTCTTTTGACTAAAGCCTTTAGCTATAAGTCTCACTTTATATATTTTGACATTACCAATTGAATCTCTTCTGGTTTTAAAAACCAATTTACAACCAACAAGAGTGACTCTTTTCAATAATTCTACTAGATCCAAAACTTAATTTTCAGCCATAGACTCCATTTCTTCTTTTATGGCTTTATACCACAAATTAGAATCTTCTCCACTTATGGCTTGTGAAAATGTAGCAAGATCATCTTTAGGTCCAACATCAAAGTCAGATTCTTGAAGATAGACAATATAATCACTAGAAATTGTTGGCTTTCTAATTCTTAGAAATCTGCTTATTTCTATTGGTTCTTAATTAATAGGCTCTATATTAGTTGATTCCTCATGTGGTATGTCCTCAATAGGTAGTTCTTGATGAGTCAGTTGATGTTCAATGGTGTCACACTGATCACATTGAACACTAACCAACTCTAACATTTTTAAACGTATCATAGGTGATTCCTTAATTTCTTTAAATTCCACTTGTTGAGTATTTTCAGTTGCACTAATTTCATGTTCTTCAAGAGACTTTGCATTTCTAGCCTCAATAATTTTAGGAGTGTGTGAAGGACAATAAATCTATACCCTTTGTGGTTAGTTGGATATCCAATAAAATAGCCACTAATGATTCTTAAGTTCAATTTCCTAATGTTTGGATTATATATCCTAACTTCAATTGGACAACCCTGTATGTGTAAATGTCTTAAACTAAGTTTCTATCCATTCTAAATTTCAAAAGATATTTTCGAAACAGCTTTAGATAGTACCTTATTTAATACATACATGGCAGTTTCCAAGGCTTCATTCCATAAGGACATAGGCAAAACTTTTCAACTAATAATCATGCTTTTAACCATGTCCATAAGCATATGGTTCCTTCTTTTGGCAACATCATTTTGTTGAGGTGTACCAGCCATAGTATATTGGGTAATAAGACCTCCTTCCATAAGGAACTTAGCAAATAGACCAAGTTGTTGTCGTATCTTCCATAGTATTCCCCTCCTCTATCAGATCTTATGATCTTTATTTCTTTTCCTTTTGTTTCTCTACTTTAGTTTTAAAAACTCTAAAAGCACCAAGTGCTTCAAATTTTTCGTATAGAAGATAAAGATATGTGAAACTTGAATGGTCATCGATAAATGAAATAAAATACATGTACCCAAGTCGGTATAGTTAAGATTCTTAAATGTGCCCCTAACCTTTTATGCCAAAGCATAGAGGAATTTTCATCAATAATACTTCTTTTAGTACCAATATTGATATGCAAACATGTGAGACTTATTTCAAAAACAATATCTAAAATAAACATAAACAAATATTTAACTTAAAAGCCAAAACCAACAATTTTATTTTCCTTTAAAAGTTCAAAAGAAACACCATGAAAATGAAACTCAACCAATTCACGTATTTCTAGAAATAGAAACCAAGTTTCTAGAACAAAAAAATAAAAGAACATAAAAAGTGTTTTCCAACAAAAGGATAAAACCAGAATTCAAAACAAGTTTATAATTCTCAATAGCTTCCACGTGTGAACTCATCCGATTTCTAGTATAGATGCTTTGTTCACTTTCCACTAGTTTTCGTAGCTTTAGAAAGCCCTGCACGTTATTAGCAATGTATATTGTAGAACCTGAATTAACCCACCAAGTATTGTTAGGAGCTTCAATAAAATTTGATTCAAAACAAGTTAAGGCAAAATTACCTTTCTTTCAGAGCCATTTCTTGTACATAGGACAATCTTTCTTCATATGTCCTATCTTTTTACCAAAAAAACAACTTCTTCCTTTTCCATTCTACTTCATTTGGATAATCTTGCAAACTCCAAGAACACCATTGCCTCTTCTCACATTTCCTTTATCATAAGTCACCGTATGAGTACTTTCGGGTGTCTTATGCTTCAATCTTTCTTCCTCTTGAACACACATGGTCAAAAGTTCATTGATAGACCATTTATCCGTATGTGTTTTATAAAATTTTTTAAAAAGACCATATTCCGTAAGAAGTGAGTTACAAATGAAATAAACAAGAAATGATTTAGAAATTTTAACTTCTAGGGACTTAAGCTTGGTAGTCGTATCAATCATTTCCATGATGTGTTCACAGACATCCTTACCCTTGTCACACTTCATGCTTGAAAGTTCCTTCATTAGGGTGCTGGCCATGGACTTATCAGAGCTAACAAACTGCTCCTTAATAGCCTTTATGTAAGCCTTGACCTTATCACAATCAAGAATGGATCCCCTTATGCTTTTGCTTATGTGAGACTTAATGAGCATCTAACTTAAACGATTTGATTGCTCCCACCACTCATAGTTATCCTTTTTTTTTTAGCACTACCTTCTCCTAGGATGGGTGGTTCATCCACATGAAGTGCTAAGTCCAATTCCATACACCCTAAGGTCAAGAGAATGTGTTCTTTCCTATCAGCATAGTTATCACCAATCAACAAAGGAATACGAGACTTAAGCAAATTACTATAAACAACTAAAATATAAGGATGACATATATTAATGTTACAAATAAAAATTGAACAAGTAAATTCAAACCTTTTTTTGGGCGGAGTTACAAATTGTGCATAGAATTTATAGACTTTATATATGGACAATAAACATCCCAATAAAATAGATCATGCCTATGGGTATAGAAAAATCCTATCAAGACATTTAGTCCATTTTGTAAACTTGATTGACTTTGATTAACTATTACTTCCTTATGGGGCCAAGTAATAATTACTTTATTACATTGCCTAGGATGTTGTGACTACTCTCAAACATGTAAACTATATAGTAATTTCAAATTAAAAATAATTCCCTTTTCGTATATCTATTAATGTGCAGGAAGCCATAAAAAACAATGAGAATTTAAGCTAAAAATAATTGTGACTTAAATTCAAAAAAATGGAATTCATGTTTCCATATCATAAAAAAATCTTGGCCAAAGCTTTCAACAACATACTAGAAGCCATTCTCAACAATAAACGATCAAGCAATTCAATTCATATATAATCATTCCAATCAATTTTAATGAAACACGTAATCATTACAAGATTTAGTCCAAAAAAGTCATGGCTCAAATTGCTTTAGTATATTTATATATTGATCCAATATTTGTTTAACATATAATATTGAAACAATAAAAAAATAATTGAATTTAATGAAATATGAGTAATCGATCAATTTTAATAAGAAATATCAAGATAAAATAAAATAAACAAAAAAAGAAGTTGTGCACATATATGTATAGGGGAACATTTGAAATAAATAAGGAATTATTATTATAATAAATGAATGAACCCACATCATGTATAGTCTTATAATTAATTGCCCTTAGAAGCTATTGGACAATGACAACGATTATTATAATAAACTTATTGAAAACAACAACAAAAGTAACAGCAAAAAAATTGTAAAAAAGGAGTTTGTGGTGCGTAGCTTACAATGTCCAGCGATTAAACATATAAAATAAACTATTTTAATGCTAACATACCACGTAACAACATTTTAGCCATAATACAATCATTGATCCAATATATCCTAATTGATATGTAAAGCTAGAAGAATATAACAATAAAATCGAATAACAATGATACCAATTATTGGACCTTTATCAATGAATACCAAATAGTATTTTATATACATTTCTTCATTGGTCCTTAATACAAATCAAAAGCACATAACATAGAATCTAAAGTGAAAAGTTTACCTTCAGTTGCAGCCATGATATTCAAGTTTTGTTCCATAAAATTTCATTCTGGCATATTTATCAAACACCTAGCACTTAGAATAATAGAAAGTGTTTAGACAAGAAAATAGAAAGGATGCTTCTTTCCATTGGCCTTCCTTTTGTTCTCGTGTGTATCAAATGAAGCATTTTAGACCTTTTTATAGGCAAGGCAAGGGACCCCTTCAAAAAATCTAGAAAGGTAACTATCCCTTATTGACTCCTTCATTAAAAGCTAATAATACAAATTAAAAGCTAATAATTCAAATTAAAATCTAATAATTCAAAATTTTTAACAGCTACATGAAATCAAATTCTAAATATTGTCAATATATAAGCCACTTTCATTTCCATATATGTTATATTCCAATAGTTGTCTCTTCCACCTAACGTTATAAGGCTCTCAACTAGATATACCCCTCACACACTTATCGCATCTTTTCACTTAGAGCCAAGGTTTTAAGTTGAGGTCACGGTCGTGATTTCATCACGTTTCTTGATAATATGGGAAATCACAAACAAATATTGTTGATGCAGCAATAATTGCGTTTACGTTGCAATTGCAAACACCCTAAAAACCTTGATTTTGTAGCCAAAATTGCACCCACAAAACATTTTTAAAACTTTTCTTATAGCATAAACACTACACATAAGAGGGTACAATAGGCCATAACAAAGGAAGGAGAAGGACCGGTAAAAAAAATTTTAAAAGGCTAAAACACTCATTCTCATACAAGAGACAACAAAGGAGGGCACTCTCTTAGGGATTTGATACTCACAATCTTTGACCTCATTTTTTCGAAATTGCTCCTCTCATTCTCCTCAAGTAGCACCCACCTTGCATTCTATACTAGAAGACCAAGCTTGCACTCTTGCAAACCAACTGTTGGTCAGGTAACATTTATTTATGTATCTATCTTATTTAGTATTTATTTATTTTACACAAAAGGGGTGACTTAGGTGTGACACCTTGTTAATCTCATGTTTTAATCTGGGATACTTGAGTTGTAGCTTGGTGATACCAAACTTATTTTATTTATCTATTTATTTTATTCACCTACTTATTTATTTATAATTTATTTATTAATTTATTTTTATACAAAAATGATGATTTAAATGACTAGTTAACCTCACATTTTCATTTAAGACACTTGAGTTGTGACAACTTGGTGATCCTAAACCTGTGCATCTCTTTTATTAAGTTAAATCAAAATATTTTATAAGCAATGTACTTTGAGTTTCTTATTGATTCCATGGATATGTTAGAGTAAGGAAACCCATTGTCAAGCTCAAATAAGTTTCAATTTTTTTCTTTGTCTCGCTTATTTCTTACTTTATTTTGGGGTAAAACAAATATTTCAAAAGTTATTAATAATTGCACAATTAATGATAAGGTAGCAAATTTTAATGGATGTATTAGAGGTGTAGTGATATTCAATTTCTACCCTTCTCTTTGCACAACCAACTATCAAACCTAACCTTATTTTCGCAAACCATTTTTTTTAATAAAATGGTTTTCCAAGTTTCTCCCAATTTAATAAACTTTGGTGGCAACTCTAAAAACACAATTTATATAGATCATTTCTCTTTTATTTCTTTTCACCATTTATTTGTCGTGATTCCAGTCACGACATGTATCTAGATAAGACATTTAATATCTAAGCCAAGCTTGAGATTTTTCACTATTACACAAAGTCAATTATAATAAGGTAAAACAAATCAATGGATACCACACTCTTTTAATCCTTTTGGGATACATTACCCAAAAAATTCTACCTAGTAGGGAAAACTCTAGCTAAATTTGCCTTATTGTAATTAACATTGTGCAATAGTAAAAAAAAAATGGTTTGGAACACATCAATACTAAAGAAATTTGAGACATTACCCCTAATATTGGTAACGTTTATAGATGTCGTTTAATTAGAGCTCCAAGTGTTGAAATTTTGTCAGTTATTGAAGGGCGTCAATGAGTATGCAGTAAAGATGTTGACTTCCAATTTGTATTTGGGGTCACCTGTCTGTCATTAGAGTAGGTCATGTGGGTGCCACATGTCATATGTAACACCCACTATAATAAGACATATGTTCTTTTTATTAATTTATTTCTTAATCCGTTTGTTAGAAATGTCGGCTTGATTTAAAACTTATTCATACTTATTTTTCGCAAATGTTTAGTAATTCCAAGAGACATTATATAAAGAACCATGATCATGAAATAAACGTCAAGTCTTACATACAAAGTCAGAGTATGTAACACCCACTATAATAAGACATACATTCATTTTATTTTATTATTTCTTAATTCGTTTGTTAGAACGTCGGCTTGATTTAAAACTAATACGTACTTATTTTTCGCAAACGTTTAGTAATTCCAAGAGACATTATATAAAGAACCATGATCGTGAAATAGATGTTAAGTCTTACGTACAAAATCAGAGTACATATATAAGGAATACATCAATAAATACAACAAAAATACATCTTAAAAACCAGCTTGTAACTGTACAACAAAATGACCTATGTCAGAGCAGTATAGGTCTATACTAGGCTAGCCCATCCTATAAAATCTACGAAAGTCATACGTAGAGTAGTCGTCACTGCTAGTCCTCAGAGTCCATCTGCTTGTGCCAAGATCGTATATGAAAAGAAACAAACAAGAAAGGAGTGGGGTTTTTATAAAAGCCTCATTTGTTTCTTAATAGGCTATAAACAACAAATTAAACAAGCAATCGGGGGAAATCCTAAGGTCTGACCTACGTTATTACGACTCAATCTCAACCTTTACCAAATGTATGGATCTATACCTATCTCTGATGATTTACTTTAACCATCAGGAATCACTGGGAAGTGATTGGGAGTTCGTATAATCCCTCACAAGGTATAGACATCCATGTCGTAATCATCATCCTCGAGGAAAGGGCCACACGCCCATCAGGGATATACATTACACCATTCATGGTGATGCTGAGTAGGCGTCAAGGTTACCAAGTCGGTTTACGTGATTTTCCTCGGCTCAGGGTGCTAACCTGACCATTGGGGTGTTCACAACTCAGCACCTTTACCCTCAAGAGACGAACAATGGTCCCTACCTTTCATCCCACAGTGTACCAATTGTTACTTCCCAGACACCAGAACCCATGCTTCTCAATATGGTCCTATCTCAACCAAGGGTTTCCTATGACTTTGTTTCTAAGTTTCCAAGCATACTCTTTAGGTAATCCAGTAGAGTTTCAGAATCACTCTTCACAGAGATATTCATCTATCATTCATAATAACTTAGAAACAATTCAACTAAGAAATATAGCAGAAAATGTCATCACTTAAAGTTGCATAAAAAAAAATTTCATTTCCACACATACATACTTTTAAAATAGGTTTTCAATTTAATTTCTTTGATTTGTCCTTATCCTTTTCTAATTTTTTAAATTAGACTATTTTAAAGGAAAATTTTCAATCTACCATTATAATTAGGACGTGGTAAACGAATTTGAGAGAAGTTCTTTTCTGATGTGAAAGGTCAGACTGTGCTGCAGCCACAGAGCATACTTAGAGTTTCTCTTTAGTTGTTTCCTTTTACTAAAATTTGGGTTGTTCGTCTCACAAAACCAAGACTTCTAATTTCTTGAAGAAAATTTTGTAATTGTATGCATTCAAAACATTGTTATCTTTATTTAGACAAGATTATTTATTTATTTCCATACTAGCCATAATTTGTTCAAAATAATAGTTGAATGGTAACTAATTAAAATTTGTCCAATAAGGTCTTTATTTCTAAAAACTTTTCCTAGTTTGGGCCTAAGGTCCATTTAGTTAATTTTGACAAAACCTTATTTCTTAGATTAATCTACAAAAATCTAGTAGAACTTGCTTTTTCAAGAAAACCTTTTCTTCAACTTTCCTTGAGATTTATTTTTACCAATTTGAATCAATTCAAGTAATTATCAAAAATGCTAAATCTAAATAAAAAATTCATTTTCTTCATTATTTCATTTTTCAATGGCTCAAATGCCCTTTTTTTGAAAAAGCCCAAATTTTTGTTTTTCTTTTTAGAAATTAAATTCATTTTCTATGTGGTCCAAAAATTGATTTTATAAGTAATTATTATTTCTCAATCATCTTACCCATTCAAGTAGGTTACTTGGCATAAAATTTTTTTTCTTACTCTTGTCTTTGGGAAATGGCCGAGAGCCCTAAGAGAAAATGAGTTTCCAAAATTTGTTATTCGAAGTGATCTTGAAGCTTTAAATTGATTTTTTTTTAAGAAAATAGCTATCTTGCATGAAAATAAGCTCATTAATAGCTATTCATAAAAGGATATTAAGTTATAATATAATGTCAAAATAAGAATGAAAGTAACATAAAAATAAATGACAATAATCAAGATAACAATAAAGTGAAACTTAAGTAAATAACAATAGAATAGCAATAACAATTTTAAGACAACAATAAAATAAATGACAATAATTTAAATGGGCAAAAAATTAAATGACAATAAGTAAAGCATGAAATTAAAGGGCAAGAATTTAAATAGCAAAAATTAAACACTAAAGTAAATGACATAATATAAATGGCAAAAATATAAATAAAGCACAAAATAAAAATAAATGGCAACATAATGGAAACAATAGCAAGGCAAGAAGGTAAATAGACATTAAAGTAAATGACATAAATAAGCAAGAATTTAAATGAACAAGAAATATAAATGATTATATAATAGTAGTAGTAGGATTAGTACATTAATTGGGTTTAAGGGATAACGCCCCGCCCCCCCCATTAAGAAACAAACTTAGAGGCTAAACCTCACTCCCCCTTACCTCTAAATATGGTTGGTTGGTGGAGAAATAGAAGAGGAGAAGTGGCTTTAGAGGTTTAGGACCCTAAAACTTGGTGGAAAGCTTAATGGTGGTGAAAAAATTCAAGAACTTGGGGGAAGGATGAGCTACACGTTTTCCAGCAGCTGGGAGGTACAGAGAGAGCTCTGAAATCTGAAACGACGAGTGTAATAGTGTAGTGGTTGATGAGATTTATTTATAGGATAAAATGTAGGTATTTTGGATTTAATTTTTTGACTCAAAAATCATATAATATCATTTTCATTTGTACTTTCCACATGTGGGCTGAGGGGAAACGTCCAGACCAGTCAAAGGTCTGAAAAAATTTTAAAAAAATATTTTATATAATTATTAGATATTAAAAATAATTAAATATTAATTTAATGCAACAAAATTAGATAGAAATTTTGGATAGGTTTTTGGAAAATATGGCCACACCAAGTTTTCAAGTATATTTTTTTAAGCCTTACAAAAATTTTTCAGATTTTTCTCATGCATATATTATTTATAATAATTTTTTCACTAAAAAAGGCATTTATTAAGCCAGTAAATCCAATTTTGCCAAATAAATATATTTTTCGGACTTTTCACTATTTTTAACTTAAAATAATATTGGTATAATTAAAATATACTCAATATAAATTTTTCATAATTTTTTGAGGTTAAAAAGTCTCTTGTTGACTTTCATAGTCGACTAAGGGTATACCAGTCATTTCACAAAATTGTCTCAGAAAATTTTCCAAAAATTCTTAAAATTATCATTAATTATTTTGAATATAAATATGGTTTCAAAATAATTTTTAAACATCTCTAGCTAATTTTTATTATTTTATCTTATTAAGCAAGTTTTTAGGGACGAACTAGTTGTTTTATCACTTCCGGGCCTTAACCCAAAAAAATTAATAAATAAAATCTAGACTAGATAGAACTTGCTAATATGAATATAACCATGAGAATCATACCCTTGAGATTCCCATTTGATTTTTCACAGTTAATCATAAAATAATTAGAAAACAAACAAGCAGGTTAAAGTGGGGGTGTTACAGAGTACATATATAAGGAATACATAAGCAAATACAACAAAAGTACATCCTAGATACCCCGTAGCTGTTCAACAAAATGACCTATGTCAGAGCAATATAAGTCTATACTAGGCCAACCTATCCTATAAAATCTTTAAAAGTCACATGCAGAGTCACCATTATTGCGAGTACACAAAGTCCATCTGCTCATACCACAATCGTATATGAAAAGAAATAGAAAAGAAAGGAGTGAGGTTTTTATAAAAGCCTCATTTGTTTTCTTAATAGGCTACAAACAATAAATTAAACAACCAATTGGGAAAATCCTAAGGTCTGACCTATGTTATTGTCACTCACTTATAGACCTAGACATATGGATCCATACCTATATGTGATGATTCACCTTAACCATCAAGAATCACTGGGAAGCGATTGGTGTAATGCCCGACAGCTTTCAGGATCAAGGTTGTCCTCACAAACCAACACAAGACTTTTTAGTGTGTTTTGTCCTCACTCACACACTCCCTGGGAGACTTCCCAAGAGGTCACCCATCCTAAATTGCTCCAAGTCAAGCACGCTTAACTATGAAGTTCTTAAGTGATGGGCTACTGAAAAGTAAATGCATATTGTTTGTATAGATAGCACTTACTAATTCCTTTAAGCTATCCTCAACTGTACAGTTCCTATACCTGTATAGCCTC
This sequence comes from Spatholobus suberectus, assembly GCA_004329165.1. Classification (NCBI taxonomy): domain Eukaryota; kingdom Viridiplantae; phylum Streptophyta; class Magnoliopsida; order Fabales; family Fabaceae; genus Spatholobus; species Spatholobus suberectus. Next base: position 24,897,004 of record CM014737.1, on the reverse strand, counting down.
TAGATCCCTCTCATTCGGGTGTGTATTCGATTCATTCATGTACCCCTCTCGCTGGAAGCCTGCTAGGAGTCACTGCTTGTCTGTGCCTCATTTCTTTTGCACCGACGATTGCTCCTCGCCCTCGTTAGCGCCTGGGATGTTACAATTGGGAGTTCATATAATCCCTTACAAGGTACAGACATCCATGTCGTAATTATTATCCTCGAGGAAAGGGCCATACACCTATTAGGGATATACACTCCATCAATTATGGTGATGCTGAGCAGGTGTCAAGGTTACCAAGTCGGTTTGTGTGATTTATCCTAGCTTAAGGCGCTATCCTAGCCATTGGGACATTTACAACTAGATATCTTTACCCTCAAGACCCCAACAATGGTCCATGCCTTTCATCCTGTAGTGTACCAAACTATTACTTCCTAACATAGCCTCATGCTTCTCAGCATTTTCCTAACTCAACTAGGGGTTTCCTATGACTTTGTTTCTAAGTTTCCAAGCATACTCTTTGGGTAATCCAGTAGAGTTTCAGAATCACGCTTCACAGAGATATATCCATCACTTATAATAACTTAGAAACAATTCAACTAGGAAATATAGCAAGAAAATGTCAATACTTAAAGCTGCATACAAAAATTCATTTTCACACATACGTACTTTTAACAATAAATTTTCAATTTAGTTTCTTTGATTTATCCTTCTACTTTTCCAATTTTTTAAATTAGTATATTTTAAAGGAAAGGTTCTTAATCCATAAATATGGAGAAAATTTAAAAATTAAAGTTTAAGAGAATTGTTAATTAAGACATGTGTTTTATTTACAAGGGTAGGCATTTTATTTTATTGACAAAAACATTTACTAGAAAGGCTTAGTTAAACAAAATTTCTATTTCTTAGCCATAAGTTAGCAAAAGATTAAATGTCAAGACCATTTAATTTATACAAGAAAACTTTTTATTTCTAAAAACTTTCACTAGTTGGGCTAAAACCCCATTTAATTCAATTGGCTCAAAACTTTGTTTCTTAAATTAGTTTCATAAAAGTTAAAGGAAAAACTTTTCTTTAAATTTTTCTACTATTTCTAAGATTCATTTTTTACTAAGTTGAACCAAATTAAGTAATTGTCAAAAATACTTAAATTAATAAAAGAATTAATTTTCCTTAATCTATTTAAAAAGAGTTGCGAGCCTTTTATATAAATCAACCAATTTTTTTTTCATTTTCTCACTTTGAAATTTTGGACATTTAATAAAAATAAAATTTTCAACTTTTGTAGAAATTTAATCCTTCTTCTACGATTTTCATTTCAAGTTAATTTCTTTTTGTTTTCTCTTTCTAAATTCTTTTGAATACAAGAGTTGTACTTGCTAAGTTGTCTTAAAAATTTATTTGATAACTTACCATTATTTCTTAATCAAGTCCATTTATTTTTTTGTTGTCTAGAAAAATTCCATTTTATAAATTATTTTATTCTTAACCACTTTGTTTATACTAGTTGTTTAGTTGTAAACAAAAAAAAAATAGCTTCATTTTATTTATTTAAAAAAAATGAGAGCCCATAATTAGAGATAGATTCTAATTTTTTTTTATTTCTAGTGATTCAAGACCATAAACTTGATTCAAATTAATTAACTTGTATAAAAATAAATTCAGTGATAATTTAACATAATAGGATAATAAATTCTAATGAAGTATCAAGAAAATAAAGGCAATATAAAAATAAATAACAATGGGACAATAAAATAAATAACAAGAGTTAAATGAACAAAAAATAGATAGTGATAACTTTAATAGCAAAAATATAAATGACAAGAAATTAAAATGGACAATAATGTAAATAGCATAAATATAAATGACAATGGAATGTAAAAAGCTAAGGGTTTTAGGAGAAAAACTACTTCAAAAGCATCTACATAAAAATAATTAAATGGAAAGTAAAAATCTAAGGGTTTGGGGGGAAAAAGCCACTCCAAAACCATCTACATAAAAACAATTAAATGGAAAGTAAAAACTTATATATTTATATAGTAGTAGTAGTAGTAGTAGTAGTAGTAGTAGTAGTAATAATAATAATAATAATAATAATAATATTAAGAATAGACATATAGTATGGGTTTAAGACGGAACCTAACACTTAAACCCATTAAGAAAACATATCAGAAGCTAAAACCTCACTCCCTCGTTACCTTTAAATGTGGTTATTGATGATGAAATATGGAAGAGGAGAGGAGGCGTTTAAGTATAGGAACTAAACCTAAGCTTGGAATGCTTTAATAGTGGATACAAAATTTATGACTTGGAGAGGGAGAGGAAATGGGACTTCCAGCAAAGAGTCCAGAGAATTGGGTCTAAAAATTTGATAAAAAGTATGTTAATTGAAGTGTAGTAAGAAGGGTATTTATAGGAGAGAAAATGGTATAGTTTTGATTTAATTTTTTCACAAAATCCATAAAAATAATTAAAAATTGCACTCCCCCAACTACCAACTTTGAGTCTAGTGAGAAAATGGTATAGTTTTGATTTAATTTTTTCACAAAATCCATAAAAATAATTAAAAATTGCACTCCCCCAACTACTAGCTCTGAATCCAGTGAGAAAATGGAGTAGATTGAAGAAAAAAAGGGCTGTTATTGTTGACTGTTTAATTAACATGTGTTTGTAATGGTAAAAGTAATAAAATAATAGTTTATGGTAAATAATTAGATTTAATTTTTGGGTCAATTTTAATTAATTTTGACCACACCATGCATTGACATACATTTTTGTGAGTCTAAAATTTTTGTTTGGATTTTTCTCATATATATATATATATATATATATATTATTTATAATGAATTTTTCACTAAAAAGGACATTTATTAAGCTAATAAATCATGTTTTTATCAAATAATTATATTTTTAATTTTTTCAACATTTTCCCCCCAAAATAAAATTTTTATAATTAAAATATACTCAATATAAAATTTTCAAAATATTTTGAGGTCAAAATGTTTTCAGTTGGTTCCCGAAGTCTTTTAGAGGTATATTGGTCATTTTACAAAATCTGTTTCAATAAATTTCTAAAATTTTTAAAAATTATTATTAATTATTTTAAATACATAAATGCACTTAAAAATATTTTTTAGATATTTGTAACTATTTTTATCTATTTTCTCAATTATATAGTCCTTCTAAGGGCAAAAAAGTCATTTTACCCTTTCTCGGGCTTTGGTTCAAAAAAATTAAAAATCTAAACTAACTACTACTAATACAAACATAACCATGGGTATTAGACTCCTGAGATTCCCATCTGGTTCTTCATAGATAATTGTAGAATAATTAAAAAAATAGATTAGTAAGTAAAAGTGAGGATGTTACGTCGTCCATGTCACACAATGTGCCATAAGTCATTAGAGCTACCATGTTAACAAAGTTAGTAATAGGGACTACTTTTATTGTATTTTAGAAATTAGAGAACTCAAACCACTTGTTTTAAAATATAGGAACCAAGACCACATTTGACCAATTTACAAATATAAAAAAATATTCTTAAAATGATACATACAACACTTGTCATGTGACAGTCACATGTCAATTGATAGCCACGTTAGCAAACCAGCTATTGGAGTTAGTATCAAGAACTAATTTCATTGCATTTAATTCCAAGTAGTGAAGGACTAAAATTACTAAATTTAAAATATAGATTAAGTTCAAATTTGACTAATTCTACAAAGAACAAAAATACCGTATACCTTAATTTTTTTTTTCAATAGAACATGAGCTTTGTGGTAAATCTCACCTTCTTTTGCAATAAAATTGTTTGCTTTTGTTAAAGTACACACTCTTAACAAGCAACAGGTGTAATGCAATTTGTAATCATTATGCATAATAACAAGGAAGAATCTAGAAACATTGTCAAGGCGAAACACGTTCTTAAACAGTAAGTGACAAACAGATCGTATTGACCAACAGTCCAACACCAAACTTTTAAGGTTGAATAATTTTTATTAAGACTAAGTCTAGCGTGGAAAAGCAACTAATGTCTTCTACGGTGGGAGAGTTTTTGAGACCATTGGATATTTATTTAAAAATGAATGGCTTGGATGTTTAGTGCTTTACTGGTTTGTGAAGTATTTTTGCTTTGGTTTTTATTTTAAAAAATAATCCACGTGGAGAGTTAAAAATGTGTGGGTACCTATTCCCCATTTCCTTCCCACAGTTTGACCTCTTTTTTTTTTTTTTTCTTTCTGATAGTTACCCGAAGCCATCCTGGTGAGGATAGGGATGGATCCCTTGAAACCGCGGTCCACAAATGGTTCTCCAACATCCTCAAACCCACCAATAACAATAACACACCTCCACCTCCTTCTCCTCCCCGAAGGTCCCGCTTCCAAACAAAGCCCTCTGCTACGCCTCACTTGCAGGGGTTCCAACCCCCTAATTCAAGGCTAACCTTCAAGACATACACGTCGTCACCAGAGAATCCTCCTTCGGATGCTGTTCCTCTGTCGTTACCGTGAAACCTCATGCAGTATGCTCATTGGAGAACGATATCATGTTCGACGTGCTTGCAGGAGAGGATCGCGCCCAGGCGTGTTCATAGTTCTACATTGCTGACCGCAACATGGGATGTGGCTGCAATATTGCTGTTGCGGAGTTACCTGCAACTGTAACTGCACATGCAATTGCGGTATGAACTAAAATAACATGAATTGTTGCAACGTAACCAGCAACGCATCCACAACGGGACTGCAACACAATTGTAATAGAGTTGCAACACCATCCTCTTTTATTTTTTTGTAAAAAATAAACAAAGATTCAGACTTAAATATTCTATTCTAACGGGTTTGGTTATGTAAAATGTTGGGAAAGGGAGGGAGACATTTGATAGTAGTTAGTTTAAGCTACTGATAGGCTGCGTGATGCATTTAAGAGAAAGAAAAAGGGATGAGGTGGTAGAGGTAGGACCAGTAGGATAAAAGGTAAGGTGATAGAGGCAAGGGGAAAAGTGAAGTGCAAACATATAATAGTTTAATGCCGCAATGACGATTAATCTGTATCGCAACAATTGCATGCCCGCAATAACAACCATAATTACGACCGCAACCATAATTTAGAACTATGGGCGTGTTATTGCGAAGGGAGAGGAAGTGAGCGAAGAGCATAGCTTCAACAGGTTCCTTAGAGAGCAGAGGATTTTGTTGCAAAAAGTCTCGAGCAAAGAGTTACATGCAAATGCGCAAATCGTGCTTTCGGGGCCTTCCAACAGTTAATGAAGTGGTGTGGGTGTATTTCTAGTTTAGTCTTAAAAATGATGGTGGTGATATGGTGTGGCTTACATAATTGAATAATGTTAACCCTAGCAAGAGATGAGGGACACTCAAGAAAAAAAAAAAAAGCGCTGGCAAAGGGGACCAATTGCAAAGGAGGAGAGATCCACGATTTCTCACCGGGATGGCTTCAGGTAAATGTCAGGAAAAAAAGAGGTCAAAATTGTGTCGTGGGAAAGAAAAATGAGAATAGATATCCACGTATTTTTAACTCTCCATGGGGATTACTTTTTAAAATGAAAACCAAAGCAAAATTACTTCACAAACCAATAAAGCATTAAAAATCCAAGCCATTCATTTTTAAATAAATATATCTAATGGTCTCAAAAATTCTCGGTGGGAGACATTAGCTGCTTTCCCATGCTAGACCGACTCTTTTATTAAAAGGCATGACTACTACATACTAGTAATTAGTTTTATTTGTAACACAAACTTTTATGTGTATTATCATCTTCCAATCTCTTACTTTTAAACAATATAACTATTTATCATTTTTTTCTTTATTTTTTTTTTGGTCTTTACTTCTATTTATCTTCAATGCAAATTTAGAACATCACTAATATTCACTGTAGGTGTTTTAGGGAATCGTTCAGGAACATACAAGGAACACAATTCCTTCCTTAGCAAATTAAACAAAATAAAAATAAAAATCATTGTATCCTCAATCAACTGATTTTCTCCTGACACAATAATGGATCTACTTGGTGAAATTTGGGGGCAACTACTCCCACAAACTTTCAATATCTTCTTAATAAAATATACATATACCATTATAAATTTCTCTCGTAATTTAAAATGTAATATAAAAAGTCAATTTATAATATGATTGTTTCCCTGCCAGATTTATGTATACGAGTATTGTCCCCACAAAATAAAATTTATGGATCTGTCACTGTTGACGTTAATAGAAAATAAACAATGCGCACATATCATGTGATATGTTTGGACGTAAAAATATTGCAAACAAAATATAACTATTCTTTAACTTTAAATTCTAATTTGAGAACATCTATGATATTTCATAAAAGATATTTATAAAATACTTTAGTCACCATGTGTGTGTGAGTACTTTATGAGATGTTATTAAAGTAAGTATATATTTTTTTGTTTATAATAAAAACTTTGTCATTCTAAAATTATCTAATTAAAAAATATACAACTTTGTTTTTGAAATTAAGTGTCATTTATTTTTTTTAAAAGCTTCTGTGTTGTTTTAAACTTCTGTTGTCAGGCATATATTTTAATAAAGTTCATTTATTTATTTTCTACACAAAGTAAATATTTTTTTGTCATATTATTTATCTTATTTATACCAAAAATGTTAGCTGTCTGTGTTTAATTATTTTTATTTTAAATTTAAGCATAGGGTAAATAAAATATTTATCTTACTAATATTTATTAGTACATATCAATTATATACTTATAAAAGAAAAAAATGAAAGTACTATAATATATAAAGATTTTTTATATTATCATTTGTTGTAAAATTATTGAATTTTATAATAATTATTTTAAAATTTATATCTAGAATAATTTCTAATTAGTTAATAGTTTAAAATATTTTAAACTGATTATACATAAAAATTAATCTCATTTTAGAGCCTTTTAATTTTAAATGAGTTTTTTTATTATATCTGATAGGATAAATCTTCAATATTGGAAAATGTAAAGGACACCAAGATGGGTGCCGCTATTACGAGAGCCACCCACAATGGCCAATGGGTCATGGATTACACAAAGGATATTCTTTCAGCAATTCTGTTAATTAAATGATAGTCAGACTGGTGGTGGAGACCCACGTTCTTGCACAATTATTAAAAAGAGCATTTGGTCGAGTGGTATGATTCCTACTTAAGGTGCGAGAGGGCTTGAGTTCAATTCTTGGAATGCCTTTCAAATCATTTTATTAAATATCAAAGTTAAAGTGGCCAATCTAAAGGATGAGCATTGCTCTCTAAGGAATCTAAAAATATTAAAATAGCAGTTAAGAGATTATTGTTCAATCCCATTGATCCTAAAATTTGAGATTTATTCTTAAATTCTGTTTTTATCAAATTCCAAATCAATTGATGTTGTTATATCCTAAGCTTTAAAATAATTATTTGATGATCCTAAATTATTAAGCCATTGTCTTTGATAAATCCTATGCCTACAAGTTATTTCTTATATTTTAAAGCTGTACTTATGTGTTTTAAATTTGATTCCCTTCATTGTTGCAAAACAAATGACACACTAGTGTAAAAAACACATATAACGTCAACTCTTTACATTGGTACAATTAGAATCGATGTAAAAAAAATTGGTGGTATTTTTGTAAATATAAGCAAAGTTTTTACATCGGTTATCTACTTAACCGATGTAAAAAAAACTACTTTCTATATTAGTTAAGCTTTTAACTAATGTCAAAAGTGGTTTTTTACATCAATTAAGTAGGTAACTAATGTAAAATGACTTTTGAGGTGTTTAAAATACTTGTTGCCCCACAATAGGAAACAATAAGGTTTCGACAATGCTTTCAACCCTACTCCCTCCACGCTCGTGCCATCACCCTCATTGTCACTGATGCTATTGTTGCTGTCGCCATCGTTCGCAACAGTGTCGTGGAGTTTGTGAAGAGCAGGATGGACGCTATGGACGTCGTCAACTCCAAATCCAACGTCACCGTCGTTGGTGTCCCTTTCTCCGTCCCTGACGACAACCCCAACCCTAGCCTACGCGCCATGAAGATCTGGCCATCGGTGCCGTGGACCTTCATGACCATGAGCGCCCCGTCACCGTGGACGCCAACACTAACCGTTGTGGATGCCATCACCAAAACTTGTCGCCGTTGTGCCTAAGGTAAATCATTTTTTTCAACTCTGTGATTATTACTCTGTTGTGTAAAAATCGTTTTGGATTTGACCCAAACTCATGGGTTTTGTGATTAATTGGAATAATCTATAATTTTTTCTTTGTACTGGTTCCAGTTGATCATGGTATGTAAATAATTTATCTAAGAATATTTATTTGAACTATATGGTGATTGTTGAAGATTGTAATTGTGATGTGTTTGCATGATTGGCTGCACAGAGCTTAATTGGACCTTGTGTGATGTTCTTGGTTATTGATTGGATTGTAGGATAGTTATACATGTGGCATATATTGTATTGATTGAGTAGATGTAAAATATGGAAAAATACTAGAAAACAGAGGAAATGCTGTTGGAATTTCTATAGAATAAGAATGGCCATATAAAGCTTAGTTGGGCCTCTTGTGAATTTTTCATATTTGTTAATTTCAATTATATTACTCTTAAGGATGTCGAATACGAGTCCTTCAACCAATATGAACTCATCCATACTAATTAAATAAGAAAGCATTTTTTTCTTGTTTTTTCTTTTTGGGAACACAAAATTGTTCCTTTTCCTCTCTTGCTCTCTTGTCCCTACTAATTATGTATCTAGCAAGTAACATGAGGTTAGTGATACATTCCAAACAAGAAAGTATTTTTCTTGTTTTTGTAACACTCTCACCTTAATTTTTCAACTTTTTATCTAAATATTTGATGATTTATTTCTAAAAAATGGGGGAAAGAATTTCAAATTTCTGTTCCCCATTGTTGTGTTAGTATTTTGAGATCTATCTAATTATGATTTTTAATAATTTTTCCAAGTTGGAGCATGAAGAAATTAGAAAATGACGATTTTACTTTTATTTCTCAACATTAATGACTAATATGACAAAAAGATTCAATTGATATTAAAATGTCAATTTGAGCTTAGAATTATATTATATGCATTAAAATATAATTTCATTATTTTGATATTAAAAGCTAATTTATTTAAGTTTAAGCAATTTTATCGGTACCAATTAATTTAATTGCAGATAAAATTTACATTGGTAAAGAGGGACAGCACATGAGGACATGTCCCAAGCCTAAAGGGGCTAATTCCTCACTCTAATTTTGTTTATGTGTCCTAAATTGAATTAAAAACAAATAAAAATTGTAATTTTGACATAATGCATGATGCAATCACTTGGACACCTTAACTTTTCCCATTTTCTATAAATAGGCATGTCTTTAGACAAGATTTTCACCATTCTCCTCTTCCTCAAGCTAGCTGAATTATAAGAGAGCTTTTCTCTCTAGACATTTCTTTCTTTTTCTCTATTATTGTGCCATAATTTTACTTGTTTTCATCAACTTGTAAAGTTCTCCCTCTAGGAGCTTGGAACCAACATTACCATCAACTATTCTCCTCCTTTAAAGCTACTTGAAGAGGTAATGAGAGAAGTGAGGCTGGTTTTAAATTATGGTCATTTTATATGTTGGTAAGAAGGGTTTTCCCCTAAACCTTTCAATGCATTAAATTTAGTACTTTCTCTTATAATGTTATAATGTTTAATTCTAAACTTTTGTTACTCTACTCAAATTTAGATAATTAAATTATAAATAATAAGTTATTACTTTGCTCAAATTTAGATAATTAAATTATAATTATTAAGTTATTATTCTGCTCAAAATTAGATAGCTAAATTATGATTATTAAATTGTTATTCTAGTAATTAAATTATAATTACTAAGTCGTTATTCTGCTAAAATTTTATATTTCTAAATTGTTATTCTATTAAAAGTTTGGTATTATGCAATTTTTGTAATATAAGACAGAAATGTTGATTGTACTAGTGCTCAAATTAAATGAGACTAGGAAAACCTTTGTTTGAGAAGTTAGATAAGTTAGTGAGTAATATAAAGCGAGGGATATGTAGTGACATGACACCCTACTAAGGAAGCTATAGTTTGATACATTGAGGAATGAAAGGTAGGGACCCATTTGCGGAGGTCTTGGGGGTAGGCATCGAGTGGTGAAGGTCCCAATGGCCAAAGTAGCGCTTGTGAGCTAGGATATTCACCTGACTAAGCTTGATAACCCCGACAACAGCTCAGCATTCCAAGATTGGTGTGAGAGTATACCTTTATAAATAGCGTCCTTAACTATTATTTTATTCCTTAATAATGATAAGGAATGTACCATGTGATGCTGTTGAGAGAGGTATATGTACTCCCAATCACTTTCCGATTCTATTGAGAACTATTACTCATTTATGGAAAGTATGGATCCATACCAAGTTACAACTAGTAGAATACAACTTAGAATAAATCCTAGGTTTCTCTCTATTGTCAACTGTATTTTATCTATATTTTATGCTAGAATTCCTACCATACATGTGAAAGTGATTTTATAACAAATCACCCCACACCATTATTTTTCTTTCCTGCATGATTGATCGTGATTATTAAAGATGGCAGCAACACTCGATGATGCTGAAGAAAAGTCAGAGGAGACTCCTACAAATGAAGACCTATAGAGCTAATTTATAGTATTTTTCTTTTTGTATGACACTACTCTATATAGGACCTTTTTTATGTATATATTAGATTAAGTAGTATCTATCTTTTGATGTACTTTTGATCTCTATGACTATTGTGTATTATCAAATCATGATGTACAGTTTTACAATATATATATATATATATATATATAGATAGATAGATAGATAGATAGATAGCTACAGTCTTTATCTTTCATTTTTATAAAATCTGGAAAATTTTATTTGTGTCATCATCAACCTAACTTAATAATTCATTAATTAACTAAATTCACTTGGGTTATAATTAATGGGAACGAGTATTAGATGTAGTGCTATTAGAGCAGTTCTTTCCTATCAAAGCTTGGGATATAGCCTTGAGCTTCTTTGTGTTGTGTGTTCTTCCATTTACTATTGACAAAAACAGGAATGAAAGATAAATCATTTGTTCTTATATTCTTTGTTGTGGATGTCCAACCTTGCTAAAGAAAGTGGCCTGTGCACTCAATAGAAGACTTTGTTAAGAATAAACCTAATGTTAGCTATTGGGTTTAGTATAAGTGATTAGTGCATGTTTAGGTAAATTTTGGCTAGAAAAGACTTGGTACTTAAGAGTGTCCATTGTGACCCACCTCTCTTTCTTGGGAGTCTATTTGGTGTACTATCTCACAGATAACTTTTACTCATCTAACATATTGTTCTATTCAAAGCAATGAACTAAGCACTGAATTTCTTTTTCAGACAATAGCTGGAAGACCACAACAAGATACTACTTAGCAAATACTTGAAAGAATGATTGTTGTCCTTGAAAATATGAACTAAGGACAAGCCAATGAGCCTGAAAAATACTGAGGGCTTGCATCTTTTCACAAAAATGACATACCCACCTTTAAAGGCAGATTTGATCCAGATGGTGCTCAGAATTGGATTGTAGAGATCAAGAAAATTTTCACAACTATGGCGTGCACTGATGTACATAAGATAACTTATACTACCTTTATGTTTTCTAGAGAAGTTGAGCATTGGTGGAGGTATGCTATACCACAAGAAGAAGCTGAGGGAAAGTTAATCATCTAGGAAATATTTCACCAAAAGTTTTTGGAAAAGTATTTTCTAGAAGATCTAAGATGGAGAAAAGAAATAGAATTCCTTGAATTGAAGCAAGGCAATATGTATGTTGGGAAGTATGCTACCAAATTCGATGAATTATTGAAATACTGCCCCTACTTCCAAGTAGGAGTTGATGAGAGATCACAATGCTCCAAATTTGAGAGCGGGTTGAGGCCTGACATTAAGCAAGTAGTGGGGTATCTTAAGATAACCCAGCTTCCTACTCTGGTAAACTGTTGCAGGATTTATGAGGATGACATGAAAAGGAAGCAAGCTTAGTGGAAAAGCAGCGGGCCTCAGAGAAATAAGAAGCAGAATTTTCCAGAAAGAAGAACACCATATAATGCTCCACCTAGATCAAATGGCAGATCATTCGGTCAGAAGATTCTGGCTACTAGAAGTTTTAATACTCCTATTCGATGTTATCATTGTGGAGGACCTCATCATTAGAGGGATTGCAACAAGCTAATGGTTACCTACTTCAATTGTGAGGAGAAAGGTCATTATAGCAATGAGTGGACAAAGCCTAAGAAGGAATAGGGCAATAAGAACAACACACATATTCTAGCTGATAGACCCCAAACCAGTGGTAGCGTCTTTACCATGAGCGGAACTGAAGCGACATATCTGATGACCTTATTCAGGGTAAGTGTGTTATAAACAATAATCTCTTAAATGTACTATATGATTCGGGCACAACTCATTCTTTTATTTCTAATGATTATGTGAACCATTTGAATTTGCCTGTTTCACTTCTACCTTATGACCTTGTTGTTTCTACCCATACCAACATTCCTGTTGTTACTTCTTGGGCATATTTAAATTGTCTAGTTATTATAGAACGTAGAACTTTTTCTATAATTTGATTTGTGTACCTTTAATTAGATTAGAACTGGTGTTAGGAATGGACTAGTTATCTACCAATCATGTCCTTAATTATCATGAAAAAGCCTTAGTATTCAGATTTAGTTTCGATAACTCTGTGGGATTTGAAATAGTAACTACCAACCACCTAAATGCTTTTAAGAACAAAGAAGCTTGGGTATATGAAATCATATCTTCTTTAAAAATTGAGTGAGATTTTAATATTAATAATAAACCTATTGTTTGTGACTTTTTTGATCTTTTTTTCGAAGACATTCTTAGTTTACCTCCTGAGAGAGAAATATAATTCACCATAGACTTGGTACAAGGATCAAGACTTATATCCATAGCACCTTATAGAATGTCCCCTCTAGAGCTAGCAGAGTTAAAGAAACATATAGAGGAGCTCTTAGAAAAGCAGTTTATTAGTTTCTTGATGGGGTGCTCTAGTATTGTTGGTAAAAAAGAAAGATGGAAGCATGAGATTGTGCAAAAACTATCGCCAACTCAATAAGATCACTATTCAAAATAAGTACCCATTACCTAGGATAGATGATCTTATAGATCAATTGAGAGGAGCTGTGGTATTTTCAAAGATTGACTTGAAATCTGGTTATCATGAGATTAGAGTCAAGATTAAGGATATACCAAAAACAACCTTTAGGACAAGGTATGGACATTATGAGTATTTGGTAATGTCTTTCGGTGTAACTAATGCTCTTACAATCTTTATGGACTACATGAACCAGATATTCTATGAATATTTGGACAAATTTGTGCTAGTCTTTATAGATGATATTCTGGTTTATTTTAGAAATCACCAAGAGCATAAGGAACACCTAAGAATAGCACAATAGATGTTGCAGGAAAGATAGTTGTATGCCAAATTCTCAAAGTGTGAGTTTTGGTTGAATCAAGAAAGTTTTCTAGGACATGTGATTTCAAAAGAAAGAATTTCATTGGATCTTACAAAGGTGGAAGCAGTGTTGCGTTGGGAACAACCTACTACAATAACAAAAATACGAAGCTTTTTAGGATTGGCAGGTTACTATTTGAACTTCACTGAAGGATTTTCAAAGCTAGCTTTGCCTATAATTAAACTAACTCGTAAAGGGCAACCTTTTGTTTGGACAAAAGAATGAGAGGCTAGTTTTTAAGAATTAAAGAAGATGTTGATAACTGCACTTGTATTGATTCTGCCCAATCTTACTTGAAAGTTTAAATATATTGTGATGCATCTGGATAAGGATTAGGGTGTATATTGATGCAAGAAGGGAGAGTAGCAACTTATGCTTCAAGGCAACTAAGACCACATGAGAATAATTATCCAACCTATGATTTAGAACCGACTGAAGTAGTTTGTAGCTTGAAGACTTGGAGGTACTATCTTTATGGTGCCAGATTTGAGGTGTTCAATGATCATAAGAGCTTGAAGTATTTATTTGATCAAAAGGAGTTGAATATGAGGCAATGTAGGTGAATGGAATTTCTGAAGGATTACGACTTTGAATTGCATTACCACCCTGATAAGGCAAACATCGTAACTGATGCTTTACGTCTAAAATCCTTTCATGCCTCAATGATGATGATTAAGGAAATAGAAATGATAGAGAAGTTTAAGGATATGAATTTGGCTATGGAAGTAAAGCCAAAAAATATTTGTTTTGGGATGCTTCAAATAACTAGTGAGTTTCTATAATAGATTTAGAAAGCTCAAAATACTAATCAACATCTTCAAGAAAGGTTAAAAGCAAGGGATGAAGGGAAATTATTGGAGTTTGATCAGGATTCAAATGGAGTCATTCGATTCCAAGGAAGAATCTACGTACTAGAAAATGGAGAATTAAGAAAGATGATTTTGGAAAAAGCTCACAAGAGCAAATTCAGTATTCATCCAAGTTTTACTAAAGTGTATCAAGATTTGAAGAAGATATTTTGGGTGCTTGGAATGAAGAAGGTTGTAGTAGAGTTTGTCACATCTTGTTTAGTTTATCAAAAGGCTAAGGTAGAACACCAGAAACCTTTGGGGAATTGCAACCTTTAGACATTCCTAAATGGAAGTGGGATAGTATAACAATTGACTTTGTAACTAGTTTTCCTAGGACATCCTTTGGCCATGATGCTATATGGGTAATTGTGGATAGACCAACCAAGTTTGCTCATTTCTTGCCTATTAACATCAAGTTTTCTCTAGAGATGTTGACTTAGTTATATGTCAGAGAAATCATTAGATTACATGGAGTGCCTTCTAATATAATGTCTGATAGGGATCTTTATTTTACTTCTAGATTTTGGGAGAGTCAACAATAAGCTCTAGGGATTAAGTTAAGACTAAGCTAAGCTTATCATCCTCAAACTAATGGACAATCTGAAAGGACTATCCAATCCTTAGAAGATTTACTTAGGGCATGTCTTAGAATGGAAAGATAGCTGGGACCAGTTCTTATCACTGATAAAGTTTACCTATAACAACAACTTTTATTCTAGCATTGGAATGGCATGCTACAAAGCTTTGTATGGGAGAAAATGTAGAATTGCACTTTGTTGGACGAAGCTAGAGAATCTTTGATAGTTGGATCTGAGATATTACTAGAAACCACAGAGAAAGTTAAAATAATTCTAGAAAAGATGAAAGTATCACAAGATAGACAGAAAAACTATTATGATAAAAGACAAAAATCCCTTGAGTTTCAAGAAGAAGATCGTGTATTCCTAAAAGTTAAGTTACCTGTAACTAGGGTTGGCAGAGCCCTTAAGTCCTAAAAGCTTTCTCCTAAATTTATTGGTCCTTACCAAATCCTTAGAAGGATTGGTCCTATTGCATATCAAATAGCCTTACCACCCAATCTTTCTAATCTTCATAATGCCTTTCATGTTTCCCAACTCCGTAAATATATCCCTAAAACTTCACATATCATTGAGCCTAATAGAGTATAAATAAGAGAGAATCTTACTTACGTTGTATCCTCGATCAAAATAGAGGATTGAAGGATAAAACAGCTTTAAGGTAAATAAATATCTCTAGTGAAGGTTGTGTGGAGTCAAACTAATGACGGAGAAGCTACTTGGGAATTAGAAAGCAAGATGCAAGAATAATATCCTCATTGTTTTACCGATAAGTGAATTTTGGAGACGAAATTCCTAAAAAGGAGGAGAGTATTATAACACCCCCATCTTAATTTTTTAACTATTTTCTTAATATTTGATGATTTATTTTTGAAAAATTAGGAAATAATTTCAAATTATTCTCCACTATTGTGTTTAGTATTTTGAGAGATTTTTAATAATTTTTTCGAGCAAGAGCCCAAAGAAATTAAAAAATAATGATTTTGTCCTTGTTTCTCAACATTAAGGACAAATATGAAAAAATGATTCAATTGACATTAAAATATTAATTTGAGCTTAGAATCATGTTATATGCATCACAATATAATTTTAAATTTTTTTGAAATTTTTCTAAAATTTTGGTGCAAAATAACCAAAATATCCCTACATGTTTGATAGACCAAACTAGTATAGGTTTGACATCTACAAATGGTGAAAATAATATTCTTAGTTTATTTTTAGGTAAAATATTTAATTTTATAATTTTTCGTAAAAAATGGGTATTTATTGAATTAAAATAGATTTAATATGAATTTTTTTAACTTAAGAACACAAAATAAATAAGTAAAAATTGGAAATAATTAATAAAAATTAAAAATTATTTTTAGAAATTTATTTTTGATGGAAAATAATATATTTGTTAATTTTTACCTTTAATTTCATTGTTTTGATATTAAAAGCTAATTTATTTTTAGGTGTTTTTATCGGTACCAATTAATTTCACTATAGATAAAATTTACATTGGTAAAGTGGGACACCACATGAGGACACGTCCCTAGCCTAAGGGGGTTGATTTCTTACTCTAATTTTGTTTATGTGTCCTAAATTGAATTAAAAATCTAAGTTTTTTCCATTCTCTATAAATAGGTATGCCTTTAGACAAGATTTTCACCATTCTCCTCTTCCTCTAGCTAGTCGAATTATAAGAGAGCTTCTCTTTCTAGAATTCTTTTTTCTTTTACTCTGTTATTATGCTAGAATTTTACTAATTTTCGTCAGCTAGTAAACTTCTCCCTCTAGGAGCTTGGAACTAACACTACCAACAACTATTCTCTTCCTTTAAAGCTACTTGAAGCGGTAATGAGGGGAGTGGGGTTGCTTCTAAATTATGATCATTTTACATGTTAGTAGGAAACGTTTCTCCTAAACCATTCAATGTATAAAATTTAGTACTTTATCTTGTATTGTTATAATGTTTAATTCTAAATTATAATTTTTATTAAGTTAGTACTCTGCTCAAATTTAGATAATTAAATTATAAATATTAAGTTTTTACTTTGCTCAAAATTAGATAACTAAATTATGATTATTAAATTGTTATTCTAGTAATTAAATTATAATTATTAAGTCATTATTCTACTAAAATTTTAGATTTCTAAATTGTTATTCTTTTAAGAGTTTGGCATTGTACAATTTCTGAAATACAAGGTTGAAATATTGATTGTACTAGTTATCAAATTAAATGAGATTAAGGAAATATTTGTTTGAGAAGTTAGACAAGTTAGTGAGTAATATAAAGCGAAGGACTTATAGTGACATGACACCTTACTAGGGAAACTATAATTTGGTACACTGAGGCATGAAAGGTAGGGACCCACTTGTAGAGGTCTTGGGGGTAGGCATCGAGTGGTGAAGGTCCCAATGGCCAGGGTAGCACCTGTGAGCTAGGATATTCACCTGACTAAGCTTAATAACCCCGACAATAGCTCAGCATTCCAAGATTGGTGTGAGAGTATTCCTTTATAAATGGACATCCTAAACTGTTATTTTGTTCCTCAATGATGATAAGACCTGTACCATGTGATGTTGTTGAAAGAGGTATATGTACTCCCAATCACTTTCCGATTCTATTGAGAACTATTACTCACTTATGGGAAGTATGGACCCATACCGAGTTAAGGCTAGCAGAATACAACTTAGAATAAATCCTAGGTTTCTCTCTATTGTCAATTGTATTTTATCTATATTTTATGGTAGACCTGTAGAGCTAGTTTATAGTATTTTTCTTGTTGTATGAGGGATAAGGTAGATTAACATTGCTTTGTATAGGACCTTTATGATGTATATATTGGGTTAGGTAGTGTCTATCTTTTGATGTACTTTTGATCTTTTTGTATTATATGACTATTATGTATTATCAAATCATGATGTACAGTTTTACAATGTACATACATACATACATACATACATACATACATACATACATACATATATATATATATATATATATATATATATATAAATAGATAGATACAATCTTTATCTTTCATTTTTACTACCATTTCCAAATTCTATTAAATTTAGAAATTTTCTATCATAAAATCGAGAAAATTTTACTCGTGTCTTCATCAACCTAACTTAATAATTCATAAAATTAACTAAATTAACATGGGTTATAATTAATGTGAACGGGTATCACATCTTTAACCATTTTTCCTCTCAAGTGATCGATAGAGAATATGGAGTTGCAAATCCACTCTTTGCTCTTTCATAGTTAGGATTGGAAAAACAGCAGTTAGAGGACCAGTAGTATAGGTCTTTCCATTTTCAAGATCATCACCAAAACATCTAATTTCAGCTGAAGCAATAAATAGTTCAATAATTGGCAACTTTTCTTTTTCAACAATTTTTTTTCATGTTTTGTTTTAACCTTGGAAGTAAAACCAGGTGGTAGGTCATATGATCCTCCACCTTCTTTTCCACCTTTGTTGTTGCATCTTCATGAGTTTGAGGAAGCCCAATTCATGATGGCTAAATGGCACACTATAAAATTGTTGAAACAAGACATAATTGAGCACTTATCACTTCAAACCTTATACGACACATCTGCTACTTTGTACTTACCAATCACTCTTTTAAGCTTTTCAATCCTGCCTTCAAGATTATAAGATACTACACCTTCTTTCCAACACAACCATTATATATTTCTCCTTCCTTACTTTGTTTTGATTTATTTCCATTATGTCAATCAAGGTCAACTCATGGTGAGCTGAATGGCACACTGTGAGAGTAATCAAATCCAAGTAAGGAAGCCTTACCAGAATTTGATACTTTTGATGTAAAGGAACCAATTGAGAACCTTGAAAGAGTGCTTGCTCAATATATTTTGTTTTGTAAATTTCTCTTATTATATAGCTTTTTAATTTTCTACTTTTTTCTATATTGTTTGCAAAATATACTAATAATGTCTTCCTATATTACTTGACATTTGCGGAAGCAAGTTTTTGTGATGATATTGGTCTAAAGCAAATAGGTGAAATAGAATGTTAGCTTTTATTTGGGTTAAATAAAATGTCCTCTCATTCTATTTGTCCTATTTGTTTTAGAACAATATTACCACCAAGACTTGTCTCCGCAATGCCCTGTAATATAGGAAGACATTATTAGTAGATCTTGCAACCAATATAGAAAAGTAGAATTTCAAAGAAGTTATAGTTATAAGATTAATTTTCATAACAAAGTCTAGTGGTCAATTGTAACATCCCCAAAATAGGTTAATACCAATTATGTTAAAAATAAATCAAATGTCTTTTATTATTGTTTTATGAGTGCTTTGTATTATATAGAACTTTGTCTTATTTTATGATGTAGTGTTGGGCCAGAGTTAGATTAGAGGAGAGAAGGGCCCCTAAGGCCCAATAAGGCCTCCCCACCCTTCTAAGACCTCCAAGCCACCACCCGCACTAACAAACACACACACACACACACACACACACAATTTCACCCTTAGGAGAAAAGAAAGAAGAGAAAGGAGAAGGAGGAGGAACAAGGGACACCCATCCACTTACCTATTCTTGGAACTCATTGTGAGTGCTTCATCTTCATCTTCTTCCCCTTTTCCCTTTTGATTATATGGTTTTGTGATTGGATTTTGAGTTTTGAGTTTTGAACCCTAATAAAAGGGATTTTGGGATTTGTTGTAGTTTTGCATGATTGATGAGCTGTTTGACGTTGGATTGAGGTTTAGAGGCATTTAGAATCAATTTATGAATAATTTAGACCCTTGGGTGGTCATAGTGGGCCTGGAATGTGTAGAAATCACAAAAAATGCGGTTTTGCCAATTTGCGCTCTGGCTAAATGAGCCACCCTGTTGCAGAGTGAAAATCCAATTTTCGCTGAGCGAGAAAATGTTTGCCTCAGCGAGAATACCTCCAGAGATAGGTCTGGAAACCTCATGTATACTCGTTGAGCGAGAGTTGATCTCGCTGAGCGAAACTTTGACTCCCAAAAGGGCATTTTTCACTTGCTAAGCAAGAATTACCCTTGCTGAGCGAGAAAGGCTCCAGAGAACAGGTCTGGGACCTTTGCACATTTTTACTAAGCGACTTTAAAGCTCACTAAGTGATAGGGTCTTACTTGCTGAGTGAGGATATGCCTTCGCTGAGCAAGAGACCCTTGGAACATGTTATATTCACTTTTTTTCTAAGCATATACTGTTTCCATGTAACATATGATTGCATCAAAATATGTTTTGCTTGATACCATGTATAAAAAGTCTCCTTTGGGGGAAAGAGGGTAAGAGATCATTTAGGTACCAAAGGTTGGCCAAGGGTTTTAATGAAACAAGCCTCTTAGACTGGAGGGGGATATAAATATGAGGTTGCGATATACCTATGTTTAATGAAAGAAAAACATGCATAAGACTAAGGTGCCCTCTTTGGGCGAATGGGCGGGTTCTGTCACTTCTCATTCCCCTAAAGGCTAGTGGCTAAACCCCTTGGACCAGAGGGGTATATAAGTAAGAGGTCACGACATAAGGACAAAGAGGACGCTCCTTGAAAGTTTGAGTTCAACACTTTTCCATAAGACAGAAAAGAGTAAATATAAAATGCTAGGCATGTGAATGATTGTCATGAAAAGCTTATGTTTTGAAGTGAGTAATTGATGTTTGTTGTGAATGATGCATTCAAGAATCTCATACATTGTATTGCATGTGTTTAGCATTCATTGAGACATTGTCTCATTAGTTTAGTTTCATGTTCCAGATTAACAGGTAAGGATTGTTGGCGCTTGGCCTTAAAGACATTATCTTTTGGGTGTTTGATGTATATATAGATTATAGAATATTCTTTTGGAAGACAATGATATGGAAAGTTAATATTTTGTATAGTGATTCCCTTGAGTAAGAGGAATCTCCCTTATATGTATGTGATTATGTTATGTGAGAAGTATGTATAACCCAGAATAATGAATTTCTTGAGTAATGACATCACATATTATGATATTCTTATATGTATGTTTCCATTACTCACGTTCTGATGACTAGGATGTATAAGCTTAAAGTAATACCTCTTAGGGTGTTACATTAATCACTCTTTCAAGGTTCTCAATTCAGCCTTTTACATCAAAAATATCAAATCATGACAAGACTTCGTTACTTGGATTTAATTGCTTTCATTATGTGTCATTTAGCTCATCATGAGCTGGCTTTCATCAAGTTGGTGGAAGAAATCAAATCCAAGTAAGGAAGGAGACATATATGACAATTGTGTTGGAAGATAGTGTGGTATCTTATGATCTTGAAGGCTGAATTTAGAATCTTGAAAGAAAGATTGCTAAGAGCCAAGTAACACAGATGTGTCGAATGAGGTTTAAACTAATAAATTCTTGCAGTGGTGTCATGTTTCAACAATTTTACTGTGTGTCATTTAGCCATCATGAGTTAGCCTTCTGAGGCCTTATAAAGATGCAACTGCAGTGGTGGAAAAGAGGGTGGAGGATCTTATGACCCACCACCTAGTTTTACCTCCAAGTTTATAACAAAATAAGGAGAGAATTTTATTGAAAAGGGAAAGTTTTCAATTATTGAACTATTTAGTGCATCTATTTAAATTAAATGTTTTGGTAATGAACAATTTGGAAATGAAAAGGCTTATACTACTAGTCCTTTAACTGTTGTTTTTTCTAATGCTAACATCTCACGACTCATCATTCTTCATTGATCCCTCTACTTTATTTTTGTAACTAACATTTTATCCTCCTATGTGAACTTGCAGATATTCAACAATCCACATCCATCCTCTGACTCTGACTTTAGAATTGTATTTCTTATTAGTTGTAGATGAAATTTATATGTTTGTTTCAAATATATCTAGGAGGTAGTTTATAATTAGTTATAGATGAAATTTATATATGTTTAGAATGGATTTAGGGACTTTACAATTGTTTGAATTATGTTTAGGAAGTACCTTATAATTATGTTTTAATGTATTTTGAATTTAGCATACTCGCATATGATTGTATCGTATAGTGCCTGCCTGGGTGTGTTTTTATTTTAAAGGTGTTGTGAAACTTATAAAACAGACAAAATATTAAAAAAATGGCTTTCTACATTGGTTACAGCCTTAATCGATGTAAAAAGTCACTTTCTACATTGGTTAAAGCCTCAACTAATGTAGAAAATCACCTTATACATATAGAAATTTACATTCTACATCGGTTAAAGGATGAACCGATGTAGAAAGTCTTTTTTACATTAGTTCATAGTCCAATGTAAAAAGGCCCACTTTTTACATCAGCAGGATTTACATCGGTACGTGGACTGATGTAGAATCCTTGAAATAATCGATGTTAAAAGCTCCTGTTGTAATAGTGACACCTTATAACACCTAAATCAATTTGTGTTGCACCCTAAGCATTATATGTATGCAAAGCTTTATTTAGAAGTCATATTATTCCTTATTTCTTCATGAAAAATCGTGGCACCCCTTGACTTCATGAGCACCTCAACAACTTTCCCACAATTCTTAATTACTTTTTATTTCCTAAGCCACCCACGACTTTCCTTTCACTTTTGCCACGCAACATAAAGCTATCACCCTCGATTTTGTTTCATGTCGCCACCATCGAGAACCACAAGTTCAAGTCCATGCCACTCTCACTTGCATGCGTCGGGTTTGAGCTTTCAAAGCTCAAAATAAAAATTTGTTCAGTGGGTTTCCATCTATTCGAGCATGTGATTGAGTCTACGACTTGTATCGACTTGGTATGTTCTTAATCTTTCTAAATCTCTCACTTTCTCTTCATCTTTGCTTTCTCATTTTTGAAAGAGGAGGCTTTGTGTGATGTCATTTGACTAAAATGAGCCCATAAGTTTACTCACTATTGTCTCTTGATCATAATGATTGGAGTGCCTTTTCAAATCAACATCGTTTTTCCACTTTCTCTCTCTTATGAGCACATGTTCAAGGTCTTGCATATAGGCCTTACAATTGTCTAATCCCACATGCAAATCAACTATTATGTAGTACTCATCACACTCTTCGATTTGGTAGGTCCTGATCGTCATTCCGAGCACTAGTGAGGAAACAACATCGATTGGAAGTTCGAGGTTCGCGAAGAGCGAAGAGCAAGGACGAAGTGCAACATGCTCCTAAAGTCCCTTATGTGTTTGAGGTAAGGCAGGGAGTGAGGGGTAGTGTATAAAGTTGGCACAAGGTGTAACACCCTAAAGGGTATTTCTATGAACGTGAAAACTTTAAAATATAAAAACACTGTACGAAAGCTACACATAAACATAAACAAATTTTTATATAAGAGTGACAAAAAAATACATACATGCCTAATACAATTCAACTATCACCCAAGGGCATCATACAACTATAAGAAGAAAAAAAAATACAAAACTTAAACTAAAGCTAACTACGTCCTTCTTGCATGCAACTTTAATCTCCATCAGCACACGTCTTCTTTTGGTTCTTGAAAAAAGGGAAACTTAAAGGAATGAGACAAAAGTATCAATGAGTGCTCTAAGAACTCTATAGCTGGGTTAGACTTTTCTACCCGAACAACTTTTATTACTTATCCCTTATGACTTTACTCTCTCTAGGTCTCTAATAAATCTCTATGCCTATGGTCGGATCTATAACTTTCAATTGTCAATACTTCCTATTAACTCCCAATTCATTCTCACAACTATTACACTAATTTATTCTTATCATTATCTTAGTATTTCATCCCTACTAACGCCTTTTATCTATAACTTACTCTAGCTGACTAAACATTCTTGTTTAGAATCTACCTTACTTCGCTTAATACTTAGAGTTATCCACTATGGTCAAACCTAAGGCTAGTAATACTCTAGGATACTCTTAATATTCACCTTAACACACCTAATTATATTTCTCTTGCTAAAATCACACTTTCCTAATCATTTGGGTGAGAACTTACCCATCCTCTTTCTTATTCACAACTATTAGAACCTTCATAATACTAACTAGAGCATAACCTCTCTCATATCCCTAGTGTAGCAAAAACATCCATTGTTACTTAAGGTACAAACATACTTTTCATCTTTCGCCTAGTAGTTAGACATATATATCTTACTCTCTATCAAATAGGAACAACATACATGTGTAGCACAATCACAAACACATAATCTTAACACTTTTCATATCACAAGACACAATCACAGTTTTAACGTATATACAATATAACAATCAGTCATGAACAAAGGCACACAAACTTCACACAATCACAATATAGCACAATTCAACATATCATACTATAACAAGATGCATATGCATGCCATGTTCCTTAATCTTTACTTCATGCAAACGTGGTACCAATTCTAACTCAAGAAAGTAGTCTAGGTGTACATGCTAGCCATAAGGAAGTGCCATCAATGTCCTGATGCCTTTGACTTAGCATTCTACACTAGATTGATATTCTCTAGTGACTAGTTAGGGTTACCTAACTTTCGAAGTATGTCTCAACTCCATGGGATTAATATAAGTCATTAGGGTTTCTACACCAGGTATAATCACCCAAGGTCGAGTTAAACAACCCCTTAGGGCCTCCATCATCCAAATTCATACATACTTTTCGCCAGCACAATCATCTCAAATGTTATGATGCATGACTCATACATACAATGTACATAAGTGTTCCTTAAGACCTTTTATTTACAAACAAGTGAGTCCCATCCTCGCCTCTCACAGGCTAAGTCCCTTATAGATGAGATATCACTCGAGCCCATTCTCGCCTCTCACAGGCTAGGTCACTTGTCACAATGATATCAAGTTGTATTATTGATAAGTGCTAGGCAAACGTACCAATTTGAACAAGTAATACAGTGATGAGTGAGTATCGTTCTCCCAAGGGACTTACGTAATACGTGGCAATCTAATAATTTTCTATCCTAAACTAATGTAAGTAGAGAATGATAATAATTTCAAGAAATAAAGACAACTTAAAATAACAACAAGGAGGACATTAGAACATAAACTCTTTGTGATATTTAATTGAACACTTAATGTGCGTAAAAGGATTTGAATCAAATATACATATGAAAATAGTTGGGGTTTAACCTCATTAAACCTTCCTAACATATACTATATGAGTTATACAGTCAATATTAGTTGCCAAGTTACCATCATTTAGCTAAAATCATTGACCTTCATTCCTTACAAGTTAAAAATCTAAGTCATTTGAATGAACTACCAACTCCTTGCATAGCTTAACCAAATAACTTACATTAAGAATAGAGGATAAAAGATGTTTAACATATAATAGTCTAGTCCTAGATCTAGAATGTATTAGATGCCTTTTTTAGATCTAAGCTTCAAACCAAGTTTTCCAATAAGATTCAATGCTTAACAAGAACAAGTTAAAGTTAATAAAGCAAAAACAAACATTAAGAGTAGAAGAAAGACATTAACATGAAACTAAACTGAATAGATATCTCAAAATAGATACATGAAGGTCAACATTAATTACATTAAACCCAACAAGGGTGAATCTAGCTACATATAGCTAAAGAAAAGAGGGAAACTTGGATGGAAAAGTTGAAGAAGGGAAGAGCTTCCATTCTAGAGCTAAGAAAGCTTCTCTTCAGTGTCTTATAACCTTAGAATAATAATAAACCTAGGCTCTTGTCCCTCAACACTTTTGTAGCTCTCCCTAATGAATTTTTTCTTTTCCACTTAAATGTCACATTAATTGAATTTGGCATTGAGCGCGATATTCCGTTGCTGAGTGCCAAAGCAAGAAAGTAGGGAGTTCCTCTCTGCTAGGTTGGCGCTAAGCGCCAACATATAGGCACTCAGCGCTAATTGCTGGTTAGTGGTGCTCTCTTTTCTTCTCTTCCGCGCTGGAATATGCTATAGATCTCTCTCCCTCCTTCCTAAATCTTTCTTTCTTCACTTTAACCTGCATAAATTTCCAAAAAATAATAAAATTCTCAAAGAACTTGAAGTGCTAAACCTATATTCAAAAGTATATAGTTTGTATAAAGGTGGACAAATCTAAACATTAAGTCAGCAAAAATTGGTATATGTATCAAAATATGTACCAAAAAGAAAGGTATGACTAGCACTTATCAATCATACATCTCATAGCACGATACACACAAGCATAATATCACAAGTCAAAACCACCATGCAAGTAAACCAACATTCATAACATCACGTACTCACTTCCTTTATCCCATATCATATTTCTATCTCTAAGCAGTCTAATTACTAGTCTCTCAATTCAATTTTTGATTACCTAAGCTAATCCTACTACCCTTGTACTCCAAAATTTGCACACTTCACAAGGGACTCAATATAGACATGCTCAATGGATCACGGGCATGTTAGATCAACCAATTTTGAAAGCTTATTATGGCTTATTATTTGGCTTTATTAAATGTTTATTGGGCTTAATATTGGTGTCGTAGTTGAGTTTTACATGTTTGAATTCAATTGGACTTAAATGAAAATCTTAATTAATTTTTGGATTTTTATGGATCTTGACCTTTTGTCCTTGTTTGCGTCATAACTTGGGCTACAGAAATGTGTTTGAGATGATCTTGGTGTCTATGGAAATATAAGAGAAAAATATATAACTTTCATGGAAGTCATAAGCTGATTTAGCCTAGATTATGGATGAAAATTGACTCAAAGTTGGACATGCTGCTTCCTGCTAATAGCTTGACATAGGTGTCGTATTTTGGACATATGTTGAGTTATACACATTATTTTTAGGTGATTCCAAAGCCATTAGTTAGAGACGTCTAGGGATACAATTCCTATGTAGACCACAAATCCTAATTCAATCATCTTTCTACTCGTTTTTGCCACTATGTAAATGTTTTCTATCAGGAAGGTAAGTACGGGCGGGCTGACTACTCAGCAAATTGCAAAATTGTGATTTTAAAGCATGGGGGTTTCTTAAGGCCTCCCTAAACTACCAAAATTCTATAAGGTAATGTTCATACTTTCTTAATGTTCAATTAACTAACATTTTATTTCAAAATGGGGATTTCCTATCAATCTAAGTCATTCTCATTTAAGGCTAATCCTTTAATTCCTTATCCAAAATAAAGGAAACCTTCAACTTAACCGAAACTCTTACAATAATCTCATTCTACCCTCAAATAGTCATAGGTTCAATCAATTCACATTAAATTCATCTTAAGGGAAACCAACATAACCACACATTCATGCAATACACATGAAGAGCAATAATTACAATTCATGCCAATCCCAAACATACCAAAGGAATTACAATCAACCCTCGAGAATTTAGTCCCAAGGATTCAAAGGTTTGGGGAATTTGCATTTCCCTTCACAAACACAATCAAACACAAATAGATACCAAAAACAAATGGGGTCTAAGGTCAACCCCTCTACCCACAACTATTGTTATACTTATGAGCGATATAATCTCATTCCCCCCTTACGTTTCTAAACATTAATTCAATCCTATAACTCAGTAATCATTCATGACCTCAATAACTATTCAAAATCCATAATCTTAACAATATAGTTAGAATTGGCAAGGAGAGCGAAAATAACATGCATAATGAAGGTAAAGGCTAGGGAAGGGCAAAGGGAAGCACTCACCTGGGAAAGATCGCAAAGATAAGCTCTAGGGCTTGGGTCTCCAATCTCCTTCTCTTCTCTCCTCCTCCTTTCTTCTCCCTTCTATTTTTTGACGGCTAACCCTAATCTCTTTCTATCTTTCCTTCTTATAAAACCTGGGTGGGTTTGTGGCTTGTTTGACTTAGTCCCTTATTGGGCCCTAGATACTCTATTTAGTTTCTATTATTTCATTTGTACTAATTTCTAGCACTAGGATATTAATAACAATAATGATTCGAGTCTTAATAATAATAATAATAATAATAACAACAACAACAACAACAACAACAACAACTAAGGTATTCTTTATCAAATAACATAATATCAGAGCCCTAAAAAGGTCTCCCTATGGTTTATTTCTAATACTCAAAATTTAGGTTGTTACACAAGGAAAGAGTTAGGAGTTTCCCATTCCTAACGTCTTTTGGGGTTTTGTGCTAAAGAGTCATAGTACGACTAGCAACTTAGTTCATATGGAAATCAATTTATATTCTAAGTTGTTAAGTTTGTGGGTTTCGATTTAATTATATTTGTGGTTAGTGTTATAGGGAGATTAGTGATAATCTATCGTGAATGGACAAACCCTAGCTCAAAGCAATTAGTGAAATTGCTCAAGAGCACTTTTTGATTTTGTCATGTCTTGTATGTTGGTGATTATGAAGTATGATGTTGTGGATATATTAATCTCATATGTTAAAATCTAAATCTTTTATATTTGCTATGATTCAAATGTTTTGTTGAAGTATGGAGTCTTTAAATTAAAGTTGGATATGGGTTTAAGGCAAAAGTGTAAATATGTGATGGGTGTGAATGCTTTGAATCTGTGTGTGTGCTTATGTATTTTCGTGGAGTAGTTATCTAGCTGAAAAGGGTGAAAATTTATGCCTAAACCTTGTTCTAAACCTGTCTTGGATGGATTTCCATGTATTCATAAATCAAATCTAGATTATATACTTAAATTAGATGTGGGATGGTGTGTCCTACATGGAAAGTAGCTGTATTTTGAGTTATAAATGCTAATTCTTAAAATTTGCAATGCAAACTGTGTGAATTGAATATGGATTTGCCCTTTTATTGACTTAAAGCCTTGTGTCTTAGCTACCAAACCCAATTGGCCTCACTCAAATAGTTATTTTCTACAAATTATACCATTATTTTTTTTAGGCATGTTATGTGTGGTTTTCGGGTTTGGACAGCTTGAGTATCAAAGGTTTATAAGTGGTTAAATGGAGTCTAAATGCAAATCTAAGTTGAAGGACCACACCCCTATTTTGTTATATTTGAGCAACACTTAAATCTAAGTGGTTTAAGTCTTGAGTGCCGCACATTCATGAGTTATGTTAGATGGAATGAAGAGAGTATATGTGCCATTGTTGTTGCGTGCTGCTTTATTTTTCTATGTAATGCAAAATTCACTGTGATGACTACAAATATTATTTTCAAATTTCCTTTGGTATAATTGTAGATATGTGTGTTCTCTTTGCAATACAATTAGTCTCGTCTTGTTTTGAATTTTTTGTAATTTATGGTGATTTTTCTAGTGCAACCTATTTCATGGAACTGTGAATTCATGTTGTGACTGGAAATGTGCTATTTTGTGATGGGTTGTGTATGATGGTGGTTGCAATATATTTTTCCATGAAATTAAACATTGTGGCGGTTCTAGAGGAGTTAGAACCACTTCATTTGCATGAGTACATAATTAATGAAAAATTTTAAAAAATGAGTATAGAGATGGAAACTATTTGTGGGGTTCTGTTTTGGTTGTATAAGATGGATTTATATCTTTGACACCTATTGTGATTTTAAAAATATAGAAAAAAAATCCAACTAGTTTCTTAAAACCTTGAGGAGGTATTTGTGGAATCTTGACCCTAAATATTAAGTTTTCTACTTTTAGGATTTTTCTCACCCAAGTTAGTTTTACATAAGGATTTTGAATGTGTTAGCCTTGAAAATGTAGTTTTAATGGGATTTGGCCTTAGACGTCGTTGGGCTAAATCTCCAAGATGTCGTGGCTATGGCTATAGAGCAAATGTATTTTCTTACATATGCTTTTTATAATCACTTGAAGTAGATTTTAACAATGATTCACTTACCTTGCTAAAGGAAAATTTTGTAGCTTTCTTCTTTTGAATTTCCAAAACTATTTTTGTAATACTCTATATCTCTTGGTATTTGTACCCTTATAATTACTGAGATTTGATTTTGAGAATTTTTGTAAGTTTTTCTACTAAACTTTTAAGGGTGAGAAAACCTAATTAAAGTGGGACGAGGCAAGAATTTCGGTAAATCCATCCCATCCATCTAATCTTATAGTGCCAAAGATAAAAGATATAAAAGTTACTCATGCATCATGACATTATGGTGAGGAAATTCCTTTTTGAACTTATAAGCCATAGCGGCAAAATGCCTCTTATGCTAGTGGTCTGTCTTATAGAGATATATTGTAGATACTTTGAGGGAAATTTGAAAAAACACCCATAGGGTGAAAATGCTTTGTACGAAGTGGTAAAAATGCCTTATACGGGGTGGACAATGCCATATGATGGATTATGGGTACCCTATGCATGTTCATGAACAATTGGAAGGAATAGAACTAACTTATGCAAGTTTCATGCACAACATGTGTGTAGGAAACTAACCTCGTGATATGTGTTGTGACTATTAGGTATGATGTTATAGAGTAAGTTGATTGTATGTTTCCTTAATGCGTATGCCTTCTTTTGTGATATAATGTGAGTGTATGGTGACTTGTATGCTTGTCCTTACATGTACATGTGTGTATGATCTCACTTGTGACTTAGTATGATGGAAGGAAATTTATATGCATGTATATGCCTATATATATGCATATGCGTTATCTCTCCTACCTTTTTTCATGCTTTACCACAACCTTACTCTTCCTTTTTTGTGCTTATCTCTTGCTTATCTTGTTATATAGTACCTAATAAAGGAGACGAGCAGTAAGAGGTCCAGTCTAAAGAGCCCAGAGGTTGTTAGATCCCACCCTTAAGCTTCTACACTAGTGGATCTTTATCAGGGCCCTTTTTACGTTGTTTGCAAATGTTTATGTATATATTTTTGTTTATTACTGCTTTAATGTTGGGTACCTTGCCGGTTTAGGACTTATGTTTTTGTTGGATATATATGTAGTACTTATGTTATCATGACGAAGGGAGGCATTGTTCTTTTGAAAAACATATACTCTTTTATTATGGTTTGGATGTTTTAAACTCTTTATATCATGATGTTTGTAGGGCTGATTCACCATACCCCTTTTGGATCCCTTACTACTTCCTTATTGATTATAATTATCAATTAGGTACCCCGAGGAGATTTAAGTATTTATTTTAGATTATGATTCATTATGATCCTATGAGATACATATATTATTTGTTATACAACTACTTATTAGGTACCTGTTGACTTTCAAAGCCAAGCTTCTAGCTATTATACTATGCCTATTGCAAATTAAGTACTTATACTTTTATTTATATCCCATAGTTTTAAAGATGTATTCTATGAACTTCTTATTTTAGAAAGCATTTCATTTCTTTCTATAAAACGTGAAAAATTTCCCTGTTCTTTTTTGTATTTTAAACTAACAACATCATGATTTCTTCCTAAAAAGATATTTAGAAGTTAAGTCTTATTCTTGATCGGGGCAACTCCCACAAATAGTATCAAACAATTAATAATAATTTTTTAATTTGTTACTTATCAAGAGTTTTAAATAGGTTAGTATTGTTATTATTGTGACATTTATCTCCTCAAAAGAGATAGATTTACTTTAGAGGGTAAAGTAAGAAATTATAACATTAATTAAAAATCAACAGTTGAGATTATAATTAAATACATGCACATATATAATTAGTTATGTAATTGTTTTAATCTCAATTGTTGAATTTTTATTTAATAACTATAATTCTTACTTTACTCTATAATAAATCCTTCATTTTAAAGAAAATAAATCCATTATCGTGATATTCATTTGAAAAGGCAAAAAGACTTGGAGTAAAGGAAAAAGATTGAAAATTGCGGGATACACGTAAATGGTCTTACTTAAGATGGAGAAAATGTTTTTTATGAAATCATCCAACATATTTTTGAATTGGATTACCATGGTTTGAATAATAAGATAACCATGTTTTACTAAGAATGGTTTGTTTCAGCAAGGAACAAAGGCACAAGGGTTCATTTCTTGTATAATATTGTTGATGTATATTAAGATAAGCAAAAAGTATGGTTGATATGATCCATTCATCTTTGCACAAAAGGCAAGATTGGTATACTATGTCCTTTATCTAAAAATTTGCAAAGACATACATGGTTAGTCTGCGACAATCTCAACAAAACGGAGGGATCATGTCTAAGTTGACGACATAAAGGAGGAAGTGCCTTATTAGGCTAATAAAATTTCATCTATTCTACCATGAGGAGAGCTAGCAACATTCTTTTTTTAACACTTTTTCTATTATTAGCTGAAATTTATTGAAAATCACAAATTTGGTGGGTCTCACTTCTGAATCAGGAGAGAGACTCATTAAATGAGAAGTGAGACCACCAAAATTTGTGATTTCCAATAAATTCCAACTAATAATAGAGAAAGTGTTAGAAAAGAAAATGTTTGAGAGAATATGTCTTTTCTACCAATTACACTGAATAAGTACAAACAAATAATTAATCCTAATAATGATCCAATGGTGAATGATGGTCAGTTAGAAGATGAACAAGGCTGTTTTAACATAATATAGTGATAAGGATGGGCATAAGTAGGACATTGATAAGGATGATGACAATTAACTTGGGTTGTACGTTTACAATACATCAATTTTGAAAACTCAAGTTTTTAATTCACTATTTATTATATGTACATAAACCTTAGGTTATATGTGTAATTTATATGTTGTATTTTGCAATAGTTATGTCAGGACAAGGTTGTTAGGATAAGAAGAAGATGTCTACGAACAACGGTTGAGGAGCCAGGCTTATATTACTTGGTGATCTTGCTAGATAAAGTGAGTACATGTGGTTCTAAAGACAACCTCCTTAATAGTAGGAGGATATTCATCAATAGAAGAAAGAGGATGTACCTTAATAGGAAGATCACGACCCTACTATCAGGGTCAAGATATCTAGAGGGATGTTAATGGGAAGGTCATCATTAGTCCTATTGATCGCGAGTAAGTTACCTTTTTATTTGTATATGTTAAGTACTAAATTTAATTTTTTATATTGGCTTTTGATTATAGGTGGACTTTAGCCTCTATTTATGCTAAGGCATAAGGTGTGCCATCATGACATAATTTCAAGGTCCTTATCATTCCTGGATTAACACTGTTGAGGAGGTTAGGTAGAATTGATGGGCCTAATTTGGGATAAGTTATGTGTATTTAATTATCCTTATTTGACGACTAAGTAATTGCACTTACGTACTAACTAGGTATTTTCCATTTTGTGTTTAGGACAAAGTGTCATAGGATTCTCATCATGAGGAGATTATTCATAACACATTTAAACAACATTGTTCTAAAATCCTCATGGATATACTCACTAAGGAAAGGAAGGCCTAAAAGAAGCGTGTTTGAATGAGGGATGAGGCATGGGTTGGTCTTGTTGTCTACTAGGATAGTGAGGCCTTCAAGAAATCCTCTTCCCAAAACAAGACCAACCAAGCTTCGGCCAAAAGCACAGTAGTCCATACTATAGGTCGTAGGTCTCATCTTGAGGTGGCATGAAACTTAGTATGCATTCACTCCAAACATATTTGTTTTAAAATAAGCGTCCAAAAGCATTTTGTTAAAAAGCATTCAATGCGCCTTTTGGATGATGACTTCATATGATATATATATTACAAAAGAACATATGATCAAGACATTTTTTGAAAATGACTAAGTATGAAATGACATGTCATAAGCATTCTTTTTACTGATAGTCCTTTTTCGAAAATATGCATGCTCTAATTCAAAAAGAAAGAATATGTTAGAACCTAAGACATACAAAGCATCTAACCCCTCAAAGTTTTAATGATAACAAGTGTTATTAAATTTTAGTGTTTCAAAACAAGTGCGTTAAATGTGTAGAAAGATTGTCCATAAGAGATTAAGGTATAATTTCTAACTAAGATCTATCCAAAATGTTTATGAAAACTTAGCATATAATGTGTCAATTTAAAATGAGCTTCCATCCTTTTTAGAAAACAAGGCGTCCAATGTACCTCTTTGTGCAACAAGTCCAATACATGTTTTCTAAAAAACATCCACTTTAGATATCGTCCAAAGCATCTTTACTAAGATGTTCACTTTTCATTAAGGTTTCTCATATGCTAAATAGCTTATATCCTTGTACTTCTTGAAACCGATTCCTTATACATCTTGAAATGCTCTAACGATTTAAAAATCTTTAGCATTTAATGAAAAGTAGGATATTTTGATGTATAAGTACAACCTTGTGCTAAAGTTAGTTAACTTATCAAGGCTAAAGTACAGAAAAAGAGAACAAAAGAAGGGATGGTTAGAAAAGTAGCATTGTGCATTAGAAAAGTACCTACCTTTTTGGTACAAAACAAGACAGCTGCATTCTCTCTCTCCAAGCTGCTCGAGACAAGTATCAAGCTTAACATGAAAACATTCCTATACATTTAATGCTCTCTTAGAATGGCAAAATGAAGCTGAAGGTCTTTTATCTCAATGGATATATTTTCATGAAGCTATATAAGGAAGACTTGAAGTTCGAAGAAGACAGATACATAAGAGACGAACTTGAACGAACTCGTAAAGCTTTTTCTAGACAACTCTTACTTTGCTTACAATTTCATATCCTTTTCTTAGCAAAGTTTTTGTAACTTATGCTTAACTTTCATATCCTTACATTGTGAAATGATTTCTTGTATAAAACAACCTTGTTGTTGTGAAAGCCTAGAAAGACTTTGTGATTAAAGAATACTGGGGTGTTGTGATCTTTGGTTAAATCACTATTGGAAAGCTTGAAGAGGCTATTAAGAATACTTGGTGTAACTAGTTTTGGTTAGTGGAAATCTTTCTAGAAAGAAGGTAATAGACGTAGCTCAGTTTGGAGTGAACCAGTTTAAAATCTCCTCTGTGTGTTTCTCCTTCTTTATCCTCACACCTTTTATTGGACGACCTTTTTATATTTGCTTGTAAACGTTTTGTAAAAAAGTTTGCAAAGTTTAGAAACATACAATTCAACCCCCTTCTTGTGTGTTTCTTTTTCTTTCAAATATACTTTGTGCTTAATCTTTTTTGAGTATTGGAGATAAGTCAATGCCCCAAAATACAACATTGTCGAGTTTCATGCCTTCTCTACAATGAAAAACAAAAAGCATTTTCTTCAGAGAAAAGCTACTTTTGCAATTATGCATTAATGTACTACTAGACAGCTTTTTCTTTCTCCTTTAAAAAAAGACAAAACTTGTCTACTAAATGAAAAATTGTACCAGCACAACATTGGTGCCAGAATTTAGAATGGACACATATTATCTCTAAATGACTATCTTCTCAAGGTCTATATAAAAAAGACCAAAGGAAGAAGATAAGGAATGTGATATGAAGTTATTGGATGATCTCTATATAAACCTTCATACACTTTGATTCAAAGTTATCCTACTCTATACCAAAACTTCATATCCTCACTTAGTGAGTTATTTGCTTAGTTACCTTAAGATCTTTTGATCTTGTGAAAGCCTGAATAGGCTTAATGTTAAAGAATACTTGGTGGTAATCTTGGGTTAAGATTACTGGTTGTTGTGTAAGCCTAAAAAGGCAATAAGAATAATTATTTGTAACTTGTTGAAGTTAGCGGATACTCCTTCTAGTGAAGGGATCGGACATAGCTTTAAGTTATAAAGTAAACCAGTATAAATCTCTTTGTGTTTTGTTCTCTGTCCCTTATCTTTTTTCATAGCTTCCACAATTTTTAACTAATATGTTTTCAAAGCTTCATTTGTGCACTTATATTTCTATTTGCAAAAAGTTTTCGAAAAAGTTTTCAAAGACACTAACACATAATTCAACCCCCTCTTCTTGTGTGTTAACCTATTTATTTTGTGGCGATGCCTACCAGAAATAGGATATAGCCTCTAATGAACTTTTTGAAGAAGGAATTTGAAATGTTGTTGGTTTAAAATATAGAAAATGATGGGCAAATTTTTTGCATTTATGAAAGAAAATAAAATATTTTCTAAAACAAGAAATTTATAGATCACATTTTGAAAACCATACGGAGTAAATTATAGTCTAAGTTTTTATTTAGCAATACGTGTAGCGTAATGTCTAGAAGCTTGGCTTCGAATTCAACAAGTACTTGATAAGAAGTTTTATTTACAAGATAGCATAAATCTCACAAAATCATAAAGAATCATGATCTAAAATAACTGTAATGCCTGTTTCTTGATAATATATGAATAAGTGTTTGAATAATTTAAATGAGAAAATTTAATTTAATTTCCCTTGCAAAGAATTAATTAAGAATTTTGTTTGGTGTCTATGTAGATTTCTATGGAAGAATTCTGCGTGAATTGGATCTGTACTGCTATTAGATAAGCAGAGATATATCTGTAGAGTTTTGATGGACAATGTAGGGCTATGGAATTTAATAATGATTGAATTCTAGTCAAGTTGGTAGTTTTCCTTACTTTCAGGCTAATCCTTCTTCTGATAAATTTGTCTGTTGAAAAGTTTGTCTAAAATCTTGCCAGATAAAGTGAATTCAGTTGTCTGATTTGATAGAGTCAGTTCAATCATGACCAAAAAATATTCTAAAGAGTCATAAACTCATTTAGATTTTAATATCAATTAAATTATTTTAATTGATTCAAGTGTTAGGAACCCTAAACCTAATTTTACGAAACTCGGTATTTGACCGCTTTCTTCACTGTCAATGTGAGAAATTTAAAATTTTCCTTGTTTAGACCCAAGTTATATGTCCCCCAAGCCCAACTAAACTAATCTAACCATTAGTCCTAATTAGACTAGTTTAGTTACAGCCTAACTAAAAACTTTTTCACAAATTCCTACACCTAATCATATCAAGTGTCCTTATATACCCCAAAAACCACTCTCCACCCATGGTTTCTCCCCCATGGCCGTCCCCCTTCCTTGAAGAAAGTAAGAGAATTATTTTCCATTTAAATTCGAATACACCTCATAATTTGATAGTTACCAAACTACCCTTCTTGAAGTGTTTAATATTAAGTCTTAAAACACAACAACTCTCCTTATTTCTTCCCCTTGAGACCATGAGCTATAGAGAGAAGAGAGAGCTTTATTCAAAGTTTCCTAAGTGTTGGAAGAGAAGGTAGGAACTAAGGTGTCCAAAGAAGAGGTGCTAGGTAAGAAACTCCATCCTTTTCATCTTTTTCTTCCTTCATCTTCTCTTTTCCTACCAAGACCTAAGTGGTCTAAAGTTTTCTTTACCTCCTTGGTTCTAAAGTTTGTTCCTTCTTATGTTCATGTCCTATATCAACCATTTTGGTGTTGGTTGGTGGCTTACCCTCTCAAAGTTGGCAGGAGATTCTCCATTTGCTCCAAAAACCTTTGCAAGCTTGAAGAATCTTAGCCCATTGTAAGGAAAGCTAACCCTTTTTCCTATGTGTTTGGCCTATGGTTGATATGTTTTCGGATGTGGTTTGTTGTTAAAAATGTTGTTAGTTTTTTTAAACGTGGTAAACTTGATGAAAGATGACATTTTTGTGCAAGTGTGTAACATGTTCCTAATATTGTTTTGTTTCTTGTCTGAGCATGGTGTACTGTTTTTGTCATATTTGGAGCTGTGGTTAATATTTTTGAGTGCTTGTTTATTTTTTGTAAAGTAAACAAAATTGTTGCCAAAATGGACTTAATAAACATGTAAGGTTAATGAAAGGTTAAGTCTTTTGAAAGTTGTGCATGCTTTCTGAAAAAGCTGACCAGACATTGGGTAATGAAATGTGATTTTGGAAGAATTAGTTGTGTAATTGAAGAAACTCTTAGAGTGACCAAAAATTAGACACAAAATATTTCAAGCATATATGGTTTGCCTATAGTTGGTTCGGTTTTCTATTTTAATGATTTTTGGAAATTGAAGGTTGTACTTGTTTTTTGACTGAAATTGGTTTTGAGAACTGTGAAATTTCAAAAATCATATAAAATAGTGTGGACCTTGTTTTTAATGTTCTTGGACATTTTGAAAACATTTTTAAGTGTAATTTCAGAAAATAAAAGATTTGGTCTCTAAAAAGTTTCCCCTATACCTGAAAAATGGCAAGACATGCTCCCTTGTCCTCTAGCAGGTCACTCTGACTTTGCTGTCTTGTTATTTTTGTATCTTTTTTTGTAGATTTTTGCTTGAGGTGATCCTTGCTGTTTTGGAAATAGACAAAATTTACTTTCAAATGTATAGATCATGTTAAGCAAAAATCGTTTGTTGTCATAAATTGATTTTCAAATCAGAGGCAAAAATCTAGAAGCTACTAGAAACTATTTTAGAAAATAAATTTTTATAACTTTTGCATAACTTTATAAAACTCTATCTTTTGCAATAAAAGAAATTACATGGCAGATCCTTTGAAATGAAAGTTAAATATGAAATTTAATAAAATATAATTTTTATAGTTTTACATAATTTAAAAATATATTTTGGCAATTTAATAAAAAGAAAATTGGTAGTAAGGCTTACAAAACTATGTTTTATAAAAAACCTAAGACCTAAATTTTGACTCGATAATTCCATAAATGTATTTTCTAATTTAATTCTAAAATTTTGACATTTTAAATACATAATTTGTATTAACTATATAAGGCTCGGAAAGTGTTTAATTGAATGAGTTTCTTGGTGAAAATTGTTAAAGGCATGACTTAGTGAATATTGGTGACTTGATGGCATGTTGACTATGTTATGAGACTGTTGATAAATGGCTTATCTGGGTGTGAACGATAAGCGGTTCTTGATATATGTTGCCATCAATGTCTATTTTTGATGAGATGTTTGTCATGCACACATTCATTTTGTATGAGCATGTGGTACCGAAGGTGTCAATATTCACGGATTATGGTGCTAGCCGGGTGTGAAAGATTGAAGACTATGGATGGCGTGACTCCACAGGAGACTAGGGGCCTTGTAAACCCTGTGTCATGGTGGCAGTTCCTCCATACAAAAATCCTGACAAAAAGCATTGGTTCCCATGACTAGTGTTCGGTATTCCCCAAATGGTTTAGGCACGTGCCACTTTGAGAACCCTGGTAAGGGTATCTATGTTTATTATACCATGATTAAGGAATATCTAAGCTGGTCGCTTAAGTTTTTAGATTTCCATGTAGAGTCTAGGATTCATGGTCTGCATTGCATACTTAACTGTGCTTTAATTAAGAGTAGTGAATGAATGAATTCTTGTGTGTTTATCTTGACTGACTATGTGCTTACTTTATGTTTATATGTTGTATATTTCGAATGATATGTTTGTTTCTTTTGGATAGTTTATCATTGCTTATGTGTTTTGTGTGTATATAACTGTGATGATCGTGATTGCCTTGATCGCGGGAGCAGATGGCGTTTCCCCCGAGAAGCGATGCCTTTAGCGTAGAGTTAGCGCCAACCATCCAGGATGGGCGGGGTGGTTGGACTATCGATGCGAACACCCACCAAGCACGTTTTGACTGCTTGTTTCTTACCCATTATACGCCACGTGATGCTTTGATCTCCACTGATTCTGGTTACGATTTAGGGTGGACTTCTCAAAGTTTGCTCGGGAGGTGCTGCATCCCCCGCCTGCTTTTCTAGCACGCATTCTTGCTCCTTCTCGAGTAGGTAATGCTCATGAGTACAAGAGGCTTTTCAGCACGCGAGCTTCCCGTGGGTGTGGACGTGGACGAGGTTCGGGCCGGGTTTCTTTTGTGGGAGACAACAATGAGGACAATGACACAGCCTCTACCTCTCCTCATTGTCTCTAGGAGACAATGTAGTTATGCTATATCTTTTTGAGTAGAGGTGACCAGTATAGAGAGTGAGTTATGTATCCCTCCCCTTTTTTGAGTTATATGTTGGGTTCATTTCACACACCTCTCCCACTATCTTATTTGATATTTCATGTTTAAGTCAGATTCTCATGGCTATGCATCCAGTACATTTGCATGCTAGACATGTTATCTTATTTATGCTTATGTATTTTGTTTTATCTTTGTGGATGTCTTTCTTTTGCGATGTGTTAACCATAAGACAATTTACTTTTGAGAAAAAGAAAATTCACCCACATTTTCACAAACAAGTTACCAAAGAGTTTTCCTAATTGAACTTAAAATCAAATTAGACGACTAGCTAGCGTTTGTTTTCCTTTCGATGTTTTCCTTGTGATGATTCTTGGTAGTTAATGTCACAAGTCGTCACAGTAACTAACTTGAAACTCCTCA
This sequence comes from Spatholobus suberectus, assembly GCA_004329165.1. Lineage (NCBI taxonomy): Eukaryota > Viridiplantae > Streptophyta > Magnoliopsida > Fabales > Fabaceae > Spatholobus > Spatholobus suberectus. The sequence continues at coordinate 24,857,022 of CM014737.1, read as the reverse complement.
GGTACCTACTAGACAGTTATATAATTTGTGAAATAGTAGAAGAATCTAAAAGAAGATGGGAGAGGTAAACCATATGAACATCATCATTTGAAAGAGTATAAAACATTAGTGTCATGGAAAAGAGTGTAAGATTTCACAAGAACATGAACTCCTTTGTCCATGATAATGTAAGTACAAATATACATAATCAAAATAAACATAGACCTACTATGACAGGTCTCCACATTACAGTAGTAATAGTCAGAGACATATATATGTAACGCCGTGTTTTTCTTAATGTGTGATTTAGTGGTTTAATAACTAAAAGTAGAAATTTAATATGTGATCTTGGTGATTAAAACGAACAAATAAGTTGTTGTTGTATAGGTGTTGTTTTGTGTTGGTTGTCTTGGAATTCTGTCTGAATTTAGGGAACTAATGGAAAATGTTCTTAAGCCAAAGTGAGAGTATTGGTTATGTTTATGTGGTTTGTTGAGAGAAGCAGCAAGTGTTGGGCCAGTTGTGAGTATTGGGGAGTGAGTAGACGGACAATGGTAGTGGGCTCGAAGCCTTTGCGAGGCCAGGGAGGGTTTAAAACACTAAAACCCCTTTTCTTTCTCATTCTATCATTCACTCACTCCTTCTCTCAAACTCTCTCATTCTCTCTCTAAGCCACCAAGAGTGTAGCAAGATTTCAAGCTTCGATTTCATTTCCTTGCATTAAGAAGGGCGAATTTCTTGAAGGATTGGCTTAAGAGCTTGTGTTCTCCATATTCCCCTCTTCCCTAAATTTCGGATTTAGAAGCCCCAAGAGGTAAGGGAAGCTTACAGTTGTTGAATATATGTTGTATGAACGTATTAGGACGTGTATGTTGTTGTGGTTTGAGTTAGAAAGCATGACTTGGTTGAGTTTTGTAGAAATATTGTTGAAAATGGGTTTTCTTGATTTTGTGGTTGATTCTCATTGAAATATTGCATGGATTGCTATATTTATTGTGTATGTTGTTGAGGATTGTTGCGTGTTGTTGTTTGACTCTTGTGGGGTTGATTTAGGATGAGAGTGAGTAAAAAGTTTGGATTTTTTGGAGTTTTCAAAGAGAGTTCTGTTTTTGTCATTTGATAATCGCTAAATGACTAGGGGTCTCACTAAGAGAGAATGCCCTTGAGACTGAAGTGAGGCTGTTGGGTTGATGTTCCCTGAGTGACCCATAGCGTCATTGAGCGAGTGTTCTTGAATCATGGTGATGGTTATAGTGTAGGAGGGATTCGCTGAGCGAAATTTGGTCCCTTGAGCAAGTGTTCAGGGAAATCTGGAAATTTTTCCAGAAGAGAGTTTGTTGAGCAAGTGTATGGCTCATTGAGTGAGTGTGGACATTATAGAATGCCTGGGAGCAATTCTGTGAGCGAGTACCAGACTCGCTGAGCGAATTGAGGCCCTGGAGAGTATTGCTCTCTGTTGCAGATGTTTCGCTAAGTGAACAACATGTTCGCGGGGTAAATAGTGGGTGTGGGTTTTGGCTTCTCCCTAGAGTGGCTAGTCAGTGAGTGAGTATATGACTCGCTGAGTGAAATGTTGTCGATGTAGATTTGGAGAAAGCCCGTGGAATGAATTCGATGAGCGACCTTAGTTGTCACTGAGTGAGTGACTATGATCACTAAGTGAAACTCATGGTCGCTAAGCGAGAAGCCTATATAGGGGAAAGTTGGTCCTCTGTAAGGAAGGTCTTCGTTGAGCAAACATGTGAGTCACTAAGCGAACGTAGTGTTTTGTAGTTGATCAAATTTTGAAGGTGTGGTTGTGTGAAACATGGTTGAGAAGGACTCCCAGTGTGAGTCTAATGTGAGAATTGTTAAGAATGTAGGAGGATTGGTAGGTTGCTTGGATAGGACCTCCACTTGTTGTGAATAAAGTTGTTGTGTATGAGTTCTCTCACAAGCTATGAGCTGCTTGGATAGAGCCTTACCTATTGACCATTCTTCGGGCAGGGCTGGTTTGGGCCTGCATGGTGTTGGTAGTTGTTGGGCTACATGTGGCGCTGGTCAGGGTCCACGTGATGTGGTGTTGATATATATATGTGTGTGCGTGTGTGTGTGTGTGTGTGTGTGTGTGTGTGTGTGTGTGTCTTGGCTTGTTGTGGTTGAGTTGATGTTGTGTTGTGATGCATGCATTCATGCATATGTTGGCGACTGAGGTAGCTAACGATGGACCTCATGCCGTGGTACGAGTAGGCATGTAAGTTGGTTGGCTGATTAGAGCAGCTGGCTCAAACAGAGCCTCCAACCTAGTGCTTGGATGAGACGAGGGGTCGTGATGATGGGCCTTTAGGGATGGTAAGATGGGCAATTCCATAGGAGGCTAAGGTAGTGCAAACCTTGAGTTGCTGTGAGCACCACCCATATACAATTATCCTGACAATACCACTAAGCTTATCCGTAGATTAGAGTATAGCAATCCCAAATGAATGCTAGATCTTCATGGTAAGGGATAAGACCTGGCTGATCGCTCGAATTGTTGTAAATCTCTCGAGAGTCGTATCATCATACATTGACATCGCTGTGGTGGATTTGTTGTGATATGGGGTCCTGGATTGAGAACTCTTTGCCATATGAATGTATGAGTGTGAATGTTGAAAATTGTTAATGGTTTTAGTAATCATGTGCTATGTCGTTGTTTTAGTAAGCTTACCCTTGCCTTGTTTTGTTGTTGTTGGTTGTCTTGTTACTATTATTGTGGTGCTAGTGTGACTGTGATGATCACGTCTTATGGCGTGGAAGTAGATGACGATGCTTCAGTGGACCTGGCTTCTTAGAGTTGAAGATGGAGCTCTGTGTTGGAGATGGTGTGGCTAGAGGAGTCACACGTTTGTTTTATTTTGAGATATATATTTCTGTTGTATTCTTTTGATGGGGTTGTATAGTGTGACCAGTCATAGAGAGTGTGCTTTGTACCCCTATCCCCTGTTGATGTATATTTATTTCGTTATATGGCTTCGAGGTTACCCCCCTATTCTTTTAATTTTTCGAAAGTTGTAAAGACAGGCACATATAACATAAGAAAAACGGATAGATCTCTCAAGTTACATGAATTCCACTCATGTGCATGTGTTGATTATGTTTATGCTTATTTGAGATAGTAGAGTATAGTATTGTTGTTGAGTAGCGATGGTTAGGGTCATTACACTTGTGGTATCAGAGCTGGTCGTGTCTTTTGGTTAACCTATAGGAATAGGTCCAATATACTTTGTTGTGTGTCTCTAATGTAATGGTATGTGTTGATTGTTTCGATTATGTTGCTATGGTGTGGATCCTTCCATGAGCGAAGTGATTATGCTTGAATGGTTTTTGAGGTATTGTTATTGTCATGGTTGGTTTTGTAGGATCTCGATGAGGGGATCTTACCCACCACCACCTTCAGCTGATTTCTCTCAGATCGCCAGGGCTATAGAGGTGATGGTTGCTATTATGGCCCAATAGCAAAATACTATGGCCTAGCAGCAGATTGCCATGGCCCAACAGCATTAGGTTGTTATGGCTCAGTTTAAAATTTCTCGAGCTGCTGCTGAAGCTACTCATGTCACCGTGCCTCTTGAGTTCCAAGGGTTAGCTAAGTTGCGAAAGAATGACCCTCCCCAATTCAAGGGTGAGTCAAATTTGGACACGGCAAACTTGTGGATGCAAGAGATGGAAAAGATCTTTCAGACTTTGGCTTGTTCGAATGATCGAAAAGTCACCTATGCCATATACATGCTGGTCGGTGAGGTAGAGTATCAGTGGCAAGGAGCACAATAGTTGATGGAGGCCCGAGGTGAAGCCGTCACCTAGGGTAGCTTTCAGGAGAAGTACTTTCTAGCGAGCGCAAGGCATGCTAAGGAGATGGAGTTCTTGAGATTGTATCAAGGGAAAATGACGGTGAGTGAGTATGCGAGCAAGTTTGAATACTTAGCTTGGTTTCACTCATAGGCGACCACGGAGGAGTGAGGATGTCGTAAGTTCGAGGAAGGCTTGAGGCATGAGTTGAAGAGGATGATAGTCCCTATGACGATCAAGGAGTTCCCCATTGTGGTGGAGAAATTGAAAACAGTAGAGCAATTGAAGTGTAGCACCCAAGTGGTGAGGACTCAAAGCAGTGGATCGTCTGGATCCAAGAGAGGAAGGCAATAGAGGAAGCCTTACAATAGACCATAGGGATCGCAACAGTCCTCTAGACCCCAACCATCTGGAGTTTCTGGTTCGTAGAGCTTGTTCATTGCTCACACCTCAGACTAGGTTGTCGGAGGTCAAATGCTTTAGGTGTGGAGGACCACACTATGCTAGTCAGTGCTCCTTAAAGGGTAATGTGTACTACAAGTGTCAGCAGCTTGGACACATGGCTAGAGATTGTATAGCCTTGGTGAAGGCAGAGTCGACTATGAACACCACCTGGGCTATAAGACCTACGACAGCTGGTCGTGTGTTGAATAAGTAGAGCTAAAGCCTCTCGTTCTGATGATCCGATATCGGGCAAGTGTGAGATAACTGGTAATCTCTTATCTGTGTTGTTTGATTTAGGCGCCACATATTCTTTCATTTCCTTTGAGTGTGTGGAAAAGTTGAAATTGTCTACTTGCCCATTGCCTTTTGATTTGCTTGTTTCCACACCGACCGCTACTCTTGTGGCGACTTCAGTTGTTTATGCTAACTGCCAAGCTGTTGTTAGTGGGCGCAGTTACAAAGTTAATTTGATTTGCCTTCTGTTGTCAGACTTAGATGTGATCTTAAGGATGGATTGGTTATCTTCCAATCATATCCTAATTGATTATGCCAAAAAGACCTTGATCTTCCCTAGTTTTGAAGATTTTGGATTTGTCACTACCAATCAAGCTTAGACTTCTTTGCAACAAGGAGCTTAAGGATACATGATCTCGTCATTCCTAAAAGTCAAGAGTAGCTTGAACCTAAACTCAGTGTCAGTGGTCAGAGAGTTTCCTGAAGGTTTCCCTAAGGACGTACCTGGTATACCTCTGTAGCGAGAAGTGGAGTTTGCTATAGATTTGGTTTCGGGAGTGGGGTCAGTGTCGATGGCTCCTTATAGAATGGCACCAGTGAAGTTGGTTGAGTTGAAGAGACAAGTGGAAGATTTTTGGGAGAAGAAGATGATCATACTAAGTGTTTCCCCTTGGGGAGCACTAGTGTTGTTGGTAAAGAAGAAGGATGGTAGTTTGAAGCTGTGTGTGGACTATCAGCAGTTGAACAAGATCACCATCAAGAACAAGTATCCGTTGCCAAGGATTGATGATTTGATGGATCAGCTGAGAGGAGAAACAGTGTTTTCAAAGATAGATTTGAGATTTGGATATCACCAAATACGGGTAAAGGACAAGGACGTACCAAAGACTACTTTTCGGATTCGATATGGGCATTATGAGTTTATAGTAATGTCGTTTGAAGTGACCAATGCCCCTATTATATTCATGGATTACATGAATAGGATCTTCCGTCCTTTTTTGGACATATTTGTCATTGTGTTTATCGATGACATTTTAGTCTATTCTTGTTCTCGCGAAGAGCATGAAGAGCACTTGAGGACAATGTTAGGAATCTTGAAGGAGAAACGACTATATGCTAAGTTGTCTAAGTGTGAGTTCTAGATGATGAGGTGAAGCTTTTAGGACATGTGATATCAGCCGGTGGGATCGTAGTGGACCCTAAGAAAGTGGAGGCCGTGTTGTAATGGGAACATCCAAAGACAACTACCGAGATTAGGAGCTTTGTTGGGTTGGCTGGGTATTACCGAGGTTCATAGAAGGTTTTTCAAGGATTATTGTGCTATTGACTCAACTTACCCGAAAGGATCAGTCGTTTGCTTGGACCGAAGCTTGTGAAGAGAGTTTTCAGAGTTAAAACAAAGGCTAACTACTTCTCCTGTCTGGTGTTGCTTGATTATGGTGAGCCTTTCGAGGTTTACTGTGATGCTTCTCATCAAGGATTGGGGTGTGTGTTGATGCAACACAGGAAGGTTGTGGCTTATGCGTCAAGGTAGTTGAAGAATCATGAAAAGAACTATCCTACCCATGATTTGGAGTTGGTCGTAGTGCTGTTTACCTTGAAGATCTAGAGACATTATTTGTATGGAGCAAGGTTTGATGTGTTTAGTGATCACAAGAGTTTGAAGTATCTGTTTGATCAAAAGGAACTAAACATAAGACAAAGGCAGTGGATGGAGTTCTTGAAAGACTATGATTTTCAGTTGATGTTCTATCCCGGTAAGGCAAGTATGGTGGCTGATGCCTTGAGTCGAAAGACTATGCATATGTTGGCCTTGATGGTTAAGGAGCTAGAGCTGGTGGAGAAGTTTAGAGACCTGAACTTATATGTGGAGATGTCGCTTGATCGTATCTGTTGTGGTATGATCACGGTAGCCAGTGGTTTCCTTGAAATGGTTAGAGATAAGCAGTTGCTAGACCCTAGTCTTTATAAGACTGAGGAATTGTTAGGCACAGAGAAGGTAGCAGATTTTAGTTTGGGTGCAGACGGTATTCTGAGGTTTAAGGGTAGAGTGTGCATACCGCAAGACCCTGAGTTGAGAAAGCTCGTCTTGGAGGAAGGTCACAAAAGCAAGTTGAGTTTGCATCTGGGTACTACCTAGATGTATCAGGATTTTAAAAAGATGTTTTAGAGGTTTGGTATGAAAAAGGATGTGGCAGAGTATGTTGCAATATGTTTGACCTATTAGAAGGCCAAGGTAGAGCACTAGAGACCCGATGGTTTGCTACAGACGATGGAAGTTCTCGAGTAGAAGTGGGATAACATCACTATGGACTTTATGGTGACTTGCCTAGAACGATAAGAGCCTGTTAATGTTATTTAGGGTCATTGTTGATAGGTTGACGAAGTGTGCTTACTCCTAACCTATTAATATCAAGTATTCCTTGGAGAAGTTGATGCATTTGTATATCAAAGAGATAGTGAGGTTGCACTGTAAGACCTGTCTTTTATAAGCTGTGCATAAGTGGTTGATAATCTAAAAACAGAAATTAAATCTAAATTCAGTATAAGTGAACAATTAATAATATTTGATTATGTCAATTTTAGTGGAGCTTTCTACGGAAATTTAGCCTGCTTGGATTTCAACTGTGTAAAGGTACACTGTGAAGGTTGACAGTGTAAGATCTGAAGCATGTTGATCCCTAATCAAATGATTGAATAATTTACAAGAAGGATTAAATTTATTGTCCAATGGAAAATGGGTGATAAAAAGTTGCATGCTATCCTTGTTTGAAATTCTGCAAAGAAATCTGCGAGAATCTAGTTGTGATGATATCTGTCGGACTAGCACCGATATGTACAGTTGGTGAGCAGTATGTGACCATGGAATTTAATTGTAATTAATTTTAAAATTAATTATGATTAGATTCTATTTAGTTTGATAGCTTTCCTTACCTAAAAAGGTTGAGACATTGGGTTTTTCTCTATTACCATTCTGGACCGTTTATTGAGAAGCCTTTCTAGAATCCTGTTAGATAAAGTAAATCCAACTGCCTGATTAGATAGAGCTAGTTTAGTCATGATCAAAGAAATTCCAAAGAGTCATAAACTCATTTAGATTCTAATGTCAATTAAAATGTTTTAATTGATTCAAGTGTTAGAAACCCTAAACCTAATTTCACGAAACTTGGTATTTGACCGCATTTTTCACTAACAGTGTGAGAAGATACAGTATTCTCTTTCTAGAACCAATTGCACGTTTCCCTAGGTCCAACCAAACTAAATGTAACTAGTAGTCCTAAGCAAACTAGTTTAGTTTTAACTTAACTAAAAGCATTTTCACTAATTCCTACACCTAGTCATATCAAGTGTACCCAAAACCACTTCCACCCCTTGTTTTTGCCCCCCATGGACAGTCCAAGCTCCCATTTTTAGGAGAAGTTGAATAACTTTTTCATTTAATGATCCAAAGTTCCTCCATTTTGCCAATTACCCTTGTACCCTTCAATTGTGTTGTCTTATAAGTTGTATTAAGCAAGGCTTTCCTTCATTTTTAAGAGCTCAAAACCGTGAGCTTTAGAGAGAAGAGAGTGAGCTTAGTTTGAGTTTCTCTAAGTGTTGGGAGAGAAGGGATAAGCTTGAGTATTCAAGAGGCTGGTTCTAGGTGAGTTCCATCCTTTTCATCTTCTTCTTCCTTGACCTTTTCTTTTCTATCAAGACCTAAGTGGTCTAGACTTTCCTCCATATTTCCATGGCCCTAAACCTTGTTCTTTCCTTGTGTTATTTTCATATGTTGACCATTCATGGTGATGGATGGTAGAAAGGTCAAAGCTTTGTGAAGAAAATAAACTCAAAAACTCAAGTTCCTACTTGTTGTAACCTTGGTTGTTCTGGTGGTAAGGAAAGCTAACCCTATTCTTCTATGTTTGAATCTGTGATTTACTTATTTGGATGTGTTTTGTTGCCAAGTATGATGTTGGTATTTTTTTTAAAAGTACTAAACTTGATGAAAGGTTTCATTTTTGTGCAAGTTGGTGATGTGCTTTTGGTGCTGTTTGATTTTTGGACTGAACATGCTACACTGTTTTTACCATAACTAGAGTTGTGGTGAATTTTTTCATTTTCTTATTGTTTTGTTGTAAACTAGACACTATTTCCTCCAAAATGGATACAAGAAACATACCAAAAGGTTAAGAAACGAAAAAGTTGAGCTTTTTGAAAGTTGAGCATGTTGTTTAAAAATGCTGACCCGACAGTGGGTAGTAAAACGTGATTCTAGAACAATCTATTTTGTATTTCGGGAAACTAATTGAATGAGTGAATAGTAAAAGAGACCCAATCATACCTCAGTATGTAGTTTGGTCTACCTTCTTAGACGCGTTGTCCAGGCTAAGTACTGACAATGGATGCATAGGTGTACTCATTTCCTTAGCATCGTCCATCTTGTACTTCTTGAGAAGTTCATTGACATATTTTGTTTGATGTATGAATATGCCATTTGCAGTCTGCTTTACTTGCAATCCTAGGAAGAATTTTAGTTCTCCCATCATACTCATCTTAAATTTTGCTGTCATAATCTTAGAAAAATCCTTGCATAAAGCGTCATTAGTAGCACCTAATATAATATCGTCTACGTATATTTATGCAATAATAAAATGTGATTTGACGTCTTTGCGAAAAAGAGTGGTGTCTACTTTCCTCTAGTAAAACCATTTTCTAAAAGGAAAGAACTTAGCTTTTCATACCAAGCTCTTGGAGCTTGTTTGAGTCCGTATAAAGCCTTTTTGAGTTTGTAAACATGTTTTGGAAAAGTATCACACTCAAAACCAGGAGGTTGTTTCATATAGACTTCCTCATTTATTATGCCATTTAAGAATGCACTTTTTACATCCATTTGATAGAGCTTCATATTACTATGAGCAGTAAATGAAAGTAAAATGCGAATGGCTTTTAATCTTGCTACTGGTGCAAAGGTTTGGGTAAAGTCTATACTTCTTGTTGAGAGTAGCCTTGAGCTACAAGTCCCGCTTTATTTCTTACCACTTTGCCAGCTTCGTCTAACTTGTTGTGGAACACCCACTTTGTTCCAATGATAGACTTGTCCTTGGGTGCAGGAACCAGCATCCAGATATCATTCCATTCGAATTGATTAAGTTCAGTCCTTCATGGTGCTGATCCAGCCTTCATCCAGGAGAGCCTCGTCCACTGTCTTTGGTTCCAGTTGGGAGATCAAAGCAGTTTGAGGTTGCTCATTGAAGGTCGATCTTGTCCTGACATGATCTTATATGCTTCCAAGAATTTGATTATCTGGATGATATGTCTTCATTTGCCAAGAACATCCAAGTTGGTTCTTTTTCTTCTATTTTTGGATCGTCCAATTAACTTTTGGATGCTGAAGGTCTAGCGTCTTCCAGCTTCATATCTGCAAATGAATCATCTAGCTCTGATATTTCTTTATCAGGCTTATTGTCATTGAACTTAACATGGATAGCTTCTTCAACTGTTAAGGTTCTAGAGTTGTAAACTCTATAGGCCTTAGATGTTTCAGAATAGCCTAACAGTATTCCATCATCACACTTAGAATCAAACTTTCCAAGATTGTCCTTAGTGTTTAAGATGAAACATTGACATCCAAAGGGATGAAGATATGATATGTTGGGCATTCGTCCTTTCCACAATTCATAAGGAGTCTTTTTCAAAATAGGTCTTATATAAATTATATTTTGTAAATAACATGCAGTGTTTACGGCTTTTGTAACACCCATTCATATTAATTTAGTTATTAAGTTTAAGTAAATAAAAATGCGTGTAAAATTTTTCCAGTTTTAAAAAAAATTCCAAACTTAACAGAATTTGGAAATGGTAATAAAATTTGAAAGATATATACATATATTTCATAAAACTGTACATCGTGGTTTGAGTAATACATAACAGTCAGAAAACAAAAGTACATCGAAATACATATACTACCTAGCCCACTATATACATCAAAAAGATCCTATACAGAGCAGTATTTATCTACCCTATCCCTTATACAAGAAGAAAATACTATAGATCTTCAAGGTCTTTCCCCGTTGAGATGTTCTCTATCTTGTACTTAGCATCACGGAGCGTTAATGTCATCTTCAATAATCACGACCAATCATACACAAAAGAAAATAATGGAGTGACGTGTTTTTTTCTAAAATCACTTTTACATGTACGGTAGGAAATCTACCATAAAACAAAGATAAAACACAACTGACAATACAAGAGATCCTAAGGTTCATTCTAAGTTGTATCCGACTACCCTTGACTAGGTATGGATCCATACTTCCCATTAGAGGGTAATAGTTCTCAACAGAATCTGGGAAGTGACTGGGAGTACATATACCTCTCTCAACACCATTACATGGTACAGTCCTCATCATTATTGAGGAACAAAATAACAATTTAGGATATCCATTTATAGAGGTATACTCTCAAACCAATCCTGGAATGCTGAGCAGTTGTCAGGGTTATCGAGTTTGGTCAAGCTGAATATCCCAACTCAAGGGTGCTACCCTAGCCATTAGGGACCTTCACCACTCGATGCCTACCCCCAAGACCTCCGCAAGTGATTCCTGCCTTTCATTCCTTAGTGTACCAAACTGTGGCTTCCATAGCAGGATGTCATGCCACTACATGTCACTTGCTTTACATTACTCACTGATTTATCACTTCCTAATTTCTCAAACAGAGGTTTTCCTGGTCTCATTTAATTTGAGCACCAGTATAATCAACATTTCTGCCCTATTTTGCAGAAAATTGCACTATACCAAAATTTTAACATAATAACGATATAACAATTATAGTATAATTACTAAAAGAATAACAAGCTAAACAAATGCATTTTGATTTTCTAAATTTGAGCAGAGTAACAGCTTAGTAAATGTATTTTTATTTTCTAAAATTGAACAGAGTAACAGCTTAGCAAGTAAAATTTAATAATTTACATTTGAGCAGAGTAACAATTTAATAATCATGATTTAATAATTTAAATTTGGGCAGAGTAACAACTTAGTAAAAATTAAAGTTTAACTTTAAACAATAATAACAATACTAAAATTTAAGCCTAAATGAGTTTAGGGAAAAACCCTTCCTACTAACATTTAAAGTGACAATAATTTAGAACCAACCCCACTCCCCCCATTACCTCTAAGATAATTGATGGAGAGGACGAAATTGTTGATGTAGAGCTCCTAGAAAGTGAACTTTACTAGTTGTTGGAAAACTAGTGAAATTTTAACATAAAAACAAAATAAAGGAAATTTTTTCTAGAGAGAGAAGCTCTCTAAAAATTTGGTAGTTTGAGCGAGAGAGAGGTGCTGAAAATGGTCCAAGACCATGGGTATTTATAGAGGGGAAGAAGGGGTTAGGTATCTCTTGGATGATGTAAGCAATGATGCAATAAAACTTATTTATTTTTAATTAATTTTAGGGACACATACCCCAAATAGGTGGTGAATAACCTATTTTAGGGTTGGGGACGTGCTCCACCAGGCTGTCCCAAGCCTCCATGTGTCAAATTTTATCTATAGGTGAATTAACCGGTATCGATAAAAACGTCTAAACTTGAAAATTGGCTTTTAATATCAAAATAATGCATTTTAATGAAAAACTGGACAAATACATTATTTTTTATCAAAAATAAATTTCTAATAATAAATTTTAATTTTTATTAATTTATTTCAAATTATATGTATTTATTTTGTATTTTTAGGCTAGAAAATTCATAGAAAATCCATTTTAATTCAATAAATACCAAAATTTTTATCAAAATTATAAAATTAAATATTTTACCCATAATTAAACTAAAATTACCATTTTCACCCTTTTTGAATGTCAAACCAGTACTGGTTGGCTTATTAAACACACAAGGGCATTTTGGTCATTTTACACAAAAATTCCAGAAAATTCCCGAAATTATATTTTATATATGACATAATTCCAAGCTCAAATTGACATTTTAATGTCAATGAATCTTTTTCTCATGTTAGTTCTTAATGTTGAGGAATAGGGACAAAGTTGTCATTTTCTAATTTCTCCGGGGTCCGGATCGAAAAAATTATTAAAAATCACTGATTAAATAGCTCTTGAAATTTTGAGCAAAATGGTGAGAGTCAGAATTTCAAAATTCCTTTCTGATTTTTCAGAATTGTATTGCCAAATATTATATAAAAAAACAGTGGAAGAATTGAAATAGGATTATTATATTTTTCACTACTTTTCTCTCAAAATAAAGTTTTTATAATGAGAGATACTTAATATAAAATTTTCAAAATATTTTGAGGTCAAAAAGTCTCTGGTTGGTTCCCATAGTCAACCAGGGTATTTTTGTCATTTTACAAAAATTATCTCATAAATTCTAGAAAAATTTCTAAAATTATTATTAATTGTTCTAAATACATTGATGACTTAAAAATAATTTTTAAACATACAGAATAATTTAATATATAAAAGTAGGGGTGTTACAGCTTTAGCCTAAAAGTGCTTAAGAGTAGAGTTATCATTGAGCATGGTTCTAGCCATTTCTTGTAATGACCCGTTCTTTCTCTCTACCACACCATTTTGTTGCGGTGTTCGTGTTACAGAGAAGTTGTGGAGAATTCTGTTTTCCGCACAAAACCCTTGAAAACTTTCAGTTTTGAACTCCCCTTCGTGATCACTTCTGATTGAAGCTATACAAACACCTTTTTCATTTTGGATTCTTTTGCAAAAAATTGAAAAGATTTTATAAGACTCATCCTTGTGTTTTAAGAACATAACCCATGTTCATCTAGAGTAGTCGTCCACTACGACTAGTCCATATCGTTTTCCGCTAAAGGAGGCTATTGTAGTTGGACCAAACAAATCAATATGTAGTAGCTCTAGAGGTCTAGTTGTGGAAACAATATTTTTGATTCAAAAGAATTTTTTACTTGTTTCCCTTTTTGACATGCATCACAGAGAATATCAGACTTGTAAGCAAGATTTGAAAGTCCTCTTACGAGGTTATGCTTATTTAGCTTTGAGATTAGTCTCAAGCTTGCATGTCCAAGCTTCTTGTGCCATGTCCATTGATTCTCTTTGATGGATACTAGACACGATACATTTTGATTTATGAGGTCATTTAGATCAATTTTATAAAAATTGCTTTGTCTCTTAGCAAAGAATAATATAGATCCATCTAGATTCCTGATAATACATTTGTTTTTGTTAAAGGAGACATTGTGTCCACTGTCACATAATTGACTTATGCTCAGTAGATTGTGTTTGAGTCCTTCAACATATAAAACATTTTCAATGGAAGGGAAGGAGTGCTTACCAATTGTTCCTATACCTGTGATCTTTCCTTTTAGTTTTTCTCAAGGTAACCCATCCACCATTCTTGGGTTGTAGGCTTTGGAACATACACCTTTCTCCCGTCATGTGTCGTAAGCAACCACTGTCTAGGTACCGTGACTAGGGGTCTTCTTTCAGGTTGTCAAGCAAATCTACAATAGGTATTATCATAGATTTAGGTACCCACATGGACTTGGGCCATTTTCTATTAGTTCTAAAGGCATTGGATGGCTTCTTTATTGGACGATATCTACACTTTATTGGTTCATGCCCATTCTTTCCACTATATTTTGCAGAAGGTCGTGTTTTTACCAGTTTTTTAATTTTCTTTCTTAATAAAACCAAGTCCAGATTTGTCAGTAAGGACTTCTTCTATAGGATAGAATTTTATTTAAGTTCTCAGTTCTGCTGACAAATTTGGACAAACTTTTTTTCAGATGAGCAACTTCTTTTTGAAGTTCTAAGGCTTCATGAGAAGGTATCTCTTTTGAACTGTTCTTTGTTTTTAAAAACTCATTTTCTTTTAAAACTTCTTTGTGCTCTTCTTTGAGCAAATTGAATTCTTCTGTTATTTTAGAAAATTTCTCTTTCAAGTTCTTTATATCCCAAAGATAGAGTTGAGGAGTTAGCAAGCAACTCATTGTAGGCTTCTTGAAGAGAGATTAAATCATTGAAGTTTACCTCTTCGTCTTGCTCATTGTCTGAGCTGTCAGAGCTGGTCTCCGCCATGAGACATAGGTTGGCTTCTTCCTCTTCTTCTTCTTCTTTTGATAAAGATAGGTTCATGTCTTCCCAGGAAGCCATGAGACCCTTTTTCTTGAAGAACGTCTTCTTTTTGTCCTTCTATAGACTGGGACATTCAGTCCTGAAATGTCCAGGCTTCATACATTCCTAACAAACTGAAGGACTCTTTTCTTTTGGTGCCTTGTTAAACCTTTTTGTGAAGTTTTTGGCTTTGGATCCTCCTTTCTTTCTCCACATAGCTTGAATTTTTCTAAAAATGAAGGATATCCCACCTTCATCAGAGTCGTCCTTTTCAAATTCTTCCTCAGAGGATTCTTCCACGTTTAGAGCTTTGGATGATAATCCTCTAGGTGGACGCTGGATGCTTGGGGCGATGGACTTTTTCTTTTGTCCTTCGTCTTGCTTCAGCTCCAGTTCATGGACTTTAAGAGTTCTAAGTAACTCTTCCATTGAGAGTGCTGTTAGATCCTTGGATGCTCTTAAAGCTGTAACCTGTGGTCTCTATTGCCTAGGCAAACTTCTCAAGATTTTGTCAATGTGATCATAATTATCATAGGTTTTGCCTAAGGATCTCAGGTTATTTATTATGGTTTGAAATCTACCAAACATGAGTTCGATAGTTTCACTTTCTTCCATAGTAAAGAGTTCATATTGTCTTACGAGTAAGCTCAATTTGGACCTCTTTACTTGTGAAGTACCCTCGTATGCAAGTGCTAGGGTGTCCCACATTTTCTTAGCACTTTTTAAACTAGGCACCTTTTCATATTTAGATTCAGATAAGGCGCACATCATAGCATTTCTAGCTTTTGAGTTTAGAAGATACCTTTAATTATGAGTTTTTGTCCATTGACTTCTTGGCAGCTCCATTCCATCTTGGTCAAGGGGCAGATAATCGCTAGTTTCTACTATGTCCCACATGTCTATGTGACATGCATCAAAGAATGCTATCATTCTTTGCTTCCAATAATCGTAGTTTTGATCTTTAAAGAGAGGTGGTCTGTTAACGGCTTGTCCCTCGTTTTCCATGAGTGATCAGGATGGTTTTACCCCTAGCAGTGTTAGATGCTCAACCCTAAGAGGCCAAGCTCTGATACCAATTGAAATAGAAAAAGCGCACAAGAAGAGGGGGTTGAATTGTGTGTTTAAGACTTTTAAAACAAATAAATAAGTTTGAAAGCGTTTTCAAGCTAAGGGATAAAGGGAAAGATAACATAGAGAGTTTTCATACTGGTTCACTCAACCTGAGCTACGTCCAGTCCCTTCACCTAGAAGGTATCCACTAACCAACCTTTGGTTACAAGTATTGTTTGCAGCCTCTTCAGGCTTTACAAGGCAATCACCCTAGATTGCTTAACCCAAATATTCTTTTACACTAAGCCTCTCCAAGCTTTCACAACACAAACAAGTGTTTATACAAAGGTATCAACTCATGTAGTGAGGATTTGAAAGATTAAACTCAAACACTCAGAATATTTTACAAAGCCTTTTCACTATCGTCCACTGGACGCTTCTAGCAAAATGTACAGAAGATTTTTGATGCTTGCTAAGATTTTCACAAGTAGCGCATGTCGCAGTTCTCTTTAGCCTTTTTGTCTCTTCCTTGGTGCATATATATATAGTCTTCAGGAAAAGATCCATTATGAAGACTTGACTTTGCTATGCAAGGAAGGGCGTATAAACTATGCTTTCAGAAAGATCAGGCATGGCAGCTTTTAGACTTGCACTAAAAAGGAAAGCGCAAGACTGTGCTGGCGATCTGCTTTTCTGAACAGTCTTCATTCGGCATGGCAACTTGATAAGTTGACTTGCTTTATCTGTTTTACTGCGCCTTTGCACTAGAAAGAATCTTATTACATTTAATGCTTCAAATAATTTGAACGTTAGATCATAAGAGTGGTAATGTGTTAGCTTCGATAAAAACTATCATAAGTAAATTGGATGTTCAAATAAAACTTAGCTGTTTGAATATTTTTCGTTGGAAGCTTGCGTCTGATGTTTGAACTTGTTCACGAGACAAGATTTTGCTTCGGACAATCATCTTTAGTTTGTTCACTGGACGGTCTTCTGTAGCAAGTCTTCTGGATGGTCTTCTTTAACACGTCTATTGGACGGTTTTCTTTAGTGCGTCTTCTAGACGATCTTTTCTAGCACGTCTACTGGACGGTCTTCTTTAGCGTGTCTTCTAGATGGTCTTCTCTAGCACGTCTACTGGATGGTCCACATAAAGGTAGCTTGTTTGCTGTGACAGGGTTAGTCCTTAAGCAGAAACTTGAACATTAATAAGTTTGTTATCTTCAAAACTTTGAGGGTTTAGACGCTTCTACATCTTTGGTTCCAACAGCTTAGGTAATCATAAATTGAATTGAGAGACTAATAATTAAACTATTTAGAGATAGGAATATAATATGGGATAACGGAAGTAAGTACGTGACGTTATGAATGTTGGTTTACTTGCATGGTGATTGTGATTTGTAATATTATGCTTATGTGTATTTTGCTATGAGATGTATGATACGACTTGATATCATTGTGATGAGTGACCTAGTCTGTGAGAGACGAGAACGGGCTTGGGTGGTATCTCATCTATGAGGGACCTAGCCTATGAGAGGTGAAGATGAGACTCACTTATTTGTAAATAAAAGGTCCAGAGGGACACTTGTGTTTATTGTATGTATGAGACATGCATCATAACATTTAAGATGATTATGCTGGCGGAAAGTATGTATGAATTTAGATGGTAGAGGCCCTTAACCGGGCCTTGGGGGTGATTATACCTAGTGTGAAAATCCCAATGACTCATGTTAATCCCATGGAGTTGGTGCGTACTTCGAAAGCTAGGTAATCCTAACTAGTCGCTAAAGAATATCAATTTAGTGTAGAGTGCTAAGTCGAAGGCATTAGTACGGCGATGACGCTTCCTTATGGCTAGCATACGGAGTAGAAATAATAGAATACTGCATTTGCATGAGCATTTTTTAATTGGTATGTCTATCTAAAGAGAATGTGTTTTGTTATACGTTGTGTGTGTTCTACCTATTTATATTGTTACATTTTGAGCATGATGTGAGATGTATCTCACTCCTTGTTGTTTCTTTGTGTTTTTTCCCTTTGTGAATTTGGCATACAGGTGAAGTTTCGCAGGAACCAGAAAAGTGACCTTAGAGTGAAGGCACTAACCTTACTTTATTGCTTTATTTTAGTTTATTGGTTGAGATTTGTATAGCTTTGATAGGTGTGGCATCGGGACTAGTTTTTTATCAGTTGATATGTTTAAGTTTTCATAAACTACATTTTGTATTAGTTTTATTCAAAAGTTATATGAATATTGTGGGATAGCATTTATGATAATTTATAAGATTTTTTTTAGATGAATGAGTCTATGTGATGTTCTTTATCGTGCGAAAGGAATTTAAAAACTTGTGATTTTCATCATTCCGCAAATTAGAACTTCCTATTTTTGCAACAATTAATTAATAAATGTTTTCGGGATAAATCCAATGGTCCACCAGCATGGACAAGTGCACATCATGCACTACCTATATAGCCTGATTAGGATCCACGCTATCTAGGTGCCTATACCAGAAGATGAGTCTCCTAGAGAACATACTTCGGTAGTTCTGCCCATCTAGTTGCTCACCATGCTCAGTCCACTTGCCATCGCCAAGTGTTATGCACATGTAACTCTGTCCATCCATTAGGTGCTTGGTGACAAGCAGGGCCACAGCCAAGAAACGAAACAAAAGCAAGGGGTGAGATAAAAGATGGAGACAAACACAAATAGGAGAATATAAGTTCTAGGGTATGCTACTCATTGGCAATGATTCACATACATACACATATACAATCATAACAAACTCAAGGGTATGCCACCTCATCAGTAATGACCCAATC
This sequence comes from Spatholobus suberectus, assembly GCA_004329165.1. Taxonomy (NCBI): domain Eukaryota; kingdom Viridiplantae; phylum Streptophyta; class Magnoliopsida; order Fabales; family Fabaceae; genus Spatholobus; species Spatholobus suberectus. The sequence continues at coordinate 24,838,602 of CM014737.1, read as the reverse complement.
ACAATCATACATCAACAATAGAACCTGAGTAGCACTAAGACTACAACAGCTCTACAAGGAACAAAAAGGACACATGCTAGTACAACATACCACTCCACAGTTATTCATCCATCACCATCAACATGTATAATAAACACATCATAGTCATAATGCATAGCATGTATACTCATCATCACATGGTCACATACAAACAAATAACAACATGAGCATAATCACAATTACTTAAACCTCATAAACTGGTCAATCAGATGCATGCAATACATATCAACTAGTCAATCATCTCTACTGTTTCATTAATGCGCATGATGCATGCATGTACTTATGACCTCATAATATGGCGCCACACACGCCATACCAGGCATTTTACACTTCGTACAAAGCATTTCCACCCTATGGGTATTCCTTAAATTTGTCTCAACTCATAATGAGACTACCACAATATTCATCTCAACTCATTATGAGACTACCTTAATATAAGTCCCTAGTGGGACAACCACCTACGTCTAAGGCATTTTTCCCTCACTGGCTTTAGGAATCCATGTAGGATTCATGCTCTCTGAAGGGTAGCAACCTCATGTGTATCATGATGCATGATGAATGTTATTACACCATTCCCTTATTAATACTGGGATGAGAGGAGCAGAGATATATTTTAAAGTGAAAAGCTCGTAAACTCCTCAAAATTCACTTTCCTCAACCCTAAACTCCTCCTCATTTTAAAAACATATCTTGTTCTCAAAAAGGTTTTAGAAATCATTAATAACTCTCAACCTCATTAGTCCTATGCTCCAAAACTTAATACAATTTCCAAGACTCATAAATTTCAAAAGAAATCATCAAAAATAAGCATTTTCAAAATAAATAGTTGGGTGAGGAAAGCTTTTAAATATAATTCATCTCATCAAATATAACCATCATAGAAAATGGGCTTTTTTCACTCAAACTCCTTTGATAAAACTCCTAAAAAATATAGCCAAAGTTTGTATTTTGCATGCTCAAAGACCCCTTTAGTCAATACCTCATAAAATATACCATCTCTCTCATCATCCTCGAGCGTTTCTTATCATTATTTTTATATTAAGCCATTGGATGAAACCAATCAGCCTACACGTAATACAATGTCTCTCATAGACTACTGCCACAGGGAAAAAAAACTACAGCATCATCATATACTCGTACCTCTCATCACGTAATTCACATCTGCATTCACTATATACAGATGCTAAAGTAATATATATATATATATATATATATATATATATATATATATATATATATATATATATATATATTGCAGGTATCTCAATAATGCCATACAACATACATCTCCCTCATTAGAGTGCAAACAAAATAGATCACACAACCTCATCGTTTAAACTCATATATTTACACCACTGTCAATCTAATAACATCGCAAATAAGCATTACCAAGTAAATTCAATCACACATGCAAGCAAGTCAGCGTCAACATAAGCTATCCAGTAAGCAAACCTCACATAACATTAGAAAATCTCTACAACTCTCACAAACCTCTAATTGAGGTAAGACCTCTTTCATTTGAAAGCTAACACATGAGGCTAAAGACCTACCAAATGGTTTTGGCCAACTCCTCTCACATCAACATCAGTTTTATAACTCAAGCCTTATGCACAACAAGATTACAAGAATCTATTCACAACTCATTCAACTCTTTCACTTGTCCTACATGGACATACACTTGGGTAAGGTTAATTCCATCCACCTTTAGGGTGTAGGAAATGTGACACTATATAATACCAAAATTCGTATCATAGCACCGCCCTTGAGAATTGACATCTCGGCGACTCACACTATACGACACTTCACTTGGTGACACTTCATTCAACTTCCTCATCGGTCAGAACCCTCCATAGGTAGCCTTTTCTGGGATACCAACAACTAGCTCTGATACCACTATGTAATACCTGGTCACTTTTAGGATCGATGACTATCCCTACAAACCAATACAAGACTTTTCAATGTACTTTATCCTCACTTGCACACTTCCTAAGGAAATTCCTAAGAGGTCACCCATCCCAGAATTGCTCCAAGTCAAGCACGTTTAATTGTGGAGTTCTTAAGTAATAGGCTGCCAAAAAGTAGATGCATCTTGTTGGTATAGGTAGCACTTATTAATTCTTTAAGTTATCCTCAACTGTACAGTCCTATACATGCACATCCTTCAGATCTCTCTTTTTTTTATGTGTATTTGACGTGTCCCTCCCGTTGGAAGCTTGCTAGAAACCGCTCATTGTCCATGCCTCACCTCTTTTGCATCGGCAATACTCGCCACCCTTGTCAGTGCCCGAGATGTTATAGGAAATGTAATACATGTTTCTTGCTAATCTTTGAATAAGTAATTAAATAATTAAAAATAAAAAATTAAATTTTATTTCCTATGAAAAGAATTAATTAAGACTTGTGCTTGATTTTTGTATAAATTTCTATAGAAAAATTCTATAGGAATTTGATATACACTATTATCAGATAAGTAAAGAAATATCTATGGAGATTTAATGAGCAGTGTAGAGCTATAGAATTTAATTATAATTAATTTTAAATTAATTACGATTGGATTCTATATAGGTTGATAGTTTTCCTTACTGCCAAGTTAGTTATATTCCTAATAAATCTATCTGTTAGAAAATCTACTAGAACCTTGCTAGATAAAATAAATTTGACTGCTTGACTTGCACTCAGACAATTCAACCTTATCCAAAGAAACTCTAAAGAGTCATAAAATCATTTAGTTTCTAATGTCAATTAAATTGTATTAATTGATTCAAGTGCTAGAAAACCCTAAACCAAATTCAATCAATTTCAATATTTGTCGCATTTTCTCTGTTAGTGTTAGAAATTAAAATTTCTACTACCTAAACCTAGAGCTACTCGTCCAAGCCCAACCCAACTAGACTAACCATTTGTTTTTTCTAAGCAAACTAAATTAATTACAACCTAACTAGATGTCCATTCACTAAGTACCTACACAAGATCACATCAAGTTTACTTAAGTGTACTTAAAACCACCAAAACCACCCATGGTTATGGGGATTGGTCATCCACTTCTCCTTGTTGGAGAAGTTGGAATTTGTTTTCCTTTTTAACAATAAATTGCTACCTATTTTGTCTATTACCATCTTAGCCTTCATTAAGTGGTCTTATAAGTGTGACACAAAGTCATTTCATCCTCCTTATATCCCCCTAACTGTGAGCATTAGAGAACTCTCCTCTCTTGTTCTAAAAATTTCATAAGTGCTAAAAGTGTGTGTTAAAAGCTTCAAGTGTTCAAAAGTTAATCTAGGTATGTTCTCCATCCTTTTCATCCTCTTTTGTAACACCTGTGCTTTTTCTAATGTGTGATTTAGTGATTTAAATAATTGAAAGTGGGAATTAAATTTAATTTATACAATTGAAAATGTAATTAATAATGTGTTGCTATGCAATTATTTGCTTATGTTATGTTGCCTTGGAATACCGGTCTGAATTATGGAAATCGAGCGAAATGTTATTGGAGCCAAACACCTATGTTGATGATGTCTGTATTTGGTTTTGGGTGAGTGGGTAATGATGTTGGGCCAATTTTGGGCTTTAGAAGGTTGGAGAGTGATAGTGGGCCTTAGTGAGCCCTAGGTTCCTCATAAGGCCCATGAGCCCTTTTAAGACTCAAACAATCTTCCCTCCTTCATATGTCACAATACTATGCAATCCTTTCCTCAAAGTGCTCCAACCACTGAGCAAGATTTACAAGATAAATCCTATTTTTCTGGGTGGTGTGAGAGTGAAGTTGTTGTTGAGTTTCCACTACAAGGTTTGGCTCTAGAGTTCTCTTCTCCTTATTCTCTTCTCCCATGAATTCAAACTTTGAAAGCTCTAAAAGGTAAGGGAAGCTTACACTTGTTGTTTGTCTGATTTGTGGACGCTGTGATGCTAGAATGTTGCCTTAGATTAAGCTAAAAATGTGATTTGAACGAGTTGTGTTGAGATTTTGTTGAAAAATGGGTTTAATGGTGAATTTAATGATTTGTTGTTGATAAGTTGAAATGATTGTGAAATTTGATAAATATGTTGATGTTGATGTTGGATGTTCGGTGATGTCATTTTACCTCTGGGAACTTATTTTGGGTGAGGGAAGAGATGAAAGTTTAGATTTTGGGTTTTTCGAAGAAAGTTGTGAACAATCTCTGAGCAACAAGGGCTCTCGCTGAGCGAGATTGCCCTTGGGAGAAGAGTGAGGCTTTCGGATTTGAACTTCACTAAGTGATTCTTGAGGTCGCTGAGAGAGTGTTCTTAAGTTTGTTGTAACTGGGAGAATGAAGAAATTCGCTAAGCAAATGTTCAACTCACTGAGCAAGCATTCATGTGAAATATGGAATTTTCCAAAGAATAGTTTGCCGAGCGAGTAGGTGACTCGCTGAGTGAGTATGGGCATTCCAGAATGCCTAGAAGTAGTTCATTTGGTGAGAACTAACCTAGTTAAGCAATTTGTTCTCTGTGATAAGCCTTCCACTAAACGAATAATGTGTTCGCTCAACGAGAGGCACGTTTAAAATTTTGTTGGCCTCTAGAGTGGTTGGTTGCTAAGTGAGAGTGGAGCTCACCAAGCAAATCACGATTTAGAAAAAAAAAATTAATGGAGGTCCCTAAAATGAATTCGCCGAGCGATCCCTGTTATCTCTGAGCGATAGTCTCTAGAGATAGAAAAGGTACTCTCTGGAGTAGGTATTCGCTTAACGAGACTTATGGTCACTAAGTAAGAACCTTTGTGGAGGAAAGTAGACCCTCTATAAGACGGTCTTTGCTGAGCAAGTATATGGATCGCTAAGCGAGTTGGTTAAGCAGTTTGTTGTCTTAGTTGAGATTTATTTGTGTTTTAAATGGTCTTGAGAAGGATTCTTAGCGTGAACTTATTGTAAACTATTGAGTATGTGGTTGAAGTGGAAGGTTGCTTGGATAGGACCTCCATTTATTGTAAGTGAAATTGTTTTGAGATTTTAATAGGATATAAGCTGCTTGGACGGGGCCTTACCTGTTGGTCATGTTTGGTGTTGAATTGAGCCTACATGATGTTGTTAAGTTGGTGTTGGCCATGTGTGGTGCTGAATTGAGCTCGCATGGTATTGCTAATAAAAATCTAGTTAATAATTGGATTTGATGGTCAATGTTGGTATGATGGTTGTTGATGTTGCAAGATTGTTATTATAGAGTTGATGATGAAAAGCTAATAAAAACCTAGACTTTAAACTATGGATTGTGATTGTTGTGATTGACATACATACATGCATGAGTTTGTAACTTTGGCTGTCTTGTGCCTAAGAGAACGCACATAAATATGTTGGCTAGTCCAGGTGGGGCCTCATACCTAGTGTGGGAAAGGTTAGTGAAGGATGGATTTCCTTGGTGATAGTTGAATAGGAGAACCCCGCATGTAGACCAGGGTTACTATAGATCTTGTGCCACAGTAAAGCAAACACCCACGTTTAACTATTCTAACGAGCCGCTATATCATTTTCGCATATTAGTGTCAAATACTCCTTAAGTGGTTTTTGGCATGTGCCGCCTTGGCCCATGATGGGTGTTGTTGTTTACCATAATTAAGGAATAGTCTGCCTAATCCCTCAACAGCTAAGTCTTCATGGAGCAGTTGCTATATACATCACATATATGTATGAAATTGGTGTTATTGAGATGTTGCTGGCTATATGTGGTGCTGAATTGAGCCTACATGGTGTGGTTGAAAATTTGTTGTTAATTATTGCATGGGACTTTAAGGCAGGCCATAGTTAAGATGGTGGGTACGAAGTTGTAGTATCTTAAACCTCAAAGGTACCTGAATGTAAGAATTTTCAATGCGTTGTTGGTTATTGTTCATGTGTAGTGTCAATAAGTTATATAGTGTTGTTAAAGTAGTTGTTAATGTTGTAAATGTTGGCTGTTGGGCATTGTCGTATAAGTGGTGATATGCTACAGGAAATTCTCCTCGATGAATGTAGCATGATGTTTCCATCAATTTTTTTATATGCATAGAAGTATGGATTATTTATTAATTATACTATTGTTGTTTATGAAATAATATGTTTTATGTAAGCTTACCTTGCCTTGTTGTTGTTGTTGTGTTGTTTGACTGTGATGATCACGTCGATGGCGTGGGAGCAGAGGCGTGAAGCTTCTGTATGCTCAGCAGTTCGTGGATGATGGTAGAGTTGTTCACTCGGAGGCGACGGGTGATGATGAACTTTGTTTCGACACCTATTCCTTTGATTCGCGATTGGTGTCATTTTGTTATGTTGTATAGTGTGGCCAGCTAGAAAGAGTGCGTTTAGTATTCCTCTTTCTTGTATGTATGTATTTATTGAAATTTGTCATATAGATTTTTACTGTATAATGTATGAGATGGATACGTTGACCTGAAATGGACTTTCTTAAGTTGCAAGAGGCAAAAAAGAAGAAGAAAAACAAACCTTTATTTACAAAACAAACTTTATTTAAGATTTTCCTAATAAATCAGTAGCTCGTAGCATGTAATGGCAGTGGGTCGTTACATCTTCTACTTCATTCGTTCCATTTCTACCAAGACCTAAGTTATCTACACCATTCTTTTCATTTCTTTGATTCTAAAACTTCTTCTTTTGTTATGCTCATTTCATGTATTGTCCAATCATGATGTTGGTTGGTGTTTGATCTTGTTAAAGTTGGAGGAGAAACTTACCTTTTGCCATACTCTCTTCCAAACCCTAAAAGGACCTTGCTTGAAAGTAAGGAAAGCTAACCCTTTTCTATGTGTGTTTGGATGTGGTGGTTCTGTTTGTGATGTGTTTGTTGCCTTATAAATGTTGTTGTTATTTTAAAAGTTGTTAACTTGTTGAAAGAAAACCGTTTTGTAAAGGTTTGCTAAATGTGCATGATGTTGTTTTTGTTTTCTATCTAGACACCACTAACTATTTTTGCTGTAACTTAAGCTATGATTAATATTTTTGAGTGCTTGTTGCTTTGTTGTAAACTAGACAAAATTTCCTCTAAAATGGACTCAAGAAATGCATGAAAAAGTTAAGAAATGAAAAGTTAAGCCTTTTGAAAGTTGTGCTTGATTTCTAAAAATGTTGGACTGGCAGTTGGTACTAAAACATGATTTTTGAAGATTTAGTTGAGTATTTATTGAAACTCTCAAAATGAATAAACACTAGACTCAATAACTTTTTGAGCATATATGGTTTGCCTATATTTATTATAGTTTACTATTTTTCATGAATGTTAGAAACTAAAGGTTGTACCTAATTTCTGACTGGAAGTGTTTTTGAAAACTGTGAATTTTCAAAAATTATAAAAAATTTAGTAGACCTTTATTTTTAATGTTCTTGGTCATTTTGGAAAGGTTTTTAAGTTTGCTTTCAGAAAATAAATAGTTTGGACTCTAAAGAGTTTCGGTTAGATGCGAAAAATAGCAAAACAAATTTGCTAGTCTTCTAATAGGGTATTCTAACCTTACTATTTTGTTATTTTTGTATTTTTTTTTTTTGTAGATTTTTTCTTGAGGTGATCTTTGATGATTTAGAAAATAGACAAAATTTCCTTTTCCAACAAGATATGGATTAGGTCTAGCAAAAATCATTTATTGGTTCAAAATGAATTTTAAAACCAAGGCTAAAAATTGGTTGCCACTAGATTCTATTTTGGCAAAAGATTTAAAACTCTTCTATTAGTTTTGTAAAGTATCAAGTTTTTACACTTAAAACTTATTTGTGAATCTTTTTATATAAAAGTTAAATGTGAGTTTCAAGAAAATATGTAACGCTGTGATTTTCTTAATATATGATTTAGTGGTTTAATAACTAAAAAGTAGAAATTAATATGTGATTATGGTGTTTAAAATAAATAATTAAATTGTTGTTGTTGATTGTTGTTGTGTGGTGTTAGTTTCATGTTGTTGACTTGGAATTCCTATTTGAGTTTAGGGAATTGAGACAAATGTGCTTAAGCCAAATTGAGAATGTTGTTGATATTGGTTTGGGTTGTTGAGAGAAAAACTAGTTAAGTTAGAACCGTTGTGAGTTTTGGAGAATGAATAGATGGACCTTGAGCTTTAGTGAGCCCAAAGCCAATATGAGGACCCTGGAGAGTTTTAAGACATAAAAAGGGGTGTTAAGCCTTTCCCCTTTTCATTCTCTTATTCTCTCATCTCTCATCTCTCATCTCTCACATCTCTTTCTCTCACTCTTTTCTCTCATTCTCTCAATTTTTCTCTAATCCTTATTGAGATTCTTAAAGTATGAGACCCAAATCCAATGAGGAATCCCATTTCTAGGCATTAGAGGGCTGTTATTGCCTTGCTTTCACGGAGTTTGGCTCAAGGTTTTGCATCTCTCACGTTTTCCCCTCCCCAAGCTCGGATTCAAAAGCTTCAAGAGGTAAGGAAAGCTCACTCTTGCTAGATTGGTGATGTATGAACATGATTGTGTGTGAATATCACTTTGGGTTGGTCCAAATTCAGACTATATGTTGGCTGTGATGGGATTTTGAATGAAAATGGGTTTTGGGGGAAAAACTTGAATTTTGATGAGAAATCCATGAGTTGTGTAATGAAATGTTGAATTTGTGGTGTAATCTATTGTATATAAGCTTGGTTGAGGTGGATTGACGATATTGGAACCCCATTGATTCAAAAATTTGAGTTTGGGTGTTGAAAGTTTGAGTTTTGCTGTAGAAAATCGTGTTTTTTCATAATCCTGTTGCAGATAATCGATTATCTGGAGCTCCAGGACCAGTTTTCGTGAATTTGGCTTGGCAATAATCAATTATGGAAGTTGATAATCGATTATCTGAAGCTCCAGGATCAATTTTCGTGAATTTGGCTTGGCAATAATCAATTATCTAGGTTTTAGAAAAACTTCTTCTAGTTTTGGTTCAGAAATAACTGATTATGGAAACCCATAATCGATTATCCATGCTAAAAAATGAAATCTGATGCATTTTTACTAAACGGATATAATATGTTACTATAGTACATAATCTGTTATTTCAGAACTGAATGTACTATTTAAGATTTTAAAGTTTTCATTTCAAAATGTGAAGTATTATGTATATACACATACAAAAAGAGTATTATACATTTTCAATAGCTCTATTTGAGAAAAATGGAGAGTTGTCCAGTTGGGATATGATTTTCTTTAATTTAACGAAGCGAATTGTTTCAAAGGTTTTTTGTAAATTTCCAGATTTCCCTATCTTCCAAATGGTTTTCAAAAAGGGTCTTAGTTTTAAATTATGAATTGATTGTTGGATATGTCATTAAGGTGGAAGGTTGCTTAGATAGGACCTCCGCTTGTTATGCATGATATTGTTCCTCACGAGGTGGGCTGCTTAGATAAGGCCTTACCTATTGATTTTGATTGAGGTCGGATTGGGGCCGGTAGGGTGTTGGTGGATGTGAGTGGTCATGGGAGGTAGCTGACGATGGACCTCTTTGCCATTGGTTGTATTGATATATATATATATATATATATATATATATATATATATATATATATGTTGTATGTTTATTGGTTGTGGTTGAGTGGTTGATGTTGTGTAGTACATGCATTCATGCATAGTTGGCGGCTGAGGTAGTTGACGATGGACCTTATGCCGTGGTGCAGGTAGGCACGTAAGTTGGATGGTGACCAGAGTTGGAACTTAGATGGGCCTCCAACCTAGTGCTAGATAAGATGTGGGGCAGTTGACGATAGGCCTTCAGGGATGAGTGGATGGGCAACTCCGCAAGAGGCCAAGGTGATGCAGGCCTTGTGTCGCGGTAAGCCACCACCCACATACATTTATCCTAACAAACCACTAAGCTTACCCGCAGATCAAAGTTTGGCAATCCCTGAATGATGCTTAGATAGGCCATTATAAGGGGTGAGACCTGGCTGATCGCCTGATATGTTGTAAATCTCTCGAGAGTCATGTCATCATGCATTGACATAGTTGTGGTGGTTGTGATGTAACATGGAGTCCTGAATTGAGAATTCTTCTCTGTATGAATGTAACTTATATATGATGGTGTGCCATATACTCATGATTGAATGTTGTGAATTGTTGATGATCTCCATAATTATATGTTATGCCATTGTTTTAGTAAGCTTACCCTTGCCATGTTATGCTATTGTTGGTTATCCTGTTGTTGCTGTTGTGTTGATGTGCCTGTGATGATCACGTTTTATGGCGTGGGAGCAAATGGTGAGGCTTCCGTGGGTCCATCGACTCAAAGCAGAGGATGGAGCCAAGAGCTGAAGATGTTTGGCTTGAGAAAGCCAAGTTTTGTTGCTTTAGTTATGGTTCAGTTTCATTATATTCTTTTGATGGGATTGTATAGATTGGCCTGCTATAGGGAGTGAGTTTTGTATTCCTCTTCCCCAGTGATGTATATTTTGATATGTTTGATATAGGCTGGTGTTATCCTATTGTTGTGTATGATATGATGATGACAATTATACAGATATTATATGATTTTATTCACCTGATAAGGTATATGTGGTGTATGCTTAGTAGGATTGTTTAGTAGCAATAGTTGGGTCGTTACAAAATACATCTTTTTTGTTTTTTTATATATTAAAGGTATTTTAATGATTAAATTATAAAGAATAGTGTCATAACTTGTGAAATTTAGTTTTATGGAAACCTAAGACTTAAGTTTTAAAAATGATGATTTTTAATATTAAATCTTTATCTAAATTTAATATTTAATATTTAAATACAAAATTTATAATTTTATATAATACTTAATAAAATTTTATAAAATGATGGATTATATGTTGATTCCATTGGGTGTGAAAGCTTGAAGACTATGGATGACGCGATTCCACGAAAGACTAGGACGTTGCAACCCGTGTCGTGGTGGCAATTTCCCCATATGAAAATCCTAACTAAAGCACTGGTTCCCATGATTAGTGGCCGATATTCCCCAAATGGTTTTGACACATGGTGTTTTATTAACCATTGATAAGGTGTCCATGTTGATTATACCATGATTAAGGAATATCCAGGCTTTAACTTAGATTTCCATGGAGAGTCTAGGATCATAGTTTGCATTTTCATACTTGGTCATAAATTAATTGAGAATAATAAATATAATGTAACCTTTGTATTATGCTTATATGTTGTGATTAAGTGTACGTTTTCCTTCATGATTAGTATGTTATATGCTTTATCTTGCTATGTTTATTCTTTTGGGTAGCTTATCCTTGCCTATGTGTTTTGTGTGTGTGTGACTGTGATGATCGCGATTGTTAGTGATCGCGAGAGCAGATGGTGTTTCCCCTTGTTAGCGATGCATTTAGCATAGACTTAACTCCGACCATCCATGATGGATGCGATGGTTGGAAGGCAGATGCTGAGTCCCATGAAGCACATTTTGGTGAATTGCTTTTGACTCACTATCTACCATGTGATGCCCTTATTTCTACAATTTCGGTCACCATTCGGTTGGATTTCTCAAAGTTTGCGTAAGAGGCCTTACATCTCGTGCCTGCTATACTTACACATACATCCACCCCTCGTCGGGTGGGTAATGCTTATGAGTGTCAAAGGCTTTTTAGTACTCATGCTTCTCGTGGACGTGGATATGAATTAAGCCGTATTTCCTTTGTGGGAGATGATGACGATGATGATGACGTACCCTCTACCTCTCCTCATTGTTTCTAGAGGACAATGTAGTTAGTGTATCTTTTTTGAGTAGAGGTGGCTAGTAGTAAGGAGTGAGTTATGTATCCTCTCCCCTTTTTGCGATGTATTTTGGGTTCATTATCACACACCTCTCTCACCATCTTTTAGTTATTTGATGGATTTTGTGTTTATGATGTGTAGAACCCCTTTATGTTTCAAGTACTATGTACTATACATGCTAGGCATGCTACCTTTCTATTTTATGGTTATGATGACATGGTTATCTTCATGTATGTCTTTCATCTTGCAATGTGTTAACAATAAGCTGAATTATCGTAAAGAAAGAAAAAAATTATCCATATTTTCTCAAGTAAGTTAATAAAGAGCTTTCCTAACTGAACTTCAAATCAATAAAGAACAAGTAGTAAGCGACCTTTTCTTTTCCCTTGTGGCAATTTGTGGTGGAAATATCGCGAGTCATCATAGGAAACATGGGAAATGATTCCCATCCATAGGCCCCATCACAACATTCCACAACATGTTAAAAACCACTAACACTCAAATTGTCTTACCCACAACAAATTTGACATCCTTTACAAGAATATTCACAGAATATTGCACAAAACTCCAAAAATTTCCAAACCACAGAGGTTGGAAAGAAGACATATGGGGTTACATGACCACCAAAGGGTTTGACTTAATCCCAATTAGAATAATCACACACCTTAGAACAATACAAGAAAATTGCTATTCAACCAAAACAGCAACCACATACTTAACACAATTAAAACCTTTAAATTCCCACAGCCTTAAGTAAGGCTTGACACATGGCTAGGAATACATCCAAACTCATTTCTCACATATAAACACACAGGAAACATCCCTGCAAGTAATTTGGCACCTTAGACAACTCAACAGGACTTACATAGGCCAATAAACCAGCAACTAGGTTGTAACTTCACAAAATTCAACCTGCCATTACCAAAATATTTGACAAATATTCTACAGACCTCAAAAAATACAAGCCTACTTTTATTTGAAAGAGACATCAAAAACTACAACCTTACCAAAAATCAAGGATTAACTCCTTAAGGACAAATCACATGACAATTTACAAAACAAGCAAATTCAAGCACAAAACTCAACAATCATACAAAAACCTCATATAAGCTTCTTGACTGTAAGTGTGGCCTGTAGAATAACTCGTAGAGTTACTATACCTTGTAGCTTCGAAGCACATAGGGATTTCCTCTTGAATCCCTAAGGCTCAACTCAATACACAACACATCATAAACCATCTTATACCTTAAAATCATCACAAAGTGTAATTCATCACATACAGATACAATAATGGAACACTGACTTGGAGCTATAAGTTGTTAGAAGTGTTGTGCTCCTAACTGACTCTACTTGTTTACCAAAGGTAGACCATTTCATTACCCCCTTACCTTGGGTGTGAGAAGAACTTCATTCCCTACTTGAAGCGTGCTCATGCACTTTGCTTCTACTCGACCTCCAATCTTACGATCGATGCTTGTTTTTTGACCTGTGGCTTCTACACAGAAACTAGGTTGCATATGGGATCAGACGGTCGTGGGACCCTACATGCGAGCCAATCTTTATGCTCCCAAAGGAAAGGAAAAAAGAGGGTTTTGTCGTGGCGACTTACCGCAAGCTATGAGATGGCTAATCTAATGTCAACAAGGCTTTATAGGTGGGCTCTAGGCACTTCCCTGAGCTTGGGAGGGGACTCGACTTTAAGGTAAAGAGGGGAAAATGACATGCAAAATTGTTAATTGGTGGTTTAAAGGTTACTTGTGGAGGTGGTGGTGGTGGTGGTTTGTGGTAGCCGTGGCTGTATGCAGAAGGTTCCAGTGGTGATTTGGGGGTTGGGCAGAGGCAGAAGAGTGGTGGTTTGGTGTTTACAATGGCTGATATGGTGGTTTCGGTGGTGGTGAGGAGGTGGTGGTGATTTGGCGTGAAGAGGATATGATGGCATTGAGGTGAAGAAGTCGTGGGGTGTGGAGGATTTTTGGGGAAGAAGAGGCATGGAGAAGGCATAGGGTGAGGGGACTTCGTAGAGGATAACAGAAGGAGGGGGCTCATAGGTTGGTGATGTAGAAGTGGTGGGGGTTTGGTGGCTTAGGTAGGAAAAGGTTGCAGGCTCGCGAGACTTTTATGAAGAAAGGTTTGACACTTAAAACCAAAGGGCGGAGAGCTTTTACGAGAATCTAAAGGGGAGGTGTTAACTTAATAAGGAAGAAGAGGAGCTTCGTGTTTTTTGAAAGTATGTTAGGGTGGTTCACAAAGTGTAGATGAGAAGAGATTCTTTGTCGTGGCTATTGGAAAGTTTAAGTGTGTGTGTCCTAGTTTACGAGTATTAGTTCATGGGGTTTGTAGTGTTTTGGTTGTAGATAATGGGTTTGGGACTTAATTTGTAGAGTGTTAGTCTATGGTTTAAGTAGGGTTTAAGGTTCTAGTAAGATTAATAAATTAATCTCATGATGGCTATTTTATGATTTTGGGTATGCATTAGATTTTTTTTCTTAGCCCTTAAAAGCCATAGATGCGTCAGATCCTTGTAGGATAGTTAGGGAATATACCCATTAACTATAGTCATAACTAGGGATGTCAACGGGACAGGGCGGGCATGGGTAGTAGCTACCCGCCCTGTTACCCATGTGGGTACCCGTTAAGCAGATACCCGCAGATATTAACAAATAAATAAAATAACAAATTTATCTGTGAATACTTCCTAAAAAATAAATAAAATAACAAATTTATTTTGTATGTTGTGGACAATCATATAGTGCTACAAATATTACTTTGAATTTATAAATTTAAATTTATAAATTAAAGATTTATTGTTAAAATAATCACTTTAAACATAAATTAATTATTTTAACAATTTTTCTAAAAAAAATTGTTTAAAAGCCCACAAATTTATGTTCCTTTTCTCTCGTAATATAATTGTATCAAATTTCTCCTGTAATGAATAATCATTTTGAAAATTTTGGATAAATTTTATGTAATTTTATCTATATTAATATATAAGGGTATTTAAGTAAATATATAATTATGGATAGTGGGTATCCACGGGTATGGGTACCATGATACCTATACCCGCTCGTTAATAACGGGTAATGGATATACCCGTTTAGAATATCCGCGGGTACCCATTTAAAGTACCCATTTTCTACCTGTGGTGGATTTTATCTACGATATTCATGGGCACAGATTTTTTTGCCATCCCTAGTCATAATGCGATTCGGGTTCTAAATGCATATGCATAAAGTTTATATAACTAGTGATAATAAAACATATAATATATATACTTTTTATAAACTTGTGATTATAATTAAAACTCATTTAATTAAAACTTGGTAGTTAAAACCTTATAGCAACATAATATAATTTAGGAAATCTATTTTAAAGGCTTTAATATATTTTAAACTCATAATCTAGTAGTTATAGCGATATACGAACATATTAAAAGCTCACATTATGAAAACATATTTCCAAAGGTCTTATAGCAACTTATATAATGTAAAGGATTTATTTAAAAGGTCTCTCGTATTTAAAACTCATAGTTTAAATTACTATAACAACACATAAGTGTGTGTGTGTGTGTAAGTATGTTGAGAAGGCATATTTTAACTTCTTAAACATTTTCTCAATTAATCACTTCATTAAATCCCCTTAAAATAATTGTTATAACAAATATAATTTGTTGTAATAATAATTACATTCAATAAACTTCCCATAATAAGATATTACTTCTTCCAAATATATTGCCACCTCTTAGCATTCAAAACAAGGCTTTAATAGTTCAAAAACCAAAAATAATATAATTTATCAAGAAAAGTCTTTTCCTCAAAACGTAATAATTTGGAAATCTACTTATATTCCTAAAAATACACACATATAACTTTTATTTGTAAAAACATGCAATGCTAAACATGCATGAGCATGCACTCTCATGAGCTTGCAACAATACAAGCTCTTGTGACAACAAGAACTTACCCCTCAACAGGCTACAAGGTATTTGGTCGGGGTTTACTTCCTAGTGTTAAAAACTCAAGATGTTACACAACTGATGAGGAGAAGACGAGTTAAGTTGAAAAGAGGATGTGGCAGTTAAGGAAATGGTTATGACAACCAAGTAGCTTGTTCATTATATCATGGAGCGCATGACAACTCTAAAGCACTGTTCAAGCTTATGCAATGAGAGCCAATTGCCTGCATATTCGTATTACGATGCTAATATAGACGACCATTCCTTGGATGATAACGAGGCTTGACCAAACACATTTTTGTTCTCTTTTGGATCTTTTTCTTGTGTACTTTGACACTTTTTACATGTAGGTTGCATGATGATCATTACATGGATGAGAGGTAGTGTATGATTATTTTTTATTAATTTCCATATTATTATTCATATGATATCTTTGATATGCTATTTATAATTTTAATTTATATGTCCAAATTTTGTAATATAATAATAGTAAATGAAAAAATAATAAAAAATTTATAAAGTTAATGTCTACTTGGTTGATGCTAATTTCACATAACTAATTAAAATTAGTGTTGGCCATTTTTTAAAATACCATAGCTTCCACTTTTGTGTCTGCCTAGCTAACGCTATGATGTGACAGACACTAAAATGTAGTTTCGACAAAAGTGATGTTGGTCATGAGGTCGACACTTAAATCACATTTAACGTCAATTTCGGTAGCTAATGCTAGCGGTGAATTTTCTTGTAGTATATCCATTTAATCAATTCAAATACTTAGTTTATACATTGTTATTCTAAATTCATGTTAAGTAATGGAGTATAATCATCAGTTAGTTATTTCTCCTATAAAAAGATTTGTAGACATTATTCTTAGTGGGTAGCTTTATTCATTATATTAATTATTTGTCATCATCAAAATGAGAGAGATTATTAAGTTTAAGAAAATTCAACCCTAGGTTTTCATGATAACAAATAAATAATGACTGAATAAAGAAATGGCTTATTATGCTAATGCCTTTTGACTAAGTATGAAGTACATGAGATCTTGCTTTAGCAAATCTTGATGAATACATGTTTTGTCTTAGCTCAAGTCATTGCCTTTGTTCTATAAGTAATTTTATTGAGTAACACATGTGTCCTTCGTCTCACTCAAAGCAACACAAAAATAAATATTATTATCTAAAGAGAGAAATTATCTTGATCAGTAGTGCCTTTGACGTGAAAAGCATGGCTAGACAAGACATTCCTTCAAGAATGTCAACACCTCAATCATAAGAATAAAAAATTTTACTTTTTACACAATCAATGTACAAAAAGGCATTGAGTAAAGGGTATTTTTATCTTAGAACATCAAGAACAACAGGAAGACATTAAATGAACATCAACGTTCAAATTTAGTATCTTTGGGTTGAAGCAAGCTTCTTAGCCTCTAACGTCTAAATATCAAAAGTCTATAAATACCTTAAAGATGCTCTAGATAATAAGTTAATGAGTGATGCACCTATATTCAATATTCAATCATTTACTCCAAACATTCTTTATACGTTTTGTAAATATTTTAGAGAATAATCTTTAAAGCTATCAATTTCTTCATTTCTTGAGTTTGACTGATGATAACTTTTATTTAGTTATCCTTATAATTTTTGGCAGTGTGCAACTTGAAGAGACTAATACAAAACAATACTTAGGTTTAGTATCTAGAGAGATAAGTGAAAGAATACTTTAGTTATACGAATAGGTATTCTTGTAAAGCAAATGTTTATATAGTGAAAATATTGATAGTTACTAAGGACTAGATGTACTCTTGGTGGTTGAGATGAACTAAGATAAAATTCTTTGTGATTTCTCTCTTTCTCTCTTCTTTTACCTTGAATATATTTATACGTATTAACTTGTAGAAAAGGATTGACTTTGTGTCAATTTTTTTTCAACCAAAAAGGCTCCTTGCAACATTATTATTGTTCTTTTAAGAACTTGTAGTAGTAAGCATTAATCATATTATCCTATTTTTTCCTTAATCTTGTTTTACAAATTGGGTTTTCAAATCTATTGTTTTGCCAAAAAAATTTAACAAAATGTTTTTCAAAACACAATTCTACTCTCATTGTATTTTTGTTTACCTTCACAAAAATGATGGTGAGTTAATATTTTTATGGAAGAAGAAAATTTTACCATATTAAGAGTAATAAAATAAGAATGAAGTAGAAGATACAACAATGACTTTTCTATATACCGTAAATAAATATTTTATAAGAAACCCCAAAAAACTTAAAGAGTTGTAGATCAATTAATGAATTTATATTATCTCATAATACCATATTAAAGACGGTATAAGGATATGTTGCTATCCAAATTATGTTTAAGGCTTGATACAGTTGGGTTTTTCTGTAGAAAAATATTTCTCAAAAGAGAAGGAGATATATTATGCAAAGGAGCTTATTAAACTTTTATTTCTTAACTCTATATATAGAGTTAAACTGTAATACAAATTTCAAATATTGATAGCATCCTATTCTTAAAAGAGAAAACATATCTTAAAATAACTAAAAGTAAATCTAAATAACATTCTAAAGATTTGAAACATAAATAACAAATTCCTAAAAAACTAAATTATTCTTTTTTAGACCAAAGATATTTAGGCATATTCTCAACACCCTTCCTCGTCGTAATATCTTTGGATATCTAGTTTGAATTTCAACTTTGAAATATGACTTTCTTCTTTTTGATGCTTGCTTTCTTCTTTTTATTTTGCTTATAATTCTTATCAATATCTTTCTTGAGTTAGACCACCTCTACATTTGACTTGAGCTTCTCCTTCATTGCATTTATCCTTTTTTGGTCAATTTAAGCTTCTATATATCTCATGGGCTCCATGGTAATAACCTTGCACTTTTGATAGATGTTAGGTGGTTCTTCATCTATATCTCTATTCTCCTCCTTAATATTAAGTTCCTTTAAAACATGTAACGACCCAATCGTTGCTACTAAACAATCCTACTAAATATACACCACATACACTTTATCAGGTGAATAAAAAAAATCTATATATCTTCCATCATTATATCATACACAACAATAGGATAACACCAGCCCATATCAAACATGTACGAAATATACATCATTGAGAAAACAGACTACAAAACTCACTTCCTATAGCTGGTCACTTTATATATCATCTTAAAAGAAATAAACAATAATAAGGAATATCAATTCCTTTAAGGAAAAGAACAAAAAGATGATTCTTTATACTTGTTCAATCTCACCACTGGCTGAAACAAAGCTTCATCACCAACTAAGTGAAGCTAAACCTGCCAAAAACTCAACATCTGCTCCCACACCAAAGACATGATCATCAAAGGCATGAACCACACATGCAAACAACGCAAGGGTATCACCACCATCACCAATTATAACAATTACAAATAGCCATAATAATTAAGTAACAACAACAACACTACCCCCGCTACCAACACATAACACAACCATAATAAAAATTACCAAGTAATCATAGCAACAATGACAACACTACCATTACTACTACTAGCAACAACCACATCAGTAATAATAATAATTTCATCAACATACAAATTTGGAATCCCATTTCATCATAGAATGAGTTTACATACATACAGCACAACACATCATGCTTTAACCCCAAAATGTTTATAGTATGAATGACACGACTCTCGAGAGATTTACAACATATCGGGCCATCAAGCCAGGTCTCACCCCCTATTGTGGCCTATCTAAGCACCATTCAGGGATTTCCAAACTCTGATCTGCAGGATAAGCTTAGTGGTTTGTCAAGATAAGTGTATGTGGGTGGTCGCTTACTAGCGACACAAGGCCTGCATCACCTTGGCCTCCTACAAAGTTGCCCATCCACTCATCCTCGAAGGCCCATCGTCAGCTATCCCACGTCTTATCTAGCACTAGGTTGGAGGCCCATTTGAATTCCAACCCTGGTCACCATCCAACTTACGTGCCTACCTGCGCCACGGCATGAGGTCCATCGTTAGCTACCTCAAGCCACCAACTATGCATGAATGCATGTACTACACACCATCAACCACAACCAATAAACATACAACATATATATGTATATCAATACAACCAATGGCAAAAAGGTCCATCGTCAGCTACCTCTCATGACTACTCACACCATCAACCATTCAACCATAACCAATAAACATACAACATATATATGTATATCAATACAACCAGTGGCAAAAAGGTCCATCGTCAGCTACCTCTCATGACAACTCACACCATCAACACCATATCAGCCCCAATCCGACCTCAATCAAAATCAATAGGTAAGGCCCTATCTAAGAAGCCCTACCTCAAGAGGAACAATATCATATATAACAAGCAGGAGGTCCTATCTAAGTAACCTTCCATTTCACATCCAATTCAACAATCAACTATAATTTGAAAACCAATACTTTCTTTGAAACCATTTGGAAGATTGGCAAATCTTGAAATCCACAAAACCTTGGAAACATTTCCTTTCTTTAATTTAAAGAAAATCATATCTCAACTGGACAACTCTCCATTATTCTCAAATAGAACCTTTGAAAATGTATAATACCCTTTTTATATGTATATTACAAAATACTTCGCGTTTTGAAATAAAAATTGTGAAATCTTAAATGGTACATTCAGTTTTGAAATAACAGATTATGTACTGTCGTAACAGATTATGTATTGTAGTAAAAATGCATCAGATTTCATTTTTCAGCAGGGATAATCGATTATGGGTTTCCATAATCGATTATTTCCGAACCAAAACCAGAAGAAATTTTTCTGAAACTCAGATAATCGATTATCAAAGTTCATAATCAATTATTCTCGAAACAAAATCATGAAAACAGCTTCTGGAACTCCAGATAATCGATTATTTGCGACGATTTTCGAAAAAACGCGATTTTCTACAGAAAAACTCAAGCTTTTCAACCAAATAACATAGATTTTCGAATCAATAGTGTTCCAACAACATTAATCCACCTCAACCAAGTTAATACACATCAAATTATACAATCAATCCAACATTTCATCACATAATCATCAATTTCTCATCCAAATCTCAAAAATTTCCCCCAAAACCCATTTTCATCCAAAACCAACGAAAATGACAACATCCACAGAGATTCAACCGATTATATGACAAGAAATCAACATACCAACAATTATTAACACAAAACAACCGATTTGTAAGCTTCCCTTACCTCAAAAGCTTCCAAATCCAATTTTAGGTTCTTTGAGAATTTGATGTCTTGAGTCAAAACTTTAAGAGATTGATACTCCTCACATCCAAAGCACTGAACTAAACTTGAAATCCTCTAATACCCGTGCTAACTTAAGAGATTCTAGATAGAAATAGAGAGATATGAAGATAAGAGAGAGAAACTGAAGAGAGAAAAGGAGAATGAGAGAATAAGGGGCTTCCCCCCCCCCCCTCTCCTCCTTTTATATCTGAGCACCCTAGAGCTATTACACGAACTTTTGGCCAACTGAGGCCCAAACCTCACCAAGCCACTCACCTTGTCCCAAAACTGATTTAACTCAATTATTTTTCTCTCAAAACCCAAAATTACTCTTGCAACATATCCAAATTGGCTCAAGCACATATCTCAAACTTCCTAAATTCAAACCAAAATTCACACAAATAATTCACAACTATCACCACATACAACAAACCATACACAACAACAATTCATTTCTTCCTTTTAATCACCTAAATTACATATCTAAGTTCCTGCTTTTAGTTATTAAAACACTTAATTAGGAATTAAGAGAAATAGGGTGTTACAAAAAACACGCATTTTTAGAGTCATCGTTGGATTCTGATCCTTCTTTTTTGTCTTCTTCATTTGTAATCTGCTCCTCCCTCATCAAATCTAAGGAAAAGCTCTTGCCTTTCATTTGAACTTTGATCACTTCTATGCTATTTGTATCTATAATCACACAATTGTGTTATTTGAACAACGCCTTATAAACTTTCTTCGATAGCTAAGCAACACTTAAAAGATTTTGATTAATTCTAGGAACATATAAAACATCAAAGATTAATTTCAAACTTGAGTGTCTTTTAATTGCAACTATTCCTTTGCCTCTTACTACAATGTATGCTTCATTTCCAATTTTGGCTTTGGAAATAGCAATTTTGTTGAGCTCTTTGAAGAGCTCTCAATCATAAGTCATATGGCTTGTACAACCACTATTAATAAGCCAAATTTTTATGGATTTGTTGGTTGTAAAGTATGACATTGCAAATAATTGTTCCTCTTCTAGTTGATAGACTAATGTTGACCTTTCCTTATTGATGAGACTTGCATAT
Source organism: Spatholobus suberectus (assembly GCA_004329165.1). Taxonomy (NCBI): domain Eukaryota; kingdom Viridiplantae; phylum Streptophyta; class Magnoliopsida; order Fabales; family Fabaceae; genus Spatholobus; species Spatholobus suberectus. Next base: position 24,816,595 of record CM014737.1, on the reverse strand, counting down.
TTTCTCATGTGTTCTAATTGCCTGCACTTGTAATATCTTGCATCAAGTATCCACCATTATCTCTTTTGTGGATGATTAGTCTTTTTACAATAAAGACATCGTGAAAAAGATTAAGTGTTATTATTTTGGTCGTCCTTTCCAAAATCTTGGAACAGTTCCTTCTTGTTTTTGCCACCATTGTTGTTCCACCATTTGGCTGAATATATACCTTTCTCATAAGCTTTCTTTACTCTAGTGCCTGCAATGGATGTAAAATTTCTACCAAAGTGATCTTACAGAGATCCTGTGTTCTCTGAGGCAGCTATGGAAGCTTCATATCTTTTAGGTATTGTTACAAGAATTTTTTCTGCAATTCTAGAATCAAGAAATTCAATGCCTAGTAATCGTACCTTATTAGCAATGCCAAGCAATTTGTCTAAGTATTCTTTGATTGTTTCATTCTCCTTCATTCTTTGTAACTTGAATTCCCTCATTAAATTTAGCACTTGCATGCTTTGTATCCTTTTATCTCCTGTATATTCTTCCTTCAAATAATCCCAAATTGCTTTTGCTATTTTAAGAGTCACAATTTTGGTGGAGATGGTTTGTGAGATACCAGTAAACAAACATCCCTTTGCCTTTATCTTCTTGGTTATTCTTTCTTTGTAAATTTTCATCTTGGTCACAGTGGGATCATCTGGCAAAGAAGAAATATTATAATCCTTTTCCATGGCTTTCAAAGATTTAAAGCCTCTAGGTATGACTCCATTCTTATTGCCCAAAGATCATACCTCTCTCCATCTAAGATAGGAGGAGCAATTTGTGAAAAGCTTGCTTTGGGTTTCATTCTCACAGGTTTGTAAGAACCTTGGCTCTTGATACAAGTTGTTGGAGGGGGGGTGGGGTTGTAGAAAAAATTTTCTCAAAAGAAGAGGAGATATATTGTACAAAGGAGCTTATTTAACTTTTATTTCTTGACTCTATTTACAGAGCTAAACAATAATACAAAATTCAAATATTGATAGCATCCTATTCTTAAAAGAGAAAAGACATCCTAAAATAATTAAAACAAATTAATAATATCTTTAAATCTAAATAACATCTTAAAGATTTGAGACATAAATAACAAATTTCCAAAAAATTTAAATCATTTTTTTAAAATTAAAGATATTTAGATATATTCTCAACAGATAGGCCAGCAAATTATTGGAAAGAAAGATATATAGCATGATTACCGAAGTTACTAGCTAGCAAAAAAGGCAGACATAACATTCAAAATAAATTAAAGAAAGAATAAGCAATTAACAAAAAAGAATTATCGACTTTCTAATACCAGTTTGGAATAAAACATCGCAGATAGGACACAACCCTCAACCTAGGTAGGAAAGCCTAACTATCGACAATGCTTGTATTAAGTGAGAGATGAGAATGCAAGAGTAGCAAATCTTGGTCACACAATTAAAATAAATAGGTAAAATTAGATTTAATTACAATAATTTTAATCATGCATACATAGTTGTATGCTTTAAATCAACTCTTTTAACTTCTTATGTTCTTATTAGATTTGCCTCGTATATGTATATGTATTCATAGATGTGTGTGTATAACCACTTTTCCTTCAACTACTAGATTAATTTCATGACGAATTTGTGAGTACACCCCATATACGCATAATGCATTTAGCGCAATTAATTCTCCGGTGTTGGCAAAGACAACCTTGCCGTCAAGACTTGAACCGCATCTCAAATATTGCCAACACACAGTTGGGGAATAATTGCTATGTTTTACAATTGTGGAATAACTACACGTTCCTTGAGTCAAAATCGTATAATTTAAAATTAAATTAATGGCTAAGTTTTTTATTTAAAGAAAATAAAATCAGTGTTTTCTAGATTAAGGCTTAAATATACTTTTGGTCCTTTATCTTTTTATTAGAATTCGTTTTGGTCCTTTATCTTTTAAAATATCCATTTTGGTCCTTTAACTCTCAAATTTGAGTCAATGTTGTTATTTTGTTAACAATGATCGTTTTCGATTTTGAAGCACAATTTTAAACCCTTTTTTTATCAATTCAATACCTGAAACTTGTTCAATTAGATTCACCTGCATGAAAGTTATAGAACTCAACTAATGTTCAAACCAAAAAATGCCATAAAAATGGTGAAAAATGAGTTCCACAAGCAACTGAAAAAGAATCTAGTATTAGGTTTTTCAATTTTTAAGTTGCTCATGAGACTCACTTTTCATGAGTTTTTCACCATGTTTATAGCCCTTTTTGGTTCAAACATTAGTTGGGTTCTATAGTTTTCATATAAGTGAATCTAATTAAACAAGTTTAATCGATCAAAGAAGGGTTCAAAATTGTGTTCCAAAATCGAAAACGACCACTGTTAACGAAAAGACAACATTGACTCAAATTTGAGAGTTAAAGGACTAAAATGAATCCTTTAAAAGATAAAGGACCAAAACGAATTCTAATAAAAAAATAAAGGACCAAAAATATATTTAAGCCCTAGAATAAAATAGAAGTTTTCTTATCAAGGAATATTGATATCCCCTTGACTTGTTGATAATTATCTTCGGGGACGGATCTAAAGGGAGCCAAGCAAGGGCCTTGGCCCCTCTCTCCCCTTTCATTCCTTGAGATCTGTATATGTTATATCTTGGGGTTAATTTTTTATGTTTCAATTGTTATAATTAAGATATCATTTGTAACTATGAAGATGATGAAAAATAGACTTAAAAAAATAATATTTACATCTTAAATAACAATATGATGTATTTAATTATTATAATTTAATTTTTATTTAATATTTATTATTTTCGGAGGTTTTGGATCCGTTCCTGATTGTCTCTATGGTCTACCTAATGGCGGTCACATTAGATCACGAAAAATAAGAGAAATTAAAATTGACTATTTAATTTATTTTTTTTGCTGAAATTTTGACTATTTAATTTGTGTAAGATTGAACAATCGTGTCGCATGCGTTTGGCATGGATTGTTTATGTCTAAATGATAAAGCATGGATTGTTTATGCCTAAATGATAAAGATTCTGTTATTTTCTACTCTCATGCGGAACGCATCTACACCCAAAACTTGAATGAGAAAAGGAAGAAAAAGCCAAAAGATAAATTACAAGGATACATCTAGCTTTCAAATTTACATTCACGGAAAGGACAAAAGGCTTTTCTAATTTCTCCAAAATAGACATGAGCAGGGAGCACGTATCCTTACTTATCTGCTATGACAGCTAAAGTTTGTTTCCCTGTCAATCTCCAACGCATTTTGAAGATTCTCTATCTATAAGTGTACAAAAACTCCTAAAATCCAACTAGGCTAGTTAAAGAAAAACGCATCAAAAGTGAACATGGAGTACCATTGCCATTGTTGTGATATTTTTTGCCAGTAGAAACAAACAAGTGTCCATGCATCAACGTGGTGTGATATAGTTGAAAAATAATCATGCTCCTTAAATAAGTAGTCAGAGATTCATTCTCAGGTCCGTTGAAAAATGTCAGTCTCTTAAATAAATCTCACTATTTCAAGAAAAGCCAGCCAATAGCCACGTCTAAAGGCAGGCTGATTTGTAATGCAGAATGTCACTCTCCAACATAATTTTTTTTTATACACTATTTTCGAGTAAAATGCAAGTGAATATCTTATTAATAAAGAGTAAGAGTGGCTAAATACGAACTCAGATCCACGTCATTTGGTAAGATTTACTAGTATTTTTTCCAATAATAAAGAATTAAGATCTACTAATATTTTTTCCAATAATAAAGTATGTAAATACAAAATGTCACCCATATAATTTAGCAAGATTTACTAATATTTCTTTTAATAATAAAGAATGTGCTGAAATGAATGTGTTAAAATACGTATATTAGCATTTGTCAAATTGTTCTATCACATCAACATTTGAATAAACATACATATATATATATATATATAGGAGGCGTTTCAAATGAGAAATTTCTTAAAATAAGAAATGAGAACAATTAATAATAGTCATTGGATTGCAGTTAAAAACAATAAATGGCTAAGATTAAAACTCAATTAAATACTTTTTATGAGACCACCATTGCTCCGCCTCCACAATTGCTGTCATTACCACCACCATTGTTGTCACCACCGTCGCTGCCACCACTACTACCACCGTCATCACCACCACCACTATCGTCACTACCACCACTACTACTGTCACCGCTACCACCGATGTCGTCACCACCCCCACAATTGCAACCACCACTATTGTCGTCACCGCCCCTGCAACCGCTGTCACCACCCTTGTTGTCACTGCTGCCACCATCACTGTTACTACTGTCACCACCACCACTTCACCGTCACGACTACCACTGCTGCCACCGCCACCGCCGTTGCTGCCACCGCCACCGCCACTTGACAGCGGCGGCGGTCGCAGCAACAGCAGTGGCGACGACAGTGGCGGCAGTGGTGGTGGAGGTAGGGACAATAATGGTTTCATAAGAGGTGATTAATTGGGTTTTAATTTCAGCTGTAAATTTGTTTTAATTATGATCCGAAGACTATCATTGAAAGTTTTTATTTCTCATTATAAGACTTTCTCATTTGAAACGCTCCCTGTATATATATATATTCCAGCTATGGCACTGGAACAATCCTGTTTGTATTGAAACTATATACAAGTCCCTCTACTCACTCACATGACTCGGTCAAAGTCAACCGCTGAAGGTGAAAATGTGCTTTGCCTTTCCCGGTGCTGTGTTGTTGAGTGAATACTATATATTATAGCACAGTTAACAACAAATCATGCAAGCACGAATTTAAAGGAGAAAACTGTTAAAAGGAAAGATGATTTTGTCTCTCTGCGTGTGTTTTCTTCTTAAACGTCTGTTTTGGAATGCAGTGTCACAATTGCAACACACACACACACACAAAATGTATAGTTACATATACAACTAGAGGTTAAAGTAAAAATTAGTACTTACCAGAGTTTACTCCCTGAGAAATTTGCGTGCTCAATAAAATTCAAATTAAAGGGTATTCTCATGTAGAGTTAAGGGACTAATTACTAGCTAGTTGGTGAGAAACTGGGTACGTTGACAGAAGAGCAGAGAGCACAAAACTGCTCACACACAAAGCCTTTTGGGTATGTTCAGCTGTGCTCTCTATCTTCTGTCAACAGACTGTTCAGGATCTTGACCCCTTCATTCACCCTCTCTGCATATATATAAAAAGCAACAGATTAATTAACCTATATTCATTTGGATTAGGATGTGATGAACAACCCCACATGGCAGGGAAAAAAGTAAGGGGATAGAATATATACCTTTGCACAAGTTGTTGATGCCCTTCAAGTTTTTCGGTCTCACAAAACAGGAGTGAGGAGTTTGAGGAGAACAGTGAGGAGTTTTATCGGGCTTGAGTAATAGAGAAAGAAAGAAACCTCAAAGGGAGAGATATTTTTTGCCATGGTAGAGACAACTTGGCGAAGAATTGGTTTAGGTGTTGAAAAAGTAGTTGAGCAATAGATAATGGCAATTCCCTAGTGAGATAGGAAAGAGAACATTGAAGACTTGTTTTCCAACAAGTGGCTCAGGTTTAATTTCCACAATGGCTATATATATAACTATATATAGAGAAATTCAGTTCTTACGTAGCAAAAGAAAGAGAGAGAGAGAAATTCAATTCTTACTCTTATATTTTATCTCTACCTAAGGAAGATTTTAAATTGTAGTCGTAATTATAGTCACGGTTTCGACGCGTTTCTTGTTATTGTGAAAAATTGCACTTAAATGTGGTCCATATTGACACAATTACAGTCGTGAACACCTAGAAAATTTTGACGTGCAGCCAAAATTACAATCGTGGATTATTTTTTAAAACCTTGTACTTAACTAAAAGAGATAGAAAAAAAAAAGTGAGATGAGTAATATAACATAGAGATAAAAGATGATAGATTATAAAAAAATTCTAAAAATATATATGTTTTAAGAATAAAATAACTATGTACTATAGGAATAAAATAACTCAACTGTGTGGTGTCAACATCTGACTAAGTAACTACTGGCATTCTGAATCTTCTGCTTTCTTGATGAAAATGCCAATTTTCAGAACAAACTAATTACCTGCATGAATATACTGGCAGGTCCAACATACAAATAAAACTTAAATTTTTTAATATTTTAGAATAAGAGATTTTTAAAATATCATTTATTAATGTATTTTATAAAAACTGATATGTTAAAATTTGTTATGATAGTTAATTAATAATCAATTGATTGTTTATTAAGTTGATTGTAAAGATAAAAATGAGCAATAATGGCTTTTTAGCCTCTCGAATATGAATAACAATTGTTAGAAAGAAGTTGAAAGGCACTTAGTGAGGGAGAAAGAATGTAAAAAATTTGATAAACTGGCTAAAACATAAAATGCCTAAGAAGTTCATGTGGCAATTATCGAGAACTTGCATTGAGGTTTTATAGATTAAAAATAGATCGGAACTGTAATCAAATTAATAAAAACTCACTGTGGCTCTTTTCATTAAGAGTGAAAACCACTTTCATCATACCTTTTTTTATTCTTTTTGGTTTTCTCAAACTATTCTCCTATACATATTTTTCAAAAGCGCTACATTACTAAAAGAATTTCCATCTTCTACAGATTGTTTTTTTGAATTTCCATTCCTAAGAAATTCCTTTGTGGATAATTCATATCTTGTAAATTTTAAAATTTGCAGGAAAATTTCTTATAAATTTTTCCACGCATTTTCCGTATGAAATTAACAATTTCTCTTGTTAAAATTGTTAGTTGACTGACAAAAATTTTTAAGGATTTTATTGGGAAAAAAAATTCCAAAAAAATCCACAAGAAACTGTACAAGAAAAATTTACAGAAAAGTCTGCAAGAAAAAGTCACAAGAAAAATCCCAGTTAAAATCCTCGATAAATTTCCCAGGAAAAATCCTGATAACAATTCTACGTGAAAATCTCCAACCAAAATCCCTAATAAAAATATGCAAAGAAAATATCAAAAAAACAAAAAGTTTAGTCACAATTCAACAGAAAAAACGGCAAAAAATTCCAATTAAATATTCCACAATTCAAATTCTTCTATTTTCTTTTTCATTGATAACTAATTAAACTACAAAACATCACAGTAATGTAAATACTCATAATCAAATTAAAGTACTAAATTTTATATTAATTAAAGTACCAAACAAATTAATACAAATGTTCATATACAAAGTATCATAATTAACATTGGATACCAATTTAAGTCCTCATAGACAAAGTACTAAAGGTCATAAATAATACCCAATGGGTGTATCAAAGTTAACATTTGATACAAATGTTTTTTTTTTTGGGAGACAATTCAAAATTTTAAAATATTGTTTAGATTTAAAGATATTTTTTTTTTATTTTAGGAACATGTTTTCTCTTTTAATATTAGGATGCTAGGTCTATAAATAAAGGTTATTGAAATGAGAAGAACTATCCTAGCTTGGAGAGGGGGTCATGTGAAGGAAGGTTTTTTCAAGATTATCCAAAAAACTTGTAATGGGATGTAACCTTATTTGAGTGAATAAATGAGTATAGAGATGTTTTTGTGAATGTAAGCAAGAGATGTCAAGCCACATTAAATTGCGTCATCTATTGTTTCTATTTTATAGTGTTGTTTGTGTGTCTCATTTGATCTCATTGTGTATGAAGAGGGGTTTGTTTCTCCAACAGTGATATCAGAACTAATGGTTGTGCAGCTTGGTGGCTTGTGAGATGAGTATTGAAGCTCAAAGAAGCTGATGGTGGATTTGTATGTGATCCTTGTGTCAAAAGTCTTCTTGGCAATATGGAAGTCAAGCAACGTGTCTCAATAGCTAATAGCAGTACAAATCCTTGTATCGAAAGTCTTCTTGATGGTGTGAAAGTCAAGCTACCTGTCCTAGTGGCTGGTAGCTAACAACGGTACAAGTACAAAAAATGTCATCATCCAATACTTGCAGAACAAAAGCAAAGAACACACCAAAGTTTGCATAGTAGAAGTGTGATTGAAGATGATTGAGGCGAGCATCCATGACAAAGGGAATTGAAGAGAAAGTTTAAAAATATTAATAGAGGGAGGAATTGTTGGGAGACAATTCAAATTTTCAAATTTCAAATATCTAAGATATTGTTTTGATTTAAATATATTATTTTTATTTTAAGGATTTGTTTCCTCTTTTAATATTAAGATGCTAGGTATATAAAGATTCTTAAGATAAGAAGAATCACACCAACCTGGAAAGGGGGGGCAATATGCGAAGGGAGGGTTTTTTTCAAGTTTATTCAGAAAAATTGTAATGAGATGTAATCTTATTTAAGTGAATAAATGAGTATTGAGATGTTATCATGAACATAGGTAAGAAGTGTCAATGTCTTTCTTTGTTTCTATTTTGTAGTGTTGTTTGTATGTCCCATTTGATCCTCATTGTGTGTGAAGAGGGATTTGTTTTCCTAACATTTTCATACACATAGACTTTGGGAATTAGACCCCTAAACACATGCTTAAGAAGCAAGGTTATCTGTCAACCATACTACATCTTTAAAAAATTCCTAACTAGGAAAGATAAACATTTAGAAAAGTCCCTAGCTAGGAAGATTAAATCTTAGAAAATCCTCAATAAACAATTTCATAAAAATATTTTCAAGAAACATAACTTTGCATGAAAAATCTCCAAGGAAACAAAACCCAAGGTATGTCTAAGAATAACCTAAAATTAAATCCTTCAGTTAATTCCAAGAAAATATATCCCTAAGAAAATACCCAAGAAAAATTAGAAACATGCAAAAAAAAAAAAAAAAAAAAAAAACCCTTCAGAAAGTTAAACAACAAAGACAAATTCACAGTAAAATCTCTAGTAAAAAATCAATCTACCAAAAAATCCCCTACGAATATAGTTGCAAGGAAATTCCCGAAAAAAAATCCCTAGCAAAATCCATAGGAAGCAGAATTAATTCCACAAGAAAAGCCCCAAGCATATTAATACTCAAGAAAATCCTTAAGTAAAGTAATCCCTAGAAAAATCCCCAAAGACAAATTTAATTTGTAGAAATATCCCTAGGTAAAAACAATCCATACGAAATATCAATTCATAGGAAATACGAAATATCAATTCATAGGAAATTCCCAACAAAATTAATCCCCGAAAAAATATCCAGAAACGGAGAATCTGTTGGGAAATTTTCAAGAAATGAAAATTTGCAAGAAAAATCGCATGAAATATTTAAGGAAAAATCCCCAAGTAATTTTCCTAAAAATTTTCCTGTGCTCATCTAACATTTACAAAAAAAGATGAATTTGCTATAGATTCCAGCAGATTCTCTCACGAATTATGTTGTGGAAAAAACAAATCTGCAAGTAATATGTTAGACGTAATTTGGAGGGAAAATTAGTTACATATATTCCTGCAGATTTCATTTTCACAAATTTATTTTTTTCTACAAAATTTACTTTCACAGGAAAACTTTCATATAGTACAATGTTTCAAAAAATTCAGAAGGAATTCTTATGAAAAAAAATCTATAAGAAAAATCCACAAGCTATATTCCCATACTTTTAGTAATAGAAACTACTCCTAATAAGTTTTTCTCACGCATAAATCTAGAGATTGAATCCATTACCACGTGCTTGGGTCCCTTTCAATTGAATTTATACATGTTTATTTTCATCAAATCATATATACATATAGAGAGGAAGAGAGCTAGCCGAAGCATGTGTATCACACAATAAAATATTAAAAAAATGTTTTTTTTAAGAATATTAAAATAAATGTGTTTGGAATTAACTTATGAGTTTAAATACAATAATATAACGTTGATCTATTCTAAAATGGATCAACAATGAAGAAGATAGTGTCATATTATTAATTAGTGTGAGATTGGGGGTTAAATAATAATCATGTTAATTTAAAAAAAACATTTTTTGTTAAATTTTTTAAACATTTTCATTGTATTTAAATTCTTAAGTTATTTAACAATAATTATTTTTAAAACATTATCAATAAATAAATTAAAAATCAATTATAAAAATCATTGTTTTTTATTTTTAACAAACTATTTCTCTGAAATAATATCATGTAAACACGCAAGTCTATAATATTGTTGTTTGGCCTGTTCTTTCTTCTCTCTCTGATGCACCCAAGAAAAAGTCTATGATGAAACTAGGAACAGCTTTTTGGTTACCAACACCATACGTAAATGCCGGAACCACGTTTCTTTACGATCACACATTCATTTAACTTAGCTAGGGAAGAAAGAGAGGTCAAGGAAAATTTACATTACATGAACTGTTATTGCCTTTTTCTTTTCAATGTACTTGAAAGTTTGTCCTTCATTTTTTGTCTTGTCTGAAACTGTCAGTGTTTATTTACTATACATCTACTTGCTACGTTTCGCATTTGTATTGAACAAGGACGAATACGAAGAGATGAATTTGTATTGTGTAAGACTCAGTCCCATTAAAGAATATTAAGGGGATGAATTTTTTATTATTTTTAATAAAATAACCATTTATGAGCTTAATAATTTTTAATGCATTTTTTTATATTTTATATTTTAATTATTTTAAAAAAAGTTTAATGGTCATGCACTGTCAGTATAAAGTATAAAAAGTTTTATATTGTTATTTAATTAGAAATCACGATTAATATGACTTTAAAGTATTTATTATAAAAGTCAATAAATTTACAATAAATGGTGATTTGTGATTGGATGACAGTGTAAAACTACTTTACACTGTCAATACATAACCATTAAACTCATTTAAAAATATCAGCATAATATAGGATACTTCTTAATTAGTAATTGGCAACATTACTACTTCATTGGTTTTTGTCGTTAATAACAATGTTAGGTTGTCTTTCTGTTTACCTTCACGTAGTTTTATTATTTTATTTTTATTTTCTAATTTTTAAACATCTAATAAATTAATTTTTTTACTTATACTGTTTTTCTCTTTTCTATTAAAAGACTTCATTATTTAGCATCGCAAAAATCCTAAATTAAAATTCATTGGGGTTAAAATACAGGGAAGAGTTGTACATTTAATCATTTTTGCGTGTCAATTGAAATGCAAAATTTGATTTGTGTTGGTCTTGTACTTTAGAAATGGGTAGAATGTTTTATAATGTGTATATTTGTTGTGTAAAAATGATGCAATTTCAATGGGTGGTACTGTTTTACACTAAGACAACCCTGATTTAATCCAACAAATTGTAATTGATGTCATTGTTTCACTCCCAAAAATATTGAATGTACCTGCATATCTCTGTTTAAAAGAGTTGTTGCATATCCTTATTTTCATCCCAACTAATTTCAATATTGCTAAAGATTGAGCTTCTCTAAGTTTGAATGGAAAGAGAAAAAAGACGAATGGAAAGACAAATGTATTGGATATTTAAAAATTATAAAACTAATATAAAATAATAATAATTCGAATAAAAAGGATAATTTAATAATATTATTAATAAAATTATAAAAAAGAACTAACTTATTGAGTATTCAAAAATTAAATAACTAAAATAAAATATTAAACTGAAATAAAGAAATAATAATAAAATATTAATTACTAATTTTATCTTAATAATATTAATTACATAAACATAACATTCTTAAAGTGATATATATATATATATATATATGTTAGTCTCAAATTTTGAGTGAGGTGTTTATGATAAATAATATTTTTAAAATCGCATTGATTCAAGTTTCAACAGTTCAACCGTGATTGGACCGTGGTCAAACCTGTAATAATAAAATAATAATAATTAAATAATATTAAAAAAGCATAATATCATAATCTTATAGCACTTAAAATTAAAAATAACATATATTTTTATAGGTTTTTAACATTTAAAATACACATAAAAATTCAAATCAAATATATCATAATGCTTAGGTCTAAGTTTCAATAATACACAACAATATTCATTAACAATAACAAGTTTACATCTAGAATAAAAAAGAAAATGACAAATATTTTAGATTAATTTATTATTTTTTTAGAAAAAAACAAAATAATGTTATATTAAATGTTTTTCATTGACCTGCTGTGAACCAATTTGTTTCGATTTTTTTTACCAATTTTTCAGTTCTTTGACTATTTTTTTTTCAGGCCAGTTCTATACCTTATTTAAATTGGACACTTAATTGATTCACCTGTTTTCCAGTCACACTAAGCCGATTCAATTCGATTTTCAAAACGATTATGATAAACATTTTTGTATCATGCGTGAAATAAAATAAATTTTAAGTCACACTTATAATCATCTTTGTGAATTTTTGACCACACAACTTTTGATGGTTTCTAATTAAGAACAGAGTCTTCAATATAATATATTTACCTTTTATTAATTGTGTCACTAAAGAAAAAGTCTGACAAAAATAGAATGTTAAAATGGATTCAACGCAGCAGATCAACTCCTATAACCTACCTAAACGGGTTGAGTTGGGTTGGGTTTTTCAAACCTCAAACTCGCATAACCCCAACCTGTCAACCCAATGGGTCAAATGGTGGGTTGGGTTAGTTTGACCCGTCACGTTGTCTTTTTTTTTTTTTTTACTTACATTAGGATTTTCAGTGGCACGACATATTCACATTCACCTAAGTTGGGGTTAAGTGATTGAGATTATAACTTCTCTTTGTTTAAATATGTGAATTCCTAATAAGACAAAATTTTGTAGTTATTAGAATTTAAGACAAATAAACACCATTGCTTAAAGTTTATGATTATGCCACAAGTATTAAGTTGGTTTCTTGATTTACTAGTTTTATATATTTTTTTAATTATATTTGAACATAAACTTTAGAAAAATTTAAAGAAAATAAAATTATTAAATATTTTATAATTTTTTTAACAGGTTAGCTGGCCAACCCACCAACTCACCACAGTTTAGGCTAGAATTTTCAACCCAATGCAAAAACGGGTTCAATCCAACCCAACCTGTTTTTTGGCAGGGTTAGGTTGGATTGAGTTGGGTTGACCTACTTTACATCCATAAACAGAAATAAGAAGTATTTGTTTTAATTTTTAGTTGTACGAGATTTTCCTCATTCCTCATTCACGCGGGTGGAACATTGCAACTGTATTTTCACATTTGTTTTTTGAACTCTAATCTATACTGTAATAAGAAATAGGGTTATGAATGTTATTTCTTATAACTTACAAAATATTGTTTTTACTATAAATTTTTCATTTAGTTAAAAGTAAGTTGTATCAATTTCTCAAATTGGTAAACCTTTTTACTTTTCAAAATTTTTCTTGTCTGACAAATTTTATATGTAAAAAAAATTAAGAAAAGCAAAAAATAAATATATTAAGAAAGCTTCTTTTTTTCCCCCTCTTCCTCCTCTTTATTCTTTGGAATTGGTATTAGAGTAGGCTGGTCTAAGAATTGCCTGCTAGAGTTGATGTTTAATTCAAGTGTTTAGAGTTAAGAATAGTAATAATAGTAGATTTTGCTTTTATATAATTTGAGACTATAATAGTTGTTAGTTTGGGATTAAGCTAATTGAATTGATTGAGTGTTGGGTGCCAACTAATTATGTACACTATGATAGATCTTGTATCGTCAAACTAGCTCAATAGAGAAGTTCGGCAACAATTATGATACATGAAGTGTTAGTATAAAGTGTTGTTGATTCCAAATCTTTTCTAAAATAAAGTTTTAACGTTAAAGACTTTTATAATCAAATCATAAGTATTTTGAATCATTTGATACTAATGTTTGCACTTGAGAATGTGACGAAAAGGACAAGACCAATCAAATACTATATGAGCATGTCTAAGTATTACTCAAAGTCCAAAGCATCAATCTTGATATGCATAGTCCAAAAGCAAAATACATGTAGAAGATACTTTCAAACATCCTGCAGATACTCATACAAACTTTCACTACTAGAGCAAACACTTTCTACATCGATTATTTTGAAGATTATTCATTGATTTTTTACTTGATGTAGATCCCGTGCGATGTAAAAAATGAGACTTTTTTACATCAAACTTAGAATCGATGTAAAAAACACTTTTTACATCGATTAAGACTTGAACTGATGTAGAAAAATGTCACTTTCTGCATCGGTTCAAGGATAACTGATGTAGAATGTAACGACCCTCTACACTACAATACTACTCACATTCCTGATCTTTTGACTATAAGTTTAATCATTAACAAAACCTGATTATATCACCATTCATAACCATTAAATTTATACAAATCCAAAGATATCATGTACGATTAAGGTTACAATATAATAACATAACTTCCTATAGCTGGTCACTTTATACATCATAAAAAAAAAAACAATGATTAGGAATATTCAATTCCTTTAAAGAAAAGAACAAAATATAATTCTCCATGCTTATTCAATCTCGTCACTGGCTGAAACGAAGCTTCATCACCAACTAAGTGAAGCTAAACCTGTCAAAAACTCAACATCTGCTCCCACGCCAAAGACGTGATCATCACAGGCATGAACCACACGTGCAAACGACGCAAGGGTAAGCTTACTTAAAATAATAACTATAACACCAGTATAACCATAACAACAACAACCTTCAACACAACAACAACCTTATATCAACAACACCTTTATCATTACCATCACCAATCATAACAATTTCAAACAGCCACAATAACCAAGTAATAACAATAATACTGCCTCCGCTACTAACACCTAACACCACCACAATAATAATTGCCAAGTACTCATAACAACAACAACATCAAATAACCATAATGACAATTTCATCATCATATAAGTTTGGATTCCCATTTCATTAGAAAATGAGTTTGCATACATACAACACAACTCATCATAATAGATCTATAGTTCTCAACGTCTATGTACATATATATATATATATATATATATATATATATATATATATATATATATAAGATACATTCATACAAAAGAATTCTCAACTCAGGACTCCATGTCACATCACAATCACCACAACTATGTCAATGCATGATGACATGACTCTCGAGAGATATTCAACATTCCAGGTGTAGGCACTAGGGTGGAGGCCTATCTGAGTTTCTACTTTAGTCACCATCCAAGCCCATCTGAGTTCCTACTCTAGTCACCATATAGGCCCATCTGAGTTCTAACTTTGGTCACCCTTCAGGCCCATCTGAGTTCTAACTCTGGTCACCTTTTCACTTTACATGCCTACCAACATCACGGCTTAACGCCCACACAACCTCAGCCCACACATATGCGTGTATGCATGATCCACGGTAACAACTCAATTACAACAATCATCATTAACCTATGCAGGCCCAATCAGCCTCTTGCATGGTCAACAAGTAAGGTATCTTACCATCATAACATATTACAACTAGTGGAGGCTCTACCTAAGCAACCTTCCACTCAATTACCATTTTTCCACATTTTATCAAACCAATTCACAACAATAATAAAGAAAACCAAGAACCAAGTTTGGAAGAATAACAACATGTGGAAGTCTTATCTAAGCAACCTTCCACGTCAACACATACCCAACAACAACAACTCAACCGAAATTATTTATCCATGTCCACATGCATATTTATTTATATGTCACACCATCACACCACAATAGCTTGAGGCCCACATAACCTCAGCCAACAACATATTCATTCAAAAATATATATATATCTTCACGGCAATCAACTTAATCATAATACACCGCAACAATAACAAAGTTCATACTTTCATTTCACATCAACACCAACCTCACTCATGACCATTCATTATATAACGACACAAATATCCTCTACAATCAAGTATAAAATATGAATTTGTCCTTATTGTGGAGTTTAAATATTTTTCCAAAGTTCCCAATCATCACACCAAACATTAAACCAATAGCATTCAACCTCATCTTTATGTTTCTTACAATTTCAACTTTAATGGTCTATGCATAGCATCACAAAATTAACACAAAGCATCTCAAAAATAGGGAAGAATTAGGGATTTTGTCGCCCAACGCTACAAACTTGTCACCCGGCGCCAACATCCCTGAGAGCATTAATGAAAATCAATGAAGATGTCACCCGGACACCACTTTTTGTCTCCAAGCAACAAAATCTGTCGCTATAGGAAAAATTTCCTGTCGCTAAAATAAAATTCCAGTCTCTAATTGACAGCATTTCAGACAGCATGCTGTCAGCTATCACCCGACAACATAAACTGGCACCCCAGTGCCAAATCGCGATTTCTGCAAGTGCAGGTAAGACGACCCACTATTGTTCTTAACAAAATCAATCCATCCCAAGCATCACAAAACAATTATAGACACATTTGATACATTTCTAACCGATTACATACTGATTTCCCCCACAAATCATCCACGAATTTGGAAACCCTTTTTCAAAACCCATTTTATCACAGTCCATAAACACACAAATAATCACCAAACCAACTAATTTTAGAGGCTTAAATCGACATATCAACGACCATAAACATGGAATCAAGCAATAGTAAGCTTCCCTTACCTCAAAAGCTTCCAAATTTGAAAGTTGGGAAGATGAGAATATGAGAGAAAAGACTCTTGAGCCAATCTTCCAAGAAATCCACCCTTCGCACTCAAGAACACTGAAATTGGGGTTGAAAAACCTCTAACACCCTTAACTAACTCGAGAAATCTCAAGAGAAATAGAGAAAGATGAAGAAAAGAGAGAGAAGGGATAAGAGAGAAAGTGAAGAGAGAGAGAATGAGAGAATGAGGTCTCCCCCCTTCTCCTCCTTTTATATCCGAGCCTGCCGGAGCTCTCACACAGACTTTTGGCCAACTAAGGCCCTAAATTTCACCAAACCATTGCTCTTATCTCAAAACTGATTTAACTCAACTGTTTTTTCTCAAAAGCCCAAAATCACTCTCACAACATATCTAGATTGGCTCAAGCACATATCTCAAATCCCCTAAAATCAAACCTAAATTCAAACAAATAGTTCACCACTTTCACCACATATAACAAACCATACACAACATCAATTCATTTCTTCCATTTAACCACCTAGATTACATATCTAAGCTCTACTTTTAGTTATTAAAATACTTAATCAAGTATCAGGAGTACATTGGTGATAGTCTTAACCAATGTTGAAAGTTAATTTCTATATGTAGAAATTAACACCTTTCTACATTAGTTCAAACTTTAACTGATGTAGAAAGTCATGTTTGTTTTTTAATATTTTGTTTGTTTTATAGAGTCTCCAATCTATAAATTACAAACAATAGACCTAGGCAGACAGTTTAATTATATTTATATATGCTAAATTTGAAATATCATCAATAAATATTAATATACGTATTAAAACATAATGATATACTAAAGTACCTCTAAACTACCTAAATTCATTCTAAACATATACAAATTTCATCTACAACTAATTCTAAGCTACCTCATAAACAGATTTAAAACAATTCTAAACTACAATTCTAACGAGCTAAACAAACATAAATTTCATCTATTACTAATTTATTTAATAATTACCTCATCACCCAATGGTTCCTGATTGGCGAATAATTGCAACATATAATAACGTAACATTAGATCATAAAAAATAAAAACTATAATTAATGTAACTTGTTAAAATAAAATTATATTACCTTATTATAAGAATCCATAATATCTACTCAGACTATGGTTAACATCCATTGCATCACGTAATATGTATGTGCATTTCCCCTTTTCCATACTTAACTAATCCAGATGCCTAAATTATTGAAATAAATGTTAATTGTAAATCAATGATAATTAATTAGCTTATGAACTTACAAATAAAATGACTTTCGTCATTGTACATAGCTTGTTTGTGACCGTGGTTAGGTAGGAATGTTCTCCCATATCCCCTCATTATGATCATTACAAGTGGCATGTACATCGTCCACTTCATGCTCCTTAATGATAGTAGACATTCGTATTGAAAAAGAAAGAGTGTCAAAAATATCAAGTGTTGAATCTTGATTTTCATGAGTTCCATGCATGCTTCTTCCTTGTAGAACCATTGATCTCCTTTCACTACAAGGATCATTGACATAAAACACTTATTTTGCTTGGTATACCATGATGAAAGGCTCATCCTTATAAGTTACTTTGCGAAGGTCTACCAAAGTAAATCCTAATTCATTTATTTGCACACCGATATTACTAGTCAACCCACTTACACTTAAAAATAGGTTCTCTAAATGCAATGTAGTCAATCTCCTAAATCTCTTCAATGACTCCAAAGTAACTTATGGATGCCATAATTCAATTAATCTACCATGTTCTCTTATATTTGTTTTAACCTACAATTTTTTTTCCATCTAGTTTTTTGTCGGTGTTATATTTGTTGCTGTTGTTGTTGCCAATTTTATACCAAAACCATCAGTTGCTCTTCCCTACTTCAAATAAGAAGAGTACAAGGTGTTGCTATTGCACTTCTTGTCTATTAAGACACAGGTAAGAACCTTTGTGGGCTTCTATAATCTTGTTACTTTACTATAAAATAATTTAAAATTGAAATACCTTTTGAAAAAGGTATTCATAAATGTTCATTGATTCTTTCTAGAATGATATATTCATAAGCAATGTAGTTTTGTATCTTATAGCCAACTTTTAATGTCATGTGTACTGTCATCATTCATGGTATACCATGACTACAGTGCCATTATATTTAATATTGAATTCTATGAATAAAATATATGATTATAGGACTATCTGGCAAACCCTATAACCATAGACTTGGCTTATAGTGCAATTTTGGACATACTATTGCAGAGAAAGAGTGAAGGTAATTGTTAGTTATTAGATTTGTTTGTTGATAAAGGGTTTAGTTGTATTGCTGAAACTGTCTAGACTGCATCAAACCATTGTTCTTCTTATGCATCAAATAGTTCACATGGATGGTCTTCTACTTTTTAGCCTTATCAGACAACTATGTTGTTTCTTGCAATTTAGATTTACATTGACAATTACTTCATTTTCTTCATATTTTTTATTGTTTAGTATTATGTAAATCACTTTTGAGTTTAAATTTTCTACTTATAACATTTAAAACTATTTTCACTAGTCCCACTGTAGTCTCAAGGTGTGCGACTACTTTTGAAATCACAATCTTCTAAGGTATGTCAGTTTGGCATTTCCTCATTCTGTTAGGCTTTATGAATGGTAACAATCCTATGATCTTTGGAAAGAAGTTAAACAAAATTCTATCTCACTAAGGTTTTATTTACCGTAAAATTTCAATCACTCTCACATTCTATTTCTTTCTAGTTTTTAAACAAAAATAAACTAACAAGTTGAAGAGGACCAACTAACACTGCCACCTTTCTCACTTTCTATATCTCACTAAAGCTAACTTTGTTTGTTTTAATATATGTTATTTGCTTTGTTTTCACATTCAAGTTTGCCAAAGGCTGATCAAACTCCTTTCCCCCTACTATACTGCCTTGACCATCACCTCAAGTGTCCCCTGGTCAACCATTGAACCCTTCTTTCATTTTCAAAAACACATCACCTGCATCTTGAAGTAGACCTCTTTCCTTCCATGACTTCTTACACAAACGCCTCACCAGAGTCCCCATCATCCTCACATCCACTTCAAACCTAAGTCCCACCATTTCCTTGTAAATCCCAATGGTTGCTACCACTACAAAAAAAATAAAAATTAGTGTCATTCAATTAGTGTTGGCCTTGACACTGATGCTAAATAACATTGGTCAACAGACACTAAACTAACACTAACATGTTTTTTTTGTTTTTTTTTTTTAAATTAAAACTTTTTAGTTTGCGTTGGCCATGACCAACACTACTAATATTTAAAAAAAAAATATTAAAGTCGGCTAGACCGACACTAATTAATAATTTTTGAAAAATAATTATATTTTAGTATTAGTGTCGACTATTAGCGTCGGCCTGGTCAACACTAGTTTTTCATGTAAGTGTGCAAATGAATCACCTCTCCCACCTTTCTCTTCTCCTTCATCAATTTGAAGACTCTAAAGTTCCCAACTTCTCCCCCATTCTCTTCCTCTTCCCTCACTTTCTTCCTCTCTTCTCTCTCACTTTCATTTTGCTCTCTTTAAAGACCTAAAGTCTCATTTCCTTTGACATCAATGTTGTAGAGCTTTGGGTAGATGACCATTAAGATAGAGGTCTCTGCAGTGTAGTTCATGAAGAAGTGTTCTCTAGTGCGGTTCATAGAGGCCATAGGAGAGGGGGAAAGGTCGCAAAACGTCAGGAGGTTCGTGGTGTAGTAGGAGGGGTACGATGCCATCACCATGAAGATAAAGGAGACCAGTATCGACACGGGTGGCAGGGAGCAAGAGTACATGTGGCGATAAGGTGGTTGAGGAGTGGGAGTGAGAAAAAAGAGAGGGGGAAAAAAAGGAGTGAGAGGAAGAATGGGATTTGAGCCGCTGCAACAACTGACAAAGGTTTTTTTGTATTGTCTGTTTTTTTAGTGTCAGCTTAGTCGACTCTAATTAGTGTTGGACGACTTTTTATGGTCGATGCAAACACATTTGTGTCAACCTTTTTTGCGACCTACCTCAAGGCCGTTGCTTGACTAACAAAAATAATGATTAGCATCAGCTTTTGATGATTAGCGTCAGCTTTTGGCTGACACTAATTTATGTTTTTCTTGTAGTGTACAACTTCATTCCATTTCAGCAACCCCCCTATACACCAGTCAAACATTTTATGCCAATTTTCATTCTTACCAATTTATAATGACAAAAACATTAAAAAAATGAAGAAAATGTTTTCTTCACCAATTTTTTCCAGCCTTCCTATAAGATTTATTCCACTATCAAAAACTATCTAAATGCTCTTTTAATGTAATTCACCATACAGAAACATTCCATCAAGCATGATTTTTTATATATTATTCGGTCAAACAGGGTCCAGAGCATGCTTCTATCAAAGCCAATTATCATTGTAAAATGAAAAAAAACATTGCGAGGTAAATCTTATTCATAACTACATACATGACAATGATTACATAATACCAAAAAAGCATGCCGACTCAAACATATTATAAATTAATATCTACTTTTCTATGTGGACTTACCAATCATGATGTAGCCCATTCAAATAGGGTCAAACATGATTTAGTTATTATTCTTTTGTATAAGAAATAGACATGGATCACTATTAGATGTGGATAGGTATAATAATCTTTTTAACTTTCCTTTTAGGTTATCTCTACAGATTGCTAATATTTGACAACATAGGAAATGGAAGCTTGAAAGATCATCTAAATGGTAAATTTAGAAAGTAAAAAAAAGTGTTTAGAGGAGCTTCTTAATGGCTTGTGGAACCTAACTTTCTTCACCTTCTGCAACATCCAATTCCTCATTAACATTCATGTCATAAGCTCTGCAAATTAAAGCATATCCAAAACCAAAACAACCTAATATTTTCATCTTGAAACTGTGCTCTTATTCTATTTTCTATGGCAATTAATTTGAAGAACCTAATATTCTAATGTTTTGTTAAGTTTATATCATATTCTTGGTGTTCTAGAACTAGAATTATTGATGAATTGTTCTTTTTTTTTTTTTGTTGAATCTTAGTTTTCTTTGAAATAAATATTAAGTGCCAAGTATAACAAAACTAAAAAGTATTTTACAGACAGTTAAAAAATGCCAGTAAGTATTAAGTTTAACTAAACTAAAAATGCATTTTGTGGTAGTTTAAAAACACTAGTAAATGTTAAGTCTAACCAAACTAAAACTACATTTTATGGAGGTTTCAAATCGCTAGTAATTAGTTATCTGTTTTGGCGAAAATACCAGCAATCACTCAAAAACTGCAAAAATCGTTTTTGGTACATGTAGACCCAGTAGCTATTTAAATCATTCTGATAGTTTTTAGCTGCAACAAATTGCATTTTTGACCGCCACAAATCACTAATTTTTTTTGTAGTGAATCAATATCTCATATCCATGACTCGTGATATGTGGTCATCAATTCACTCACATACTAGTCTCAATGTATTATTATTGTCTGTATTGACAATAATACTTAACTAGGGATATTTAAGAATAAATTATTCTATGGACTGTATTATGTTCTAATACGCACATAATAGATGAAATGCCTCATATCATTAATAAATGCATAAAACAAGATACAAATGTAAACCATAAGCTATTGGCCTATAGGGCTTACACCAGTAAATGTGTTCGCTTTCCTACTAATTATGGACCTAACTACAAGAATATATCTATCTCAACTAGATCTTGACGAGCATTCACACCATCCTTTGTCGTGCCTTTAATGTTCAAAAGTGTGTCGATTACACTATCATAGACATTTTTCTCCACATGCATAACATCTATGCAATGTCTAATATCTAGATTGCAACAGTATAGAAGATTAAAGAATATCAACCTCTTCTTCCATATGTTTTTCTCAAAAGCCTTCCTTTGGGTCTTTCTAAAGTCAACATTAATGACCTTCACCTGTTCATAAACCTGCTCTCCAGTTAAGACAGATGGTGTAATATCATTTTCCTAACATCCATTAAAAGCCTTTTTCAATCTACTATAAGGGTGATTAGGTCCTAGAAATTCTCGATGCCCAGTATAAACTATCTTTTTTCTATCTTTCAGTTGTAGGTAACATGTGTTTTCTTTACAGATAGGGCATGCGCTATGGCCACACTACACTCGCTCAAGTTCTTATATGCTAGAAAGTCATTAATGGTATAGAATAACATTGCACGTAGCATGAAATTTTGACAGGGATACCCGTCAAACACATCAACACCTTCCTCCCACAATATTCTCAAGTCTTCAATCAAGAAACTTAAATAAACATCTATGTCATTTCTTGGTTGTCTTGGGCCCAAAATCATCATAGATAACATAACATATTTTCACTTCATGCACAACTAATAAGGTATGTTGAAAATTACTAGGTGAACAGGCCATGAACTGTGTTTACTGCTTAAGTTACCATAGGGATTCATTCCATCCATATCAAGTCCAAAAGGTTTCTTGCCTTAATCCTAAATCTAGAAACAAACGATCAACTTTTCTCTATTATAGAGAATCATCCAGATGGCGAAGATGCCTATCACATTTTCTCCCATCTGCATGCCATGTAAGGTTCCTTGCATCATCTACATCAGCAATCAATCTTTTAAACCTTAGAATTATTAAAAGATACCATAACACCTTCACTAGGGCCCCTCTTTTGTGATCTCATCACTATTACAATCACCATCCTTTACTTTGAAGTGTGATACCCTATACTTGGGGCACTTACACATCTCTTTAAACTCTTTTCTATACAATATGCAATCATTAGGGCACACATGCATTTTCTTGTACTCCATACCCATTGGACATAGTATATTTTTCGCCTGATAGTTACGATTCGATAATGTGTTACCTTTTAGAAACATGTCCTTCAACAACTTAAGCAATTTGGTGAAGCTTTTACTAGTCCACCCATATCTTGTCTTGACATTTACCAATCTTAACACTACTGACAATTGTGTGAAATTAGTGAACCCCAGATACAACGACTTCTCTGCATCACTACACAAAGTGTCGTACACATGTGCTTACTGAAAAGACTCTTATCCAACATTTCAAATGATGTCCTTTAATCGATCGTCCATATGTACATCAACTTGCTCTATTTAGGACACACTTGAAATGTCTAACAATTCACCATGTCATGTCCATGTTGTACAACTCTTAAAACCTATCACAAAGAATATGTTCCCATATTAACTCAACTTATAGTCATCTCTCATTCAAACAATTAACAGAAAGACAATAATAGCTTCCATTATTACCAGCAACATTTTGTTTAACAAATTCCAGAAACTCTTCAACTCCATTCTTATATTTATCACTTATGCGACTTGCATTCATCCAACTTCGATCCAAAACTACGTTTTGTGATACACACAAACATATATTCATGCATGTAAATTTTAATACCTGTTTCTTCTTAATCTATGAATAACTGTTTAAATAATTTAAAAAGAATAATTTAATTTAATTTCCCATGAAAAGAATTAATTAAGACATATGTTTGTCTTCTGTGTAAATTTATGCAAAAGAATTTTGTAGGAATTTGATCTGCACTAATATCAGATAAGTGGAGAAATGTCTGCAAAGTTTTGATAGACAGTTTAGGGTTATGGAATTCAATTATAATTAATTAGTTTTAATTATGATTGAATTATAGTCAAGTTGGTAGTTTTCATTACTCTCAAGTTAACCTTATTCCTAATCAATCTGCCTATTGAAAAAGCCTGTCTAGAATCCTATAAGATAAAGTAGATTCAACTACTTGATTAGACAAAGTCAGTTCAATCATAGCCAAAGAAATTCTAAATAGTCACAAACTCATTTAGATTCTAATATCAATTAAATTATTTTGATTGATTCAAGTGTTAGGAACCCTAAACCTAATTTCATAAAACTTGATATTTGATCGCATTTTCACTGTCAATATGAGAAATTAAAATTTCTACCATCCAAAACCCATGCTACACGTCCCCCAAGCCCAACCCAACTAATCTAACTATTAGTTCCTGGACAAACTAGATTAGTTGCAAACAAACTATATGCTTTTTCCCAAATTCCTACACTAGTCTTATTATGGTGTGCCTAAGTGTACTAAAAGCCAATAACCCACCCCTTGTTTCTCCTCCTAGCCGTCCACCCCTTTCCTTGGAGAAGGTGAGAAATTGTTTTCCATTTAAATTCAAACACACCTCCTATTTTGCTAGTTACCAAAATACCCCTCTTAAGTGTCTTAAAACAAGCTTTGAAACAAAAATTCCTTCACTTCTTCTCCTCTTGAAACCGTGAGTTAGAGAGAAAGAGAGAGTCTTGTTCTAATTTCTCTAAATGTTGGAAGAGAAGGTAGAAGCTGGAGAGTCCAAGAAGTGGTGCTAGGTAAAGCTCAATTTTCATCATCATCTTCTTCTTCCTTCATCTTCTCTTTTCTATCAAGACCTAAGTGGTCTAAGTCTTTTCTCTACCTCCTTGGTTCTAAACCTTGTTCTTTCTTGTGTTTATGTTCTATATCAACCGTTCTTGGTGTTGGTTGGTGGCTCACCTTACCAAAGATTGAAGGAGATACTCCCTTTGTTCCAAAAACCCTTTTGCAAGCTTGAAGGATCTTAACATATTATAAGGAAAGCTAATCTTTTTCTTGGTGTTTGGACTGTGGTCATTCTATTCTTGATGTGTCTGTTGCTTTTAAATGTTGTTGGTATTTTTAAAATTTGCTAACTTGATGAAAGGAAACATTTTCTTGCTTGAGTATGATATGTTCTTGATGCTATTTCGTTTTTTTGACTGAGCATGGTGCACTATTTTTGTGATATCTAGAGTTGTGGTTAATATTTTTAAGTGCTTGTTGTTTTGTTGTAAACTAGAATTTTTTTTTTCTAAAATGGACTCAAGAAACGCGTTAAAGGGCTAAGAAACGAAAATTTTGAGCCCTTTAAAAGTTGCGCTTGGTTTCTAAAAATGCTAGTCTAGCAGTGTGTAGTAAAATGCGATTTTAGAAACTTATGTTGTGAAAATGTTGAAAATTTCTGAATGAACAAAAAGTAGATACAAAATATTTCCAAGCATATATGTTTTGCCTATATTTGATTCGTTTTTCTATTTTTAATGATTTTTGGAAACTAAAGGTTGTACTCGTTTTCTGATTGAAAGTGGTTTTGAAAACTGTGAACTTTCAAAAATCATATAAAATAGTGTAGACCTTTGTTTTTGGTGTTCTTAGTCATTTTAAAAAGTCTTTTTAAGTGTAATTTCAGAAAATAAAACGTTTGGTCTCTGAAAATTTTCATTTGGACATGAAAAATGGCAAGACATGCTCACTAGTCCTCTAGCAGGTCACCTTGAGCTTACTGTATTGTTATTTTTGTATTTTTTTTTTTTGTAGATTTTTTCTTGAGGTGTTGTTATAGAAAATAGACAAAAATTCCTTTCCAACCATATATAGATCATGTTGAGCAAAAATCATTTACTATCCTAAAATGTTTTTCAAAATAGAGACTAAAATCTAACCGCCACTAGAATCTGTCCTAGTAATAAGCTTTATAACTTTTTGTATAACTTTATAAAAACAATATATTTTGTACTTAAAACTTAATGGTGAATCTTCTAAAATAAAAGTTAAATATGAATTTCAATAAAATATATTATTGACTGTTTTACGTATTTTAAATATATTTTTGAAAGGTATTTTAATAGATTTCATTGTGAAGAATAACTCTAAAAGTTATAAAGTCAAGTTTTATGAAAAATCAATCTTTTAAATAAAGCTGATTTTGTTTGACTTTTTGATACTCTTAAGGCATCCTCAATATTTCAAAATCTTATTTTAGTTATCTTATGATGGCTTATTTAAATAATCTAATTGAAGATAATGAACTTATATTTTCTTTGAATAACTTTTATGGTTGGGTTTAGATCACTCTAAGTGGAGTTTCAATTTGTTATTAGCAAAGTTGCTCCATATGAGGACTTTGTATTGTGAGGTTACTCTGTGTAGAACCTCTGCTTATCCTTAAGTAGGGATCGCTTTAAATAGGATCCTATTGTTGGAGAGCCAACGATGGTTGGGGATTTGTGTTGTAATACATGATAATGGGCTAATGATGGATAAGGCCCAATCCGATGGCACACGATGGTGTTATTTTTTAGGATAAGTGTTGTAAAACGATGATGGAAATAATGGTGATAACATTTATGACTAAATCACGTGTATGATAATTTGTTTATATTATACGGTGCCAATATTGTGTATGTGTTGGTGAATGGTCATGTCATGCATACATACATGACTCTACAACTTTGGCTGTGTTGTAGCAGCTTCGATTGTGTTGTAGCAGCTTATGCTATGTTGGCAAGTACACATGTAAGTTGATGGTCGCTTGCTTGGGCCTCATACCTAGTGCGGGAAGGGTTAGTGGAGGATGGGCTTCCTTGGGGATAGGTAGACGAGGGAATCCTACATGTAGACCAGGATACTCGCAAATCCTGTGACGTAGTAAAGCCACTACCCACATGTATTTATCCTGATGTGACCACTACACCGCTTCCACAAATCAGTTCCAGTATCCCCCAAATGGTCTTGGCATGTGCTATTTCTTGCCCAGATAAGTGTTGTTTATTCTACCATGATTAAGGGATTCTTCCAGCCTGGTCACTCAATACTGTAGTCTCCATGGAGTAGTTGTTACATTTAATGATATTGCATACCAGAGATGTTCCGTTGTGCTTGTCTATTTGATTTCCTTTACTTGATTTGTGATGGTTTAGTATGAACTATTAACTATGCTATTGTGATGATATTTAATTCTGTTTATTTTCCTTTGCACATATTTATGTTGTACATCTATGTTTTCCTTTCGGTAGCTTATCCTTGTTTGTGTGTTTTGTGTGTGTATGACTGTGATGATCGCAATCGCGAGAATAGATGGACGCGTCGAAACTTCACGAGATGTTTAGTACTGAGCTCCTCCCTACCATCCAAAGGAGTGGCATTAGATGGACCCTTGACCAAGAGGCAGGAGAAGTTAGATTCGAAGGACCTTTTGCTACATGTTTTATCTCTAGAGGGAACTTTAGGGCTTATCGTAGGATGTTTCGTACGGCAACTCGAGGACGTGGATGCAGTTTCAGGTGAGGTCATTACGAGGATAAAGATGATGAGGATACGCCATCTACCTCTCCTCACTGCCCTTAGGGGACTAGTTAGTATTAGGAGTAGTGTAGACGACTAGTTCTTAAGGTGTGAGTTCTTATACCCTCTCCCTGTTTTGGTTGTATGTTTAGGACTTATCTATAATGGTCAATGACTTGTACTTTTTGGATGACTGCAGTGTTATATGTCCTAATGACTTCTGCTGATGTGATTTTATTTTATGAGATATTTTCAGGTTATGATTTCTTTTGAGGTTTTGACGATATTCACTTTATTTAATTAAAATTTATTTGTATTTTCATAACCAAATTAATTAAGAGTTTCCATAATAATGAATTTAAAAGAAAATGAAATGTCTATATGTCAAACTTTTGAGCAAATAGTATCTCTTCATTGTGGCAGCTCTGTTGCTAATGTTGCGGGTCGTTACATAAATCTCACTTTTTTTTTAAAAGATATGGCCTTACCCCAATTCAAGAATACTTTTTTCATACTTGATTAATATGTACATGATAAGTCTCATATCTTAAATTTAACAAAATTTTGGTAGCATTTCGCATTAGTCTCCAAATACACAAAATAAAAGTGGTGACATCAAATCTACCACAATCAAATATGCACCTGAAGACACAACACAAAATGCATTAAATTGAAATTTCATCAAATTTAAGATGAGACTTAACATTTACTTATTAATCAAGTATAAAAAAATGAATCCTTGCAAACTATCCAACTGAACAATTTAGGATTCAATACAATAACTAACACTTTAACCATTGTATTAAATGTCAAATGAGAAACTAAGGTTCACTCATATTGCATAAGTTGAATATAAAGCACATAATTAAACACACAAGTTATAAAGCATATAATTAAACACACAATTGGCAAATTAAGGTC
The DNA here is from genome assembly GCA_004329165.1 of Spatholobus suberectus. NCBI lineage: Eukaryota > Viridiplantae > Streptophyta > Magnoliopsida > Fabales > Fabaceae > Spatholobus > Spatholobus suberectus. Next base: position 24,788,025 of record CM014737.1, on the reverse strand, counting down.
ATAAAAACCTATGGCGATGTTGGAACTCTATCTAGTGTAAGGTTCCCTTTTGAATAAGGTTATGGAAGCCATGAAGGAAAGACATTGAAAATCTTTTAAACCCTATCTTTAACCATGTTGTTAATGTTTGCTTCTTTTGTTTAGTAAGTTGTGTTGAGAAATGTTGGTATTTTGTGATGTATGTTTAAGTTGTCATTTCGATTACTAAGAAGAGTCTGAAGTTTTCCATTAAAAGAGATATTTGAACTACAAATATAGTTTGCTAGTAGGATACTTCTATGGACAATCTTCACCCTACATTATATCTAAAGGTAGTTTTCTATTAAAGGAGATATTGAAATTGCAAATATAGTTTACATGCAAAAAATTTCTGTGGACAATCTTCACCCTACATTATATCTAAAGGTAATCTTTCATGTTATATCTAAAGGTAATCTTTCATTAAAAGAGATATTGGAGCTTGCAAATATAGTTTGCAAGAAAAATACTTCTATGGACAATCTTCACCCTACATTATATCTAACAGTAGTCTTCCATTAAAAGAGATATTGGAACTGTAAATATAGTTTGTAGGCAAAATACTTTTGTGGACAATCTTCACCCTACAGTATATCTAACGGTAGTATTCCATTAAAAGAGATATTGGAACATAGAAGAATCAAGCTGCAATTATAGGAGCACATAAAATAAGGAACACATTGCAGCCTAAATAAGCTACAGTCATTGAGATGAATGAGCCTATGTCCTTAATATTTTGCATTGCGATACATGAACTCTTTTACAAAGGCAACACCATTGTCTAGTATAGTTACCATTAGTTTGCCAAATGAGCTGCTAGTTGTGGATGAGTACAAGATTGTTGACATGAGTTATGTGTAGTTCTATTTGGCTCCCAAGATAGAAGAGGATGAAGAAGATGAAATTAAAGGCTAAAAAGTTTGACAAAGGAAATGGGTGTTGGAACATATAAGGTGGTGGTGGCAGCTAGCTTTAACAAAAATTGTTTAGGACTACATTACAAATGAGGATAGACAAACTATAGTTCTTCTCTTCAGGTTTCTTTTGATTATTGTTAGGGTGATTATTCCTCATAAAAAGCTCATAATCACCCTAACATAATTAGCCCAAGCAAGAACAAGGAAAGAGAGAGAGAAAGTATCGTGGTGGCTAGTAGTGGACGCATAGTGGTCAATGGTGGGGACAATGGTGGGCCTTAGTGGAGGCAACTGCTCACGCAATGGTGGGATCTACCTATACTGCCCATTTGCGCAGTGTTCGATGCCAGTGGGTGGTGGCGTTGTTGGTGATGATGGTCACACAATGATGGGTTGCTGGTGGAGGGTAGCGTAGTCGACAATGGTGATAGTTGTAACACCCTAAAGGGTATTACCATAACTATATCTAGATTTCTATGAATGTGAAAACCTTAAAACATAAAACACTATGCAAAAACTACTCATAAACATAAATAGATTTTTATACAAGAGTGATAAGAAAATACATACATGATAATACAATTCAACTATTGCCCATGGGTATCATACAAACATAAGAGAGAAAAATACCAAACTTAAACTAAAGCTAACTATGTCCTTCTTGCACAAGACTCCGAGCTACATCAGCACACGTCTTCATCTAGTTCCTAAAAAAAGGAAAACTTATAATTATGAGACAAATGTCTTAGTGAGTGCTCTAAGGACACTATGGCTGGGTTAAACTCTTTTACCCGAACAACCTTTATCACTTATCCCTCATGGCTTTACTCTCTCTATGTCTCTAATAAATTTCTATATCTATGGTCAGATTTATAACTTTCAATTATCAATACATCTTATTAACTTCCAATTCATTCTCACAACTATTACACTGATTTATTCTCATCATTAACTTAGTATTTCATCCTTACTAATGCCTTTTATCTACAACTTACTCTTGCTAACTAGACATTCTTGTTTAAAATCTACCCTTCTTCGCTTAATACTTAGAGTTGTCCACTATGGTCAAACCTTAGGCTAGTAATACTCTAGGATACTCTTAACATTCACCTAAACACACGCACGATTATATTTCTCTTGTTAAAATCACACTTTCCTAATACTTTAGGTGAGAAGTTACCTATCCTCTTTCTTATTCACGACTATTAAAACCCTCTTAATACTATTCTAGAGTATAACCTCTCTCATATCCCTAAGGTAACAAAGACATCCTTTCTTACGTAAAGTACAAACATACTTTACATCGTTTGCCTAGTAGTTAGATGCACATATCTCATTCTCTATCAAATAGGAACAACACACATATGTAGCACGATCACATATTCATTATCTTAACAGTTCATACATTCATATCACAAGACATCGTTATAGTTTTAACATATGTACAATATAGTAATCAATCATGAACAAAGGCACAGAAACTTCACATAATCACAATATAGCATAATTCAATATATCACACTACAATAAGATGTATATGCATGCCATGTTCCTCAATTTCTACTTCATGCACATGTAGTACCAACTCTAACTCAATAAAGTAGTCTAGGAGTACATGCTAGCTAGAAGGAAGCGCCATCAACATATTGATACCTTTGACTTAGCACTCTACACTAGATTGATATTCTCTGGTGATTAGTCTGGGTTACCTAGCTTTGGAAGTACGCCTTGCCTCCATAGGATCAGCATGAGTTATTAGGGTTTATCCACTAGGTATAATCACACCTAAGGCCGGGGTTAAACAACCCCTCAGAGCCTCTACCATCCGAATTCATACATAATTTCGGCCAGCACAATTATTTCAAATGTTATGATGCATGTCTCATACATACAATGCACACAAGTGTTCCTTTGGACCTTTTATTTACAAAGAAGTGAGTCCTATCCTTGCCTCTCACAGGCTAAGTCCTTCACAAATGAGATATCACCCAAGCCCATTCTCGCCTTTCACAGGCTAGGTCACTTGTCACAATAATATCAAGTCGTATCATACTTCTTATAGCATGATACACACAAGCATAATATCATAAGTCACAATCACCATACAAGTAAACTAACATTTATAACATCATGTACTCACTTCCCTTATCCCATACCATATTCCTATCTCTAAGCAGTCTAATCACTAGTCTCTCAATTCAGTTTTTGATTAGCTAAGCTAGTCTTACTACCCTTGTGCTCCAAAGTTTGCACTTCATAGGGGACTCGATATGGACATGCTTAATGGAGCACAGGCATCTATTGTAGCTCCATTCTCTTCTTGTTTTTATTTTTACATGGTATCAAAAGCTTCATTGATCTTTAAGGGTCTATGAATAAGATAAAAAAAAACCCTGAAAAACAGAGTGAGAGAAAACTAGTAAGAAAACCCACACAAAAAACCTTCAACCAATGGCTTCCAACAATAGTTCCGTACTCCACCTTCAGTATTTGTAGAAGAAAATTATGATTTGTGGGCTACAAAGATGAAAACTTATCTGAGAGCTCAAAGTTTGTGAAAAGTGGTGGAAAATGGAAGCAATCCAACTTCTTTACTAGACAACCCAACAGTGGCTCAGATAAGATTCTACAACGAAGGAATGGCTAAGGAAGGCAGAGCACTTGCCATCATACAAGTAGCAGTACATGATGATGTTTTTATCAAGATCTTGAATCTTGAGACTACAAAAGAGGCTTGGGACAAACATAAAGAGTTCCAAGGTAAAGAAAAAATAAGGAGGAGGATGAAGGTGTTAAATTTGAGAAGAGAATTTGAAGCAATTAAAATGAAAGAAGCTGAAACAATGAAGGAGTTTACATATAGGCCCTCCAAGGTGGTTACACAAATTTGATTACTAAGTGAAGAACTTAGTGATCAATGGGTTGTGGAGAAAATCTTGGCGTATCTTCCTAAAAGGTTTGAGTCAACAATTTCCTCTCTTGAAGAAAATTAGGATTTTTCTCAAATATTAATTTCAGAGCTTGTAAATGCTTTGCAAGCCACTAAACAAAGAAGATCCTTGAGAATGGAAGAAAATGTTGAAGGTGCTTTTGTGGCTGGTTTAGGCCAGGGGTCATATGCAAAGCTTGTAACCAGCTTGGTCATGTGGAAAAAGTTTGCAAAAACAAAGCAAAGCAATAAGGACAACAAGCCTAAGTTGTTGAGCATGAAGAACAAAATGAGAAACATTTATTTGTTAAAAAGGTGTGGCTTATAGATAGTGTATGCACAAATCATATGACTCATGATGCTAGTATTTTCAAAGAGTTGAATCAGTCCTATTTCTCCAAAGTCACCATTGACAATGAAGAAAGTGTAGATGTTAAAGGCAAAGGAATTGTTGCTATAGAAACTCCCTCAGGTACTAAATACATTTCAGATTTTTTTTTATGTGCCTGAGATAAATCAAAGTCTTTTGAGTGTGGGCCAAATGCTTGAAAAGAATTATACCCTGCATTTTGAAGGCATGAGATGCACCATATTTGATCCATATGGGTGTGAGCTAATGTCTATCAAAATGAGAGATAAAAGTTTTCCAATAGAGTGGAAACAAACTACTATGCATGTTTTTCTAAGTGCAATAGACGATTTTATTTTATGTCACAAAAGACTTGGTCATTTTGGCTACTCCACTTTGAAGCAAATGAGCTCAAATGGTTTAGCTCAAGATTTACCTTCCATTGATGATGATGTTGATATGTGTGATGTATGTCAATTTGGAAAACAAAGTAGATTGTCATTCCCTGTAGTAGCAAGCTAAAGAGCTAATGAAAAACTACAACTTATACATATTGATGTATATGGTCCAATAAGCACAACTTCTCTAAATGGCAACAAGTATTTTTTGCTATTTATAAATGATTTTACAAGGATAAGTTGGGTGTTTTTTCTAAGGCAAAAATTAGATGTGTTTGCTACATTTCTGAAGTTCAAGTTTATGGTTGAAAATGAGGTTAGATGTTAAATTAAAAGGCTCAAATCAGATAATTGAATTGAGTATACAACAAAAGAGTTTAAAAAGTTTTGTGAACAAGCTGGAATTCAGCATCAATTTATCATTCCTTACACTCTTCAACAAAATGGAGTAAGTAAAAGAAAGAATAGGATAGTGATAGAGATGGCCCAATGTTTGCTTTTTGAGAAAGATCTTCCCAAGACATTTTGGGTTGAGGCTATAAACACGTCAGTTTACTTGCTGAATTTATTGCCTACAAAAGCCTTGAAGACCAAAACACCCTTCGAAGCATGGTTAAGAAGGAAGCCTTTGGTGGAGCATTTGAAAATATTTGGCCGTGTGTGTTACACTCATATTCCAGATGTGAAAAGAGATAAATTGTATCATAAGTTAGAAGTTGGTATTTTGTTGGGGTACAGTAATAACTCCAAAGGATATTGAGTATATAATTTAGAGACAAAAAAATTATTGTTAGTAGAGATGTAAAATTTGATGAGTTTTCAAAATGGAATTGGGAGATATGTCAAGTAGAAGGCTCAAGTAAAGTCCTTGAAAAACATAGTTTGCAAGAGCAAAATTCTGAAAATGATGAAGAAAATTATGATAGTGACAATAATTTTCTAGTAGGAGGTACTAGAACCTTTGAAGATATTTATGCTAGATGTAATGTTGAAGCTGCTGAATTTGAAAGCTAGAGTGCTACTATGAAGGACGAGGTGAAGATGATAGAGGAAAATAAAGCTTAGCAACCTATTGATAGACAAAGTCATAAAAAGTGATTGATGTTAAGTGCATTTACAAAACTAAACTCAATCTTGATGTTCTGTAAACAAAGTTAAGGCCAGATTAGTGGTAAAGGGTTAATCTCCACAGCATGGTGTTGATTTCTCAAATACTTTTGCACCTATTGCAAGGCATGATATAATCATATTGCTGATTTCTTTAGCTGCAAAACTTGGCTGGAAAATTTACCACTTTGATATAAAATCAAGTTTCTTAAATGGCTTGCTTGATGAACACATATATGTTGATCAACCTTAAGGTTTTTAGGTTCCTGGAAGTGAAGATAAAGTTTACAAGCTTCTAAAAGCATTTTATAGCTTAAAACAGGCTCCAAGGGCTAGTATAGCAGAATTAATAGTATCTTCTACAAAAAGGCTTTAAAAGAAGTGAAAATGAAGCTACCTTCTATGTAAAGAAGTCAAGCAATGAAGTGCAGCTTATAGTTTCTTTGTATGTTGATGATTTCTTGGTTATAGGGAATGAATCAAATTTCCTAATATTGTGTTTGGATAAAGAATTTTAAGAGGGAAATTCAATTTTATAGAAAATTTAAAATGCTTTGTAGCGAAATATGTTGTTTGGATAGGGAATTTAATAAGAAATTGAAATTCTAGTAATTTGTGAAAGTATTTTAATTACTTAAAATTGTAGACTTTCAAATTCTCCCCAAAAAATAAGAATTTAAAATTCTTTGTACTTACTTTCTCTCACTCTATATCTATTTTCTTTCTCCTCTTTCTTTTTTTGCTCTCTCCTATCTCTTCTCTCCCCCTCCTCCTCTCTCTTTTCTCTCTTTCTTCTTTCTTCTTTCTTTCTCCTCTCCCTTCTCTCCTTTTGTTCTCTATTTCTCTATGGCCTCTCACTTTGATCTATCTCCTCTCCCTCTTCTCTTTTTTCTCACCTCCCTCTCCTCTCTCTCCTATCTCTCTCTTCTTTCCCTCTTTCTTCTTTCTCTTCTCTTTTTTAATATTAACGGAAAAAATATCAATATTTATATTTTTAAATTATTAAATATTATTTAATATTAAAATTATTTATGACTTATTAAATATTTAAAAATTGACTAACGTTTATTTTCAATAAAGTTTAATATTAAAATTTCAATTTTTAAATATATTTAAAAATTAAATTTTGTATATAGTGGAAATTAAAATGTCACATCCAAACTTAGAATTTGAAATTCAAAAAATTTGAATTGATTTATCCAAACAAAACATTTGATAAATGAAGGAAGTTCAAATTAAAGCAATTCAAATTTCAAGCATTTCCAATTCCTTGAAATTTTAAAATTCCTCATCCAAACGTAACCTAAACCAATTTAAGAAGGACATGGAGAAAGAATTTGAAATGACAAACTTAGATGAAATGAATTATTTTCTTGGAATGAACATTTTCCAACCAAATGATGGAATCTTCATTTCACCAAAAAAAAAAATGGAGAAAGTTTCACATGGAGAAATGCAAGCCTATTGCCACTCCACTAGTTGTGAATGAAAAATTATCAAAGAATAATGGTGATGACAAAGCAGATGCTTTTATTTATAGAGGTATAATTGGAGGATTGCTGTGTCTTTTAGCACCAGACCAGACATTATGTTTGCTATAAGTTTGCTTTCCAAATTCATGGATTCTCCTAGTTAAGTTCACTTTGGTGCAATAAAGAGAGTTTTGAGGTATATAAAGGGTACAACTAATTATGGTTTGTATTTCTTAAAAACAAGAAAGTGGAGAGCTTCAAGGATATGCAAATAGTGATCAGGCAAGAAGTATAGATGATTCCAAGAGCACCTCTAATTATGTTTTCTCATTTGGCAATGTTGTTTTCTCCTGAAATTCAAAGAAACAAGATGTTGTGGCCTTATCCTCAGCTAAAGTTGAGTATATTTCAACTACAGCTGCTGCAAATCAAGCTATTTGGCTAAGGAAGATTTTATTAGATGTGGGGAAAATTCAAGGTGAAGCTATTATCATATATGGGTGGACAACAAGTTTGTTATTTTTATTGCTAAAAATATTGTCCAACATGGAAGAACTAAGCACATCAAGGTAAAGTTTCATGCCATCAAAGAAGTAAAGAAGTCAAAAGAAATTAACATGGAGCGTTGTAGTTCTAAAAAATAGATTATAGACATTGTGACCAAAGCACTTGCTAAGGGCCAATTTGAAATGATTAGATCATAACTTGGAGTACTCAAGAAAACTCTCAAGGAAGAATGTTAGATTTGAGACTTTTCTTAATATTTTGGATGTAAAATCCGTTAGATATGCTATTTTTATATTTTTCTGATCTGGAATCAGTTTAAACAGCCTATAGTAGGTGAAATTGGGTGAGAATCCATGATTTTGAGGAGTGGTTAAACTAAGTTAACATTGCCTATGCTTTTTTGCTTGTAACTTTGTATTTTCACCAAATACAATTCATTGTAAGTATGCTGAAATATGCAAAACGAAAATACACTTTTGTATTCCACCATACAAATTGTGTGCTCTCTTGTAGCTCCCTTCTCTTCTTGTTTTTGTTTTTATAAACTTATACAAAGAGGAAATAACTAGCTAGGAAAGGTGGCATTAACCTCCTTTATATATGGTAAATAATAATAGATTCTAAACAATCAGATCCCTGACATAGCAAACTACAGAAAATGTTAGAAGTTGCATTTTGTCATGGTCTTGTACAAGCTTACCAGTGTACAAACAAATCATAGGGAGTTTTTAAGGCTTCACTAAAGAAGGAGAAATAATGATTTATGGATTTTGAGATAATTATCATTCCACTTATGTGGCAAGTGATTCTAGAATGAGCAATGTTTATTGGATTTGGCTTTCCTGAGAAAGGGTAAAGTAAAATTTTTTTGTCATTGATGAGAAAACCAATTCTTAATATTTCAACTTATCTATGATTTGTTATGCATATGCATGTAATTGATTTTCTCATCAACAACTAAGATTATTTACTTTCTTCTTTAAAGTGAGTTGCTCACTTTTGAGGAGTCGAGTCTTTATTGAAATGTTTTCTTGAGTTGTTTATTTGCCAATGTCTAGCAGGAAATTTCTAATGCAAGAAAAAATGTTTTTGTATATGCTTTTGCTGTTAATTATTTTACTTAACAATTATCATTGAGTGTAGCAACCCAACCGTCGCTACTCAACAACACTGCTATCCTCTACTTCTTATATAAGCATAAATGAAATCAAAACATGTATATAAATGAAATACAGTCATCCTAAGAGATATATCCATCTCTCTTACTGCTATACATGCCTGTCTTTACAACTTTGAAAGAACAAAAGAACAGGGGGATAAGCTCGAAGCCATATAACAAAATAAAATATACAAATATATCAACAAGAGGAGAGGGATACAAAACATACTCCCTATGATGGTCATACTATACATCCCCATCAAAAGAATAAAATGAAATACACCATAAAAGAAGGCAAGAGCTTGACTCCTTAAGCCACACTACTCCAAACTTGCAACTCCATCATCAGCTCTAAGAAGCCAGGTCCATTGAAGCGTCACCATCTGTTCCTACGCCATAGGACGTGATCATCATAGTCACATCAACACAACAACAATATAACAACCACAACAAAACAACAGGGCAAATGTAAGCTTCCTAAAACAACGAGATATCATATATACATAAAGAAAGTCATCCTAAATTCCTAACATTCATTCACAGACATAAAGCATGCAATCACATAGCAAAGAGTTCTCAACTCAGAATCCTACGTTACAACAAATCCACCACAACTATGTTAATGCATGATGACATGACTCTCGAGATATTCACAATAATTCAAGCGATTAGCCTAGGTCTTACCCCCTACCATTAAGATCCAGCACTCATTCAAGGATTGCCAGACTTTGATCTACAAACAAGCTAAGTGGTGCGTCAGAATAAGTGTATGTGGGTGGTGGCTCACTGCGACTCAAGGTTTGTATTACCTTGGCCCCTTGCGGAATTGCCCATTCACTTAGCCCTAAAAGCCCATCTTTAAGACCCCACGCCTTATCCAACCACTAGGTTGGAAGCCCATCTGAGCTGCAACTCCTATCAACCATCCAATTTATGTGCTTGCCCACACTACGACATGAGGCCCATCACACAACCTCAGCTAACGACATATGCATGAAATGCATGTATCACAATGCGACATCAACTCAACCACAACAAGCCAACACACACTGTAACATCCCAGGCGCTGACGAGGGCGGGGAGTGATCGTCGGTGCAAAAAAGATGAGGCACGGACAATGAGCGGCTCCTGGCAGGCTTCCAGTAGGAGGGGTACATGAATGAATCGAATACACACCCGAACGAGAGGGATCCAGAGGCTGTGCAGGTATGGGACTGTACAGTTGAGGATAGCTTAAAGGAATTAATAAGTGCTACCTATACCATCAAGATGCATATACTTTTCGATAGCCCATCACTTAAGAACTCTATAGTTAAGCGTGCTTGACTTGGAGCGATTTAGGGATGGGTGACCTCCTGGGAAGTTTCCCAAGAAGCGTGTGAGTGAGGACAAAGCACGCTGAAAAGTCTTGTGTTGGTTTGTGGGGACAGTCACTCATCCTGAAAGTGGCCAAGCGTTACACACACACACACACACACATATATATATATACTACATAGGCTCAACTAGCACCACACGTGGCCCAACGACAACTACCAACACCATGCAGGGCCCAAACCAGCCCCAAGCATGATCAACAGGTAGGGGTGGCAAAGTGAGTTGGGCTCGCCAGTCTGCCTAGAAAATGGGAGGGTGTGTTAGAAGGTTAGCCCACCAACCCGCCTCAGCCCACCCACCCAGCCCGCCAACCCAGCTGTAACATCCCGGGCACTAATGAGGGCGGGGAGTGATTGCTGGTGCAAAAGAGATGAGGCACAGATAATGAGCGGCTCTTGGAAGGCTTCCAGCAGGAGAGGGTACATGAATGAATCGAATACACACCCGAATGAGAGGGATCCAAAGGCTGTGCAGATATAGGACTGTACAGTTAAGGATAGCTTAAAGGAATTAATAAGTGCTACCTATATCAACAAGATGCATCTACTTTTCGGTAACCCATCACTTAAGAACTCCACAATTAAGTGTGCTTAACTTAGAGCAATTTAGGGATGGGTGACCTACTGGGAAGTTTCCCAAGAAGCGTGTGAGTGAGACAAAGCACGCTGAAAAGTCTTGTGTTGGTTTGTGGGGACAGTCACTCATCCTGAAAGCGGCTGGGTGTTACTAAGTGGTATCAGAGCAGGGCCTCTCTCCTAGTACGGTGTGGTTCGAGGACGAACCAAGTAGAAGCTGGTGGGCATGTAACATCCCGGGCACTAACGAGGGTGAGGAGTAATCGCCGGTGCAAAAGAGATGAGGCACGGACAATGAGCAGCTCCTAGGAAGGCTTCTAGCAGGAAGGGTACATGAATGAATCGAATACACACCTGAATGAGAGGGATCCAAAGGCTGTGCAGGTATTGGACTGTATAGTTAAGGATAGCTTAAAGGAATTAATATATGCTACCTATACCAACAAGATGCATCTACTTTTTGGTAGCCCATCACTTAAGAACTCCACAGTTAAGCGTGCTTAACTTGGAGCAATTTAGGGATGGGTGACCTACTGGGAAGTTTCCCAAGAAGCGTGTGAGTGAGGACAAAGCACACTGAAAAGTCTTGTGTTGGTTTGTGGGGACAGTCACTCATCCTGAAAGCGGCTGGGTCTTACACTAGCGTGGCGGGGTAGGTTGGCCCCCTAGGCCAGTTATATATATGTTGCTTTTAGTTTTAGATTTCTAATTATAACGTTCTATTGTTTATATTGTCCTTCCATTCACTCATTGTGGATTTTAGTCGTATTATCCATTAATTGGTTCCAGCATATATGAATAAAAAGGAACAATTTGTTTTTTATTTTAGCATTTTGAAGAAAGATAGAGTATCAAAATTGTCCATCGGGACTTCTCAACTTTGCTTGGATCTATCATAATTAAATTAAAGATTTTATTTCTTTTGATGTTTTTATTTCATGGAAGCATTAATGAGCTTTTTTTTTCGTTTTTTTAAATTTCTGAAGGGCCAACCCACCAGCCCACCAACCCACCCTAAAACAAGACGTGCCAAAAGACTTAACCTGTCATTAATAGGCAGGCCGGCCCACCCCTGACCCGTTTTTAGCAGGTTAGCAGTGGGACAGGCTAGCCCGCTTTGCCACCCCTATCAACAAGGTCCTATCTGAGCAACCCATACCTTGTGAGAGATCTCACACAACAATCTCATCCACCACAAGTGGAGGTCCTATCCAAGCAATCTACCACTCTAAGGCCCTATCCAAGCAGCCCACATCTCATAAGTAAAAGCCAAGCAACAACATTTACAATAAATGGAGGTCCTATCTAAGCAACCTGCCACTCTTCCTACATTCTCAACAATTCTCACATTAGACTCACACTAGGAGTCCTTCCTAACTATGTTTCACACAACCAGGAAAATAGATTTCAACAATAGCAGACCACACTACTCACTCAGTAGTCCATATGCTTGCTCAACGAGGGTCTCCTTTACAGAAGGCCTACTTTCTCCCATGAAGGCTCTCACTTAGCGACCATAACTCTCGCTTAGTGAACATCCTGTCTCTAAAGTCACTCACTTAATCAGGGTCGCTCAGCGAATTCGTTTAAGGGATTTCCTCCAAATCTCTACCAATAGCAATTTGCTTAGCGAGTCATCTACCTACACAGCGAATAGCCACTCTAGAGAGCAGCCAAAACCTGCACACCTCACTCACCAAACATATTGCTCACTCGATGAAACACCTGCAATAGAGAGCAATAACTCTCTAGGGCCCTAATTTGCTCAACGAGCTCAGTACTTGCCCAACAAATTGCTCCCAAGCATTCTGGAATGCCCACACTTACGCGGTGAGCCACTTACTCGCTCAGCGAACACTCTTTTGGAAAATTTCTAGATTTCCATGAACACTCGCTCAGCGAGCTAGACATCGCTCAACAAATCCCTCCTGCACTACAACCATCACCATGATTCAAGAACACTTGCTCAGCGACGTTGTGGGTCGCTCAGCGAACCATCAACTCGACAGCCTCCCTCCAGTCTCAAGGGCATTCTCGCTCAGCGAGGACTTTAGTCGCTCAGTGACTAGCAAATGACAGGATCAACAACTCTCATCCAAAAACTCAAAAATCTAAACTTTCCACTCACTCACACCCCATATCGACTCCACAAAGGTCGAATACAACTACACAACATACCACAACAGCATACTCAACCCATTCAACAATCCACATAACATTCTAATAGAAATCATCCATGAAATTGAAAAACCCATTTTCAACAAAATTCTAACATAACTCAACCAAATCACGTTCTACAGTTCAATCCATAACAACAAATACATATTACCACTATCATACAACAAGTGTTCAATGAATGTCAGCTTCCCTTACCTCTTGGAGCTTCAGAATCTGAATTTAGGGGAAGAGAAAGATGTGGAGAAAACAAGCTCTTGAGCCAATTCTTCAAGGAATCCACCCTCCTCAGCACAAGAACATAGGATTAAGGCTTGAAATCTTGCTACACTCTTGGTGGTTTGAGAGAGATTGAGAGAATGAGAGAGTTTGGGAGAATGATAGAACAAAAGGAAAAGGGGTTTTAGGTGTCCTAAACCTTCCTAGGCCTAATAAAAGGCTTTGGGCCCACTAAAGTCCACAATCCATGTAAACACTCCCCACGACCCACAACTGGCTTAACATGGTTGTTCCCCTCAATAACCCGTATAACCACAACCAACACTCTCACTTTGGCTCAAGCACATTTTCCACAACTTCCCTAAATTCAAACAAAAATTCTAAGACAAACAACATAAAACCGCAATCACATAACAACAACCTATTTACTCGTTTTAATCACCAAGATCGCACATTAAATTTCCACTTTTAGTTATTAAAGCACTAAATCATACATTAAGAAAACACGGCATTACATTGAGCACTTTTGTTTTAATTACAAGGATTAATATAACAAAGCAACTAAAATTGATAAGATTTTGTTTGTGTTTATTATGGTTATATACAATGATACTTATGCCTTGATCAACAATAATAACAAAACCTTATCTCATTAGATGAAGTTGGCTACATAGATCACATGACACCATTCAACACGGTTAAAAATCAAAGCTTCAAGAATATTATTTACCATGAGATATCCCTTGACAACTTCCTCCAAAGTCTTTTTTGGTCTCCTCTTTTCATAAGAGTAAAAATCATCATACAATCTACTCGTCTGACTAGTGCCTCTCGTGGCCTTCTTTGTATGTGCTCGAACCATCTTAACCAATTTTTTGTCATCTTTTCCTCAATCGGTGTTACACCAATCTTTTCTTGTATATAATCATTTTGTATCATGTCTTTTCTTGTAGGGCCACACATCTATCTTAACATGCTTGTGCCCTAATCAAGAAGAATAAAACTTTTGCATGAATGATTTTCTTGAAATATTTTTTGAAGCCCACAATATAGGTATTTTCATAAACATAATATTCTTTGTAACATATGTAAAAGTGTGTAAAGGCCTGTAAGTTGTTATAATGTGATCTTTGTTGTTGTAATTGTAGAGGCTATTATTTATATACCTCTATGTCCTTGGCTTCATCTCTACAAACATAATACCAATTCATACACAGACCTTACATATTTGAGCTTCATTTTGCCTAAAAATATATCTACAAAAGTATAATTTTTTCACCAATTTTTTTTATTTCACTAATTTTATGAGTTGTGTTGACCGGCTACCTAATCAGTTTACCAAACTTAACTAGTTTGGTCTAGCTTTTTAATCACTACACCACATGAATGAATGCAATCATGAAGACAAAGTGACAATGAACATGCTACAAGAACATGTAACATACGTTCCATGTAGACTTTATTATATTGTATCATAATAAGGTGTAACAGAAAGATTGTCGCACTAGATATAGACCAGGAAATTTTGTGGGAAATTAAATTATTTTAAATTTTATTTCATTGGAAAGTAAACTTGACTTTTAAATATGAGTTTAATAGATATACACTGTTAGTATAAAAAAAATTACAATATCAACCAATTAGAAATCAGCTTTAGTGTGACTTTTAGGGTGATTATTATTAAAGCCAACAAACTTACCATACATACTGGTTTGTAATTGGATGATAATGTAAACAAACTTTACACTGTGCATATACTTTTTTCTCTTTAAACATTTTACAATGTTAAAAAATAAAGAATTTAATTAGAATGCATCGTAGTGTAAAGGTTGTTTACATTGTCATCCAATCACATATTGTCATGTATGATAAGTTCGGTTGAGTTTTATAATAAGTACTTTAAGTCACATTTGAGATAATTTCTGATCGACAAAGTAAAAATTTTAATATTGACAATTCGTGAAAATTAAACAAAAAATAAAATGAAGGTAATAATGTTTGCATTTTAAGAGTAAATTATTTGATTTTTTTTCACAATAAAATATATGATTATTTTCTACATTTGCAATAGATGAACCACTTGTAACTTTAAATTAACACCTTTTATTAAAAGATGGTTGGTACAATTTTTAGTTGCACTGATAATTTTTAATGGGATTGTTTAACCCTATTTTTACTTGGAGTAACTTAGACGACCTCTTTACTTGCTTGGTATTTTTTAAATTTTTATTCTTTTGATGCATTTGTAGTCTATGTAAAAATTCTTATACCAACCACGCCACTTTACAATATAAAGGTCTACAAAGAACATGTCATAATATGATAATTGTAACACCTGTGTTTCTCCTAATGTGTAATTTGGTTATTTAAATA
This sequence comes from Spatholobus suberectus, assembly GCA_004329165.1. NCBI lineage: Eukaryota > Viridiplantae > Streptophyta > Magnoliopsida > Fabales > Fabaceae > Spatholobus > Spatholobus suberectus. Next base: position 24,772,450 of record CM014737.1, on the reverse strand, counting down.
ACTGAAAGTGGAAACTAAATTTAATTTTGTAATTAAAATATAATAAAGGAATTGAGGTTATATGATTGTTGTTTTATGTTATGTTGCCTTAGAATTTCGGTCTGAATTATGGAAATTGAGACAAATGTTGTTGGAGTCAAATACTTTGTTAATGGTGCCTGTATTTGGTTTTGGGTGAGTGAGTAATGATGTTGGACCAATTTTAGGCTTTAGAAGGTTGGAGAGTAATAATGGGCCTCAGTGAGCCCAAGGTTCCTCATAAAGCCCATGAGCCTTTTTGAGACACAAACACTCTCCTCTCCCTCATTTGTCACAATACTCTCTAATCCTTTTCTCAAAGTTCTTCAAGCATTGAGCAACATTTCCAAGATAAATCCATGTTTTATGGGTGATGTGAGAGTGGTGAAGTTGTTGTTGAGTTTCCTCCACAAGCTCCACAAGGTTTGGCTATAGAGTTCTCCTCTCCCCATTCTCTTCTTCCATAAATTCAAACTTTGGAAGTTCTAAGAAGTACGGGAAGCTTACTCTTGTTGTCTGTTTGATTTGTGGATGTTGTAATGTTAGAATGTTGCCTTGGATTGAGCTAAAAGCATGATTTGAGTGAGTTGTATTGAGATTTTGTTGAAAAATGGGTTTGATGGTGAATTTGATGATTTGTTGTTGATAAGTTGAAATGACTGTGAAATTGATAAATATGTTGATGTTGGATATTTGATGATGTTGTTTGACCACTGTGGAACTGATTTTAGGCGAGGGAAAAGATGAAAGTTTTGATTTTTGGGTTTTTTGAAGAGAGCCTATGGTTCTGATCGTATGTAGTTGTTGAGCGAAGGCTAGTCTCGTTAAGGAATAATGCTCATGAAAATAGATTGATGCTATCGACCTTGATCTTTGCTGAGTGACTCATGACATTGTTGAGCAATTTTTCTTAATCCTATGGTAATTGGGAGAAATGTAGTTGTTTGCAAAGCAAGTATTTGACTCGCTAAGCAAGTGTTCATGTGGAATCTAGAAATTTTTGAAAAAGTAGTCGCTAAGCGAGCAGGTGACTTGCTAAGTAAACTCTTGGTTTTGAAAAGATGACATTCTCTGTGGTAGGCCTCCTATTGAGCGAGTAATGTGTTCGCTTAGTGAGAGGAACATTTTAAGATTTTGCTGCTCTCTAGAGTGGTCCCTTGCTGAACGAGGATAATGTTTGCTGAGCAAATGATGTTTTAGAAAATTTATCAAAGTCCCTGGAACAAAATTTGCTGAACGATTCCTGTGGTCATTGAGCAAAAGCCCCTAGAGATAGAAAGGGGAGTTCTCTAAAGTTGGGCATTTGTTGAGTGACACTTATGGTCACTAAGCGAGAGCCTTCGTAAGTGAAGCCTTTGCTGAGCGAGTATATGGGTCGCTAAGCGAATTGATCACACAGTTTTGTTACCTTAGTTGTGTTTTAAATTGGTGCTTCAAAGTGGTTTTGAAAAGGATTCTTGGCGTAAGATTTTGTTGTAAAACGTTGGGTATATGGCTAAAATGGATAGTTGCTTAGATATGGCCTCCATTTGTTATAAATGAAGTTGTTTAAGTTTCCTATGGCATGTAGGCTACTTAGATAAGGCCTTACCAGTTTACCATATATGGTGTTGAATTGAGCCTACATAGGGTTGGTAGTAGTTGTTTGGCCATATGTGGTGCTGAATTGAGCACACATGGTGTTGTTGTTGAAAATAGTTGACATGTTGATGTTGTTGGTGTTGTACATGCATTGCATGCATATGTTGGCAACTGAGGAAATTGACAATGGACCTCACGTCTTAATGCGAGTAGGCATATAAGTTGGTTGGCTGATTGGAGCGGACGGCTTAGACAGGGCCTCCAACCTAGTGCTAGATGAGACATGGGGTCACAGTTATAAGGCTTCGGAGATAAGTGGATGGACGATTTTGCAGGAGGCCAAGGTAATGCAAACCTTGGGCCGCGATGAGTCACCACCTACATACACTTATCCTGATAGATCACATAATCTTATCTATAGATTAGTGTTTAGTAATCCCTAAATGGTGAGAGGCACGAGACCTGGTTGATCGCTCGAATTGTTGTAAATCTCTCGAGAGTAGTGTCTTCATGCATTGGCATGGTAATTAGTGAAATTGTTGTATCATGCGGTCATACATCATGGAATTTTCTTTCAATATATGTGTGTGTGTGTGTGTGTGTGTGTGTGTGGGTGTATGTGAACGATGATGTGATGCTATGGAGATTGATGTGAAAGTTTCCTATTTGGTAGACAAGTGCTATACTATTGTTGGTTGTTCCTTTGACTATATGTTGCGTTGTTTCAAGTAAGCTTACCCTTGCCTTGTTGTTGTTTCTTGTTGTCATTGTTGCCCTTGTTTGGTTGTGATGATCATGTCTTTGAGCATGGGAGCAACAGCAACGCTTCAGTAGATCCAACTATTCAAAGCTGAAGATGGAGCTGCTTGTAAGAGGTAGTGAGATGTAATGATTCATATTCACACTTTGAATGTTCTTTTGATAGCTGTTTCATCTTTTGTTATGATGTATAGCTTAACTAGCCTTAGGAAGTGTGTTTTATACCCCTTTCCCTTGTTGATGTATATCTTGGCATTCAGTGCTGGCTCACATGTTCCATTATTTCTCTTGATTTGTAAAATCGTATAGTGGCATTGGTTGGGATAGATGGGTCTCATCCTTGTTGTTTATATGTATAGTTGTATATGATTATGTATGATGTTGGTGTTCAGTGGGATGATGATTAGTCTGTTTTCCTTCGAAGTTGAAAAGCGAAAAACAAATCTGTGTTTTTGAAAGATTTAATTATAAGATGTTTTATAAAATGAACTCTTTGTAAGAATTAGAGTGGTATGTTGTTCTGTATCGGCAATGGGTCGTTACAATAATAATGTCATTGCACTTATCATATCGCAATATATCCAAAAATCATTTTGTAATAAAAATCATTTCTTTGATTACAGTTGTAGTTCTATTAAAAATAACTTTGACATTAATACCCATATATCAATGCAGGTCAATTTTTCTTGAGCAAATTAAATGAAACAGAATTCTTCCCATGGGGCCTGTTATTTCCACCCCAATTTTTGCTTTTTTCACCCCAAGATTTATTTGTTAATTTTTTTCCTAGAATACCCCTTGACGGAAATGCATTTCTGCTGTATATTGTGTACAACAGAAATGTGTTTCCATTGTGTTAGGGGGTGCGCCCTCCATACAAACACGTTTCCATTGCACACAATACATAGCGAAAATGCGTTTTTGTTGTGTATCAAAGTTTGATACACAATAGAAACACGTTTCCATTTTGTTAATTTTTTGAAAAAATTAATTGAAATATTAATTAATTATGATAAGTTACCATTTTTAAGAGTAATCAAAATAATTATGATGCAAATTTTCATTTTTAATAATAATCAAATTAATTATGATACAATTTTAAAAAATATATGATACAAATTACCATTTTTAATAAGTATCGAATTAATTATGATGTAAAGTATCCTTTTCAATAGTAATCGAATTAATTATGATACAATTTATGATACTATTAAAAATGGTAATTTACATCATAATTAATTCAATTCCTATTAAAAAAGGGTAATTTACATCATAATTAATTCAATTCTTATTAAAAATGGTAACTTGTATCGTATTTTTTTTTTAAATTGTATCATAATTAATTCGATTATTATTAAAAAAGAAAATTTACATCAAAATTATTTTGCTTATTATTAAAAATGATAAAGTATATCATAATTAATTTAATTTCAATTAAAAATAATAATTTATATCATAATTGATTCGATTAATATTAAGAAGGGTAAGTTATATCATAATTAATATTTTAATTAATTTTTTTGAAAAAAATTAACACAACAAAAATGTATTTTTGTTGTGTAGTTGATACACAACGTTTGATATATAACAAAAATGTGTTTCTGTTGTGTATCGAATACAAAATAGATAAACATTTCTATTAATAAAATAGGGGTGGAAAGAAGAGAGAAAAAGAGTAAAAGAAAATGAGGGTAAAATAAATATTTTATACTTTTTTGTAAAAATTGAAGATGAAACAAAGAGAAAAAAAAAGGTGAGAACAGCATAACCCTCTTCGCATCCTGACCTTTCTCACATCAAATCTGGTGGTGGTCCATATGGGTTAGTAACAACTATGGTTTAGGGCCTCTGCATTGCTATTATACTAGACAACGAGTCTATCATCAAAAAAAGGATATTGACATCAAAAAGAAGAAGCGAGGGAGGGCAAGGCCTTGGAACGAGCCCGATCGTGTTGGAAGCAACGAGAATGTTTCAAAAACAGCACCAATAGAACATGGTGGAACATTAATCAAATTAAAAATAAATAAATAAGTAAGAAACTCCAAGAAAGTTCAAGACCTTCACTTTTCACCCTTAATAAAAACTTACCATCCCCAAAACTTCTCTCAACAACAATCCAATTTATCTTTAGCTTTGAGCTTATCAACTCAGTTTCTGTCTCATTTAATTTCCATATCTCCCAACGAGTAGCTTTTGTGTGTGTTCAATTCAATAATATTAACCATGTCTCTCATTCATCAACTTCTTGGTGATGAAACCTATGACCCTTTTCTATCTATGATCAACAAGTGCCCTGTCCTAAGCACCCCCACAGATTGGAAAGAGACCACAGATTCCCACGTGTTCATATCTGACCTTCCGGGGCTGAAGAAAGAGGAGGTCAAGGTAGAAGTTGATGAAGGAAGGGTGCTTCAGATTAGTGGTGAGAGGAAAAATGTGGACGAAGATGACAAGAACAACAAGTGGCATCGCATGGAACGTTTCCGTGGCAAGTTTCAAAGGAGGTTTAGGCTCCCAGTGAATGCTAAGGTGGACCAAGTTAAGGCTAAGATGGAGAATGGTGTGCTTGTTGTGACTATCCCTAAGAAGGAGGTGAAGAAACCGGAAACTAAGGTGATTCAAATTGAGGGAAATTAAGAGTCTGGGAACTTTAATGTGAAATTTAGGACTAGACTTTGTTGTTGTGCATGTGAAAGAGGTGGGAATGAGGAAATAAAAGGGTTGTGCTACAGCCTACACGTTTGTGGCATTGTTACTAATTGTATGCTGTGTATTTAGTTGTACTTTGGTTTGATACTCATGCAGAGTGTTGTAATTTGGTTACAAAGTTTTTAGAGTCATTATTGTAATTTGGTCTTGTAATATATGTTTTGCTGTTTCTTCCATCAGCTGCTTAAGTTTCTTTGATGCAATTACGAGAAGATTAGAACCAGGGGAAGACTAGCTTAAACAAAAAGTCTGGAAATCATATGCTCTGAATTTACCTTAACACAAGATCTGATTTATCCGAACCGAAGTGCACTACATGGTACTTTATAAGTGAATCGAAAGTACAATTAGCTTTGTAAAAATGTATACAAGTACACAACCGTGTTAAAATGCGACAAAGTAGGGTAGAAGTATGGTGAATTATAAAATCAAGGCATTTTTATCATTTTAATATTAATAAAAATATATTACAAAAATATAGAAAAAAAGTATTAATTAAGATGCGATAGATTTTACGGACTCGAATGATACGTGGTAAGCAAATGCTTTATATGGTGGAATAAAGTCTTTGATGGGTTGATAATGACAAAACTTAGATATAATTTTAAATTTATGTATAAACTAATTTTAGCAATTAAAAAGTTTATTTTATTTTTCTTACTTATGAAAAATTTATTCAAACAAAATCTTTATTTTAGATAAGATGTTTACACAACCATATATAGATATATACTTTATATAAATAGAGTAAATGAACTTTGACCTATAGGTTGACTTGCAAAACGGAAATTTATGTGGGCTTGGGCCTAAAATTTTATAAGTTTTTGGATTAGTAGGAACATAGCAAACACGAAGTGGAGGTGAGTGAAGCAGCAACAATCTTGCTGGTTTATATTGATGGTTCAGAATGGTCGGGTGGGTATAATAGGATTTTTGGATTGGCAAAATTTGCATTAGTTTTCTTAAGCCTATAATTAGGGATGATAAAAATATCTATGCCTGTGAATATCTGTAGATAAAATTCGCAACGGATTAAATTTATATAATTAAATGGGTATTCGTAGGCAATTTAAGCAAATCTTTTTTTATTCATTTATTATTGGGGCGAGGGTGGGCGTCAAGATATTCATGTCTGGGTACTTGCTAATATGAAACTACTTAAATATCTTTCTATATATATAAAGAAGTTGTCCTAATATTTTTTACTTATGGGCTTATGAGAATAAAGTATTTTAGTTTATTGACTTTTGTTTAGACTTACTGGATTGAAGTATTTTTAACTTTTTAATTTAGCTTCTAAATTAAAGTATTTTTTTTGATAAATAAATTAAAGTATTTTGATTAATATGTTGATGGATTTCAAGTATTTTAAATAAATTGTTTATTAGTGCAATTGTTTTGTACTTCATTACTTGTGCTGATCAATTGATGTATTTTAATGTATTTTGAATGAATTGTTGATTAATAAAATTGTTGATTTTTTTAATTATTTTTATAGTTTTTACTTTTTAGCACGTATCCATGAATACTCACAAATACTTACAAATATTGATAAAATTCATAAGTATCCACTTAGCAGATGCTCACGTAAGTATGGAGTGGATATGAGATGGATTTTTTATCTAATGGAATGGGTGACAGGAAGCTATTACTTGTATCTATCTTGCCCCATTACCATCCTTACCTAAAATTAAAAATTAAAGGAGACATCTCATGTTTGAATAAGTTTGTATTTTATAGACCTACATAAGCATACAATTAAACTTAGTTTTTAAATAAATTGAATGGTTAAAAAAATTAAAATTTGAGACTTAGAATGCAAAAAGGGGCATTCGGCTATTTAAATAAATTTCTAATAATATTTAGCATTTAACTTAAATAATAATAAACTATATTTTTATTTAAATTTACCTATTTAAATTGATTTAGAAAAATTATTGAGTATTTTTCTCAAAATATGGCTCTTGGCCAATTAATTAAAATTAGTAGAAAAATTAATGAAGCTTAATTAAAAAAATAAGTATACTCACAATTATAATTAAAAAATATTCATTATAATTAATTTAAATAAAAATTACAAAAATTACAACAACAACAAAAAATGGTAGAGTTGCCTTGAAGGTCCACCATAGTTAGAAACATACTCTCTAATACACTGGTTCACAAATTTAAAAACTTTTTTTCTTTACAAAAGTGGTTGATTTTGGGGTTGGGTGACCTACTATGATTTTTTCTAGGGATGAGCAAAGGATAGGTTAGGACAAGTTTATCTTTGTCCCTACCTAGTTCGAAATTTTGATTGAGTCATTTATTTGAACTTAAACTTGACCTGATCAAAACTCAGAATATACAGACGAGACTGGGTCAACTCGACTTTTTAACGTAATATATCATTCTTATCATTATGTATAGATAAATCGTAAAATAAAAAAAGTATAAAACTTAAATTAAGATATATTTTACGGTATATATTTTAAAATAAATATATCATTATAAATGTAATATCATGTTGTACAAAATATTATCTATTAAATCAAAAAGTTTTATTATTAATACACAATTTTTCAAAAAACTTATACGTTTTAAGAGAATAAAAGATACCAAACTAGATTGGTACAACCTAAAGCATAACTCAAACATGTTCTTAAAATGACATCAAGTCTAATTTCAAAACTCAAATTAGTCAAGATCACCCTCGGACTGGGCCCAGTTAATGGGCGGGTTAGGTCTTGCTCACCCCTAATTTTTTCCATTTTACTTTTAAAATAGTTATTTTTTAATTCTATTTTTTAAATTTTATGAAAGTAACTAGTAAACTTGCAATTAAACTTGTTTAACTCCACCAACATATGTTGGTCTGAGTGGATCTGGGATCAAATCCCTTAAGTAAGGTCTCGAGTTCAAGCAGTGTGATAAAAAAAATGATTGAAAAGAGATATTCCACTAAAAGTAGTCAATCAGGTTTTTCGGCAAAGATTAATTATCGACAAAATCAGTAAATTTTTTGCACTTATAACATGGTGGAAAAAAAAAACTTATTTAACTCCACGAGCTTTGCTAACCAACATCCATAAGCTCACAATTAAATAGACCAAGATCTCACTTAACCTAAGCACGCATAGGTTGTGGATTCTACAGGCCACCACGACCTGTATATCCATATCTGCTATTGAGAGAGGTGAGAGTGAGATACAAGAAAGCTGGAGAGAATTTAGATCACCATAGTCAACCAACCCATCACAATAGTCAATATAGTTTTGAAATGGGTCAATGTGTTGCAACGAAAAGGCTGGAGAGAGGGACTCACGGGAGAGATTCTAGATCCGTTTTAGACAATGTCTCCCTCTGGCTTTCGCTTTCAGTAACCTGAACCTTAACAAAATCGCACCAAGAGACCAACGTCTGTGATTTTTAATTCACAAGTAACTTGCCAGTATGTGTGGATAATTAATGGTGGGCATGTCATTCTATTATTTTGAAACTTTACTGTAGAACTGAGTAAAATTTTCATTGCATAATTTAGAAAATAAAATGGAATAATATTGATTATGACTTTGTTATTTCAGTATTATCCTTATTTCAAATACACTAAATTTTAATTATTTCTAACTAAAAAAATAAACCCGATTAACTTATCACTGGCTCATGCTTTGATCATCATTTTCCTATTAATCAATTCTAAATACTAATTTGACTTCTGCAATCAAACTAGGGAATGTTCCTCTTTTATATTGGCTTTTGATAGAAATGTGAGTGCTACCTAGTCAAAGGGGCAACTTACATTGGCTCAGCCATATTGGTCCCGGTTAAAGAGGGTTCTGTAGATGGTTCCACTTTCTTAACAATAAAATCCTGCCAAGCATATCAAGATCAAAAAATACACAAAAAAATGGGATGACATTGTTCAGAAACCATACAGAAGAGGCAAACAACCACATTTTTATCAACTACACCCAGACATCTACGTACAAGTTGCAAAGGCAAAATTACAAGGTCATCAATATTAGATCAGTGAGAGGCTTCCAAACTAATACTATTCTTTTATTTAGGATTAAATATGTTTTAAGTCCTTACAAATAAGATAATGTTTGTTTTTAGTCCTTAAAAAAATATAGCCTCCTTTTAATTCTTCGTTTGTGAAAAATATATCATGTGTAATCCTTATTTCTATAAATGAGAGACCAAAACACAATAATTTTTTATGAAGAAAAAAGACTAGACCTGACCATTTCTAAAAATGAGAGACAAAAAAGATTATATTTTGAGGAATTAAAAGTAAATATTAATTTCTATATTTATAGGGATTAAAAATACATTTAACTCTTTAATTTATTATACAAAAGATGTTGCTAAGCAGCTCAAGAATCATAATTCCCCCCACAAAACTAGGCATGATTCAAGGAACAAGGTCATAAACACTGACCAAATTGGGTTGGAATATTTGCATCAAATACTCATTCAAGTTGTAATGGTCGGCATATTTGGATAATACCGCCTTAAATAACGTCATTATACGTACATAACTAACACAAAATAAGAGAAGCGAAACAACTCTAACACAGAAATAGTTGTAAAAGTTACAATCCAATGGAAGATGAAAAGCCAAGTGATATGTAGTGGTATAAATAAAATGAAAATGTTACGTAGCACACATAGAGTATCACGGCGTTGGTACTTTGAGACCTCCACATAATCAGGATATGTTAAACTAGGTCTGCACAACAAAGTGAGGAAAAAAAAAAAAAGGACGCTAGGATTGGACTGAGAGGTTTGGATAGTTTTTGATGAGGTCATAAATTCAAACTTTATTGTGATTATTGTATCAAAAAAGAAAAGTTTAATGATTATGTATTGTCAATGTAAAATTTTTTATACTATCTATTAATGAGAAATTACTGTTGTTACGAGTTTTAAGATAATTATTATAAAAGTTAATAAACTTATTATATATGATAGTTTGTGATTCAATAATAGTGTAAAAGTGTTTTATACTATCAATGCATAGCCTATTTTTTCAAAAAAAAAAAAAAAGTTAAAAAAGTGAGGACAATAGGCACATATTACTAAATAAATCAAGAGCGTCAAATAGAAACAAGTAGTTGATAGTCTGGCATAATACGAGGGAACATTTTCCTTGCCCTTGTGAAGTGGAATTCCATTAAAAAGCTCTCATATATAATAAAAGAAAAATATAATTTACTCTTATTTTTAACTCTCTGTAAATTAGATGAATAGTGATTGTGAAATAAAATAATAATACCACTCTCTTCTAAGAATAATTATAGCCAAATACAACATGATATTATATTTAATATCAATTATTTCTTGTAATATTTAATTACGAGAAGTAATAAAAGTCATTAAACTAATGGTGAGAGAACCACTGAGTACGTTAAAAAAACTAATGGTGAGAGACTTATAATTAATAAGATTTATAGTTTCAAAACTTATTATCGTAGTGGTATTAAAAAAAATACGTCCATCATTAAAAAAATATGTATAATAGATACTATATAATTCAAATTTAAAAACTTCAAAACCGTACATTTTCATATACTCCCCTTTCAAAATAATATTTATTTAAGATTTTACCCAATGATTAAAAAGTTATTTCATATTTTAATTAAAAAAAATATACATGTATTTTTCATTACCCTATTATTCCTTTAATGTTATCTAATTTCAGTAAATTAAAATACCAAAATAAAAAAATTAAAATCAATTAATATTATTAATTTTTAAAATAATAAATAATTTGAATTAAATAAAAAGAATTTTATTTAATATTAATGATAAATTAGTTAATTTTTTCTAATCTGTTTTAATAAAACTCTAAAAACTTGATATTATCCATTTTTGACTTATGGGGATTAATCATAGTGACATGTGGATAGGTTCTAAACTATTCTAAATTAAAATTAAGTTTTATTAATTTTTAGCAATTTTCAATGTATTTTTAGGTCAAAAATTACCAAATAAATCATTTTAATTCCAATAAATTCAAAAATTTTATGTTAAATTCAGAAAATATTATTTCTCATAAAAACATAATTTAAGTAAATTTTTCAAAAATTTTAAACACCTAAAAGACACTAGTTTGAATTTTTTGGGCATTTAGAGACATGTTAGTCATTTTTTACAAGAATTTTAGAATTTTTTTTAAAAAATTTAAAAATATATTTTATAATTATAATTATTATTTTGAACTAAAAAATATATTTTTCTAAATTCTTAGGTATTTTAATCCATTTTTATCTTATTTTGTAAACTTAGGGACAAAATGGTCTTTTTATGAACTCCGGCCTAAAAAAATTATTAAAAATTTAAACTAAGAATTTTTCAACCTTCTAAACTCAATTATGTCATTATATTGTTGAGATCCTTATTTATTCGCTTTTATAAAAATATTAAATAAATAAATAAACAATTCAAATAAAAGTTGAGATGTTACATCTCAGCATTAAGCCCAACTTTTTGAGCAACATCTTTAGCTTCAAATAAGTTCCAATTTTAGCTTTCTTATATTTCTGTGCTTAGTTCTTGTCACTTTTATAAATCATGTTCCTTTTCACTATCTAAGAAAGATTAATTCATTAATAATAACCATATCAGAAAGCTTGTGAGCTGATTCAGAATGTTTGTTAGAATTAAAACCACAAGGATTTGAACCTAACATTAGTTTGGTGTGAACCCTACTTTGCTTATGTGTAATAAGATTACTCCTAGTACTTTGGACTCTCACCGTAGCAATGACCTAGTAAAGTATTGAAGAGAACTAAGGTGCAAATTAGTATACGATCGCCTGGGATCATTAACTTGAAGTTTTGGTATTTGGGAGTTGGGACCTAATGATCTTATATTAAACGAAGACCAGACCATTTTAACACCACACGGCTATGGTTGTATGCAACCCAAGATTTAATTTCACCAAATTACAATTTATTGACAAAGTGACACGACTTAGATAGGAAAAGTACCATCCTTTTCTATCATCTAATTTTATCAAAATGTTTTTCATAATTTCAGTTACTTAGAAAAGTTACTGATTTGTTATAGTAAATTATGTGTGTTGTAGGCTTATTTTAACCCTGGTGATTGGATGATTCTCTCAGGTGTTGTGTATCGATGTATTTTTCACATTCTTTTGTATTTAGATATTATATAATTATTAGGCTTAAATATATTTCTAGTCTTTATAATACACTCATTTTATATTTTTAGTCTCTATAAAATTTTTCTTATGATTTTAGTCATTACAAAATTTTATTCTACAATTTTAGTTCCTATCTCTATTCATCGACAATGTATCAATCATCTATTGGAGAACAAGTTTGATGTTTCTTAAACAATAGGAATCAAAATAAATATCTTCTAATATAGAAGGGACTAATATCAAAAGTTTACAATTTTATAAGGACTAAAAAATAGCATTAAGGGTTCAAATCTTAAACAAAATTTTATAAGGACCAAAACTATAAAAAAAATTTATAAGAACTAAAAACATAAAACAGATATATTATAGGGACTAAGAACATATTTAAGCATAATTATTATTGTAATCATAAACATATGCTCGTTTGTAGAAATGATACATTGTTTCAGTCTGGATTGAAGTTTAAAACCTCAATCCTCTCTATTAATCGATTAAATGATTATTCCAATTCTAAAAATAATATTCTAAAAATAATGACTTAATTTTTTTAGTTTTGACTTTTTAAATTGTTTTATTTATTATTTATTATTTTTTGTCTTTTCCATTTAATCATATTAGTTAGTTTTCAGTTTTGTAATTTATTATTTTTCCATTTAAATTGTATTGATTGAGTTTGTAATTACCAATTGTGGTAGGATAGTGCAATAAAAATGGGATGGATAAATTATATTCAAACAATTATATTTATACAAAGGATACGGTGGACCACTTTTATAAGTGGTCCATGATGCGCTATTTTAATTTATAGTTGGATTTATCTCACCTACACAATCATATGATATACCTTTACACCAAAGTTTTTTTTCTCTCTCTCTCCCTTTTCACTGTCTTCCTCTCCCTTTTCATCGTCCCCCTCTCCCCCGACTTGCTCTGTGGCGCTTACACCAACCTCTGCAAAGAGTTAAAAATTTTGCGCCCTGTTTCGCCCTAAGTCACCATAATGCTCACAGAGATTTAGGAACAGCAAAGCCTAATGAAAACCTACAAAATCACCATCAAGAGGCTCAAAGCCGAGGTTGATGTCAAGGACTCCAACATCTCATCGCTCAAAAAATCTCAACTCAAGTAGCTCATTGTCACTGTTGCATAACCTCACACATTTGGCATTGAGTCCAACCCACTTTGTGCATTTTCCTCACCACACTTTGAGGTCAGTTAGCAGCTTCTCGAAGCTTATGGTGGCAGAAATGGAATATGCTAATTGGGATCTCGAAGCAGCCGTCAAGTTCATCCACCCAAACACGGTTTTCACCAAACCAACTCATTGAACCTTCGTGTTTGAATCCTTTATGTGCATAACAATGTTTGAAGGCTTCAACTACCCAAACTTCAGTCTTCAAGAAGACCCACCCCAGAAACAGTTACACCACCAGGGACAAAACCTCTACTTTGACAAATTCAAAAGGCTGAAATCTCTGAACCCGAAAAAGCACTTAACCCACAACCCAAACTCTTCCTTCTCCAAGTTCTGAAATCCAAGTACCTTCAAGTGGTGCACGCCAAAATGGAGTGTTCCTTGTTTCGTAACTTGAACCAGAGGAAGGTGGTGAACTCTAGGGGGTACCCAAATTCTGCCTTCTTCATCGTGTTTACAGAGGTGGCCAAATGCGTGTAGACCCTGCATTGCTTGGCATTGTCATTTCAGGACAATGTTACTGTTTTTCAGGTCAAGAAGAACACGAGGTTCTCTGAGGTGTACATGGAAAGTGTCACGGCAGAACCGGTTTCAACGTCGAGGGAATCCTCTTATTCTAGTTCCGATGAGCTTAACTAAGGAAGGAGAAGGAGACGGTGAAAAGGGAGAGAGGAAAAAAATTGGTATAGAAGGTGCACTATATTATTATATGGATGAGATGAATCCCACAGTAAAATAAAAGTAGTGCATTGTTGACTAGGCCCACCGTAACCTTCGTCTTATATTTATACATATTCACAACATTTATATTTCTCTTTTACTTTATTTCTCTATCTCTCTCTATTTTATATTACTTATGATATCTTTTATGAGATTATCTAACTTATTCTAAGTAAAAATATAGTTAAACAACCTCATCAAAAACAATTGGTACAATTTTCTATGTTGTATTAACCATTTTTAAATACATAAAGAATTTCATCAATCAACTTTGATGAGATTATTTAACTTCATTTTTATTTTGGGTAACTTTGACATCCCCATCTTTTATTTAGTCTTTTTTTTTTTAATCTCTCTCTTCCTCCCGTTTCCTATGTCCAAAATTTCAATTATATCATCCCTCTTCTTCGTTCTCTGGTCATGCAAATGGTTTGGTGAGATATTTGGCATTTAGAAACATAACAAAACAATGTGCATGATCAGTACTCAAAAATGATTGTGCTGAATTCCACTGAAGTTGCTTCCCAAATAAGAGAACTCCATGCCTGTCATGGACCTCTTTTGCCTCCCACTTTGAGCCATTGTACAGCACCAGCAGGTTTACCTTTTGACGCTATTATTATTAGTATCAATTATTCAGTTTTGTTTAGAGCTGTCAAATGGGCCAAGTGTCGAAAGTGGGCCGGGCCGGACCGCCCGAATTTTTAATAGGCTATATTTTTTGTGGCCCAACCTAGCCCATCGGGCCTATCGGGCCGGGCCAAAATGGCCCGTGACTATTTTTTTCTTAGTTTTTTGTATATTTTACAAAGAAAAAAAAACAAAAAAAAAATATTACTGGGCCAAATAGGCCCGGTTTCATTCGGGTCAGTTTTCTTGTGGCCTAGCCTAGCCCAGCAAGCCAACTGGGTAGGGCCATTTTGGCCTAGTTTTTATTAGGCCAAACATTTAACAGCTAGCCTGGCCTGGCCTGTCGAGCCATCGGGCCAGCCCGTCAGGTCGGGCCAATTTTGCCAGCTCTAGTTTTGTTAACATCATTTCAGGATTGATTTTCTGTACACTTAAAGAGCAAGTTTCAATTGAAAAAAATTATCAGGTCAAAAATATAAAAGTATAATAAATATTTTTTACTCTTTCACTTTTAATTGCATAAAATTAGTCTTAAGAATTGATACTTAACACTTAATTATTTAAGAAATAAATTGTAGGCACTTGATTGAATACCATCTTTGGCCCAAACAACTTGAACTTTATAACCCATGATGGAAAAGTCTAAAATGAAGTACCGAAAAATATGGGTCACCGGTGAAGCACTATTTATTACCGCTAGATTTATTATTATAGTAATGTACGGTTCAGATCGTGAACTTGAAACCGGTTAAGCTTCTCTATTTGATATTCCAGTTTGGCCCCCATATAAAAGCATGTGCTGGGGCTATTTTCGAACTTGCATTTGTGAAATTGGGTTGCCAAAAACCCTAGTAGAGCAACGACACTGGGGACTTGTTGAAATATTTGTGAGCAGAAGCAGGTCGTCTCTGTCCATGAGTGGTTGTCGTTGATGATGAGGAGGATGTTAGACGGAGTTAGAAATTTCATTCTTCCATTTGGGAGGCAAAAACCTCCGTGAGGGTGTGGGAAATGTTTGACAGCGACGCCTCCTTCGCCTTGATGGGATGTTGTTCATGGAGCAGCGACATGACGAAACAAATCGCTACTGTTCTTCATCGGTGCGTTCATCCTGTTCGTGGGAGATGTTTAACAGTGGTTGTGGCATAGGACACGGCGACGATAGATTTCGCGACCAAGGGCCATCCTCTGAAATTGTAGGTTGTATCTTCTTCCATTTAGGGACTTGGGAAACTTTTCATGTTTTATGTTCTGTATTGGGTGTATGACGAACAGTGTTTGAAGATTGAAAAAAGTTTTTGCTTTGTGGTATTTGTTGCTGATGAGACGATTTCATTTCTGGAGGGGAAAGAATATAACTTTATCTAAAACAGTTAAAAAGAGAATTTTTTAATTTTTTTTAATTTTTATTGTGGTATGTGTTTTATGTTGACATCACCGCGAAGACCACAATTTACTTGGCCCTTCAACAGGCACGCATCCACAGAAATAAAAGTATGGAAGAAGCAGGCATAACTCATTGCTTGAGAGGGGAATTTGTGATCGTTAGTCAAAATGTAGCTGATGATGCCTTGATCTTGAGTTTCACATCTATCCAATATGACATTGTGTGGAAATGCTATAGACAAAGTTTATTCTTTAGATTATATACCTTGATCTTGAGTTTGATATCTATCCGAAATGACGTTGTGTGGGAATGCTGTATGCTATGTTGATGGTAAAAACCTGGGATATGTTAGCAAGTGATTCTTCCTTTATTGTTTTTTTCTCGTTGGCTCTCTTGCAACGTGGCTCAATTATTTTGAGTTAGCTGAATTTGAAATTTTATTGCGCTTGTTTCTTCCTGTGTACTAAGGTAACAAAGTCCTGGTCTTTCTCGCTTACTTGGTTTTCAAGTGTTGTATGAAAAAACATTTTTCTTTGTTTTTATGCTCTTTTGGCTTCTTACGATTTTGTATTTTGCAATAAGTATGAAATCAAAGTTGTTAGACTTTTCTCTGTTTCATATGTGCTTCATTTATTGGGATGTGAATACTAGACCAAAATGCAATGTTTATTTTTCTAAACTTTTTTCCCCATTTTTTTTTCTGGGAAACGAATTCCTATTGGTATGTAACCAGTCTCTCCTTTTTTTCCAGTTACTAATGTATATAGCAGTAAAGATAATTCAGTTTGTTGTTGACATTTTTTATGGCTGGATATGTGACTAACTTTATCAAATCTGGTGTAAGATTTGAGGAATCCAGTTGAAGAATTTGGTGTCATAAGTCATATCCATTGTCAGTCTAATCAAATGCTTTACTTTTGCAATTGATTTACGTTATGCATCCAAGTGCCTTCCTATATTCTAACACCGATTTCTGCAGATTTGTTTGGCAGCAAGAAAATGGTGTCTGATCTGAATTCAGGGCTGTCCAAGAAAGCATTTGTTTTTGGATTGAAAGTGTGGGTACTAATAGGAATAATAGTTGGGTTATTCATCATAATCATTCTTATGGTGCTATCAATATGTCTTACTTTAAGAAAGAAGTCCAGAAGAGTCAACGGCAAGCTTCCACTTAGGCATGTGTTATCTGTTACAGAAGAGATAAAGAAATCAGAGTTGATCAAGGTTCAGCAAATAATCATCCACAAAATGGTGCTTTTATGAGTGTCAATGACAAATTTGGTGACAGGGAGTCTGAAAAAGTTTTGGTCCAAACAAAGAATGGGGATAATAGTAGCCAATCAGGCTCATTTAATCATTTAGAGAAAGATGCTTATGGCTCTCAATCAGGTGAAGAAAGCGGTGTTAAGAGCATTTCTGCTTACAGGTCTTCTTCGCATCCTATTACTGCGCCATCCCCTTTTTACTTCAACCTAATTAAATTTATAATTATGGAAATTTTATAGGAGATTTTTTTCAAGCAAAATGAAGGGTTTTCAAATAACACATAAAATAAAATTTACATATGATGAAAATTAAATTATTTTATCTAAACCAAGAATTTGAAACACAAGAAATTTAAATTGCTCTATCTAAACATTAAATTCCTTATTTGAAAAATGCATTTTAATTTCCATGAAATTTTGAAATTCCTTATCCAAACACTAAAACTTTGACCTAGCTTTCTCTTAAAAAATCAATATTTTTATTCTTTAATAAAAATTAAATTACTAAATTTTTAAGAGCTTCAAAATGTGTTTAACCCAATTTCTCTATTTAAAGAGACGAGAAACTTAATAAAAAATATTGAAAACTATATATAATGAATCATAAGTGTTGGACACTCGTGAATGCTGCGTTCATCCATACAACTTTTAAAATATCCTTAACAATTTGTAAGTTTTGTCATTAGCTTGTTTTGTTGCATTGCAGCTTTTATTTTTATTTTAAATTTTAGACTAGGTTTTATAATGTCTGTTTCATGTTTTATTAGACTGTCTGCAGATGCAGCTAGTTTATCTAATAACTGTTGATACCCATCGTGCAGAGGACAAGCTGAAAAGGAATTCAGGGTGGAAGTTGAGGCTATTAGTCATGTGCGGCATAAGAACTTGGTTCGACTTTTAGGCTATTGTATTGAAGGCACTCATAGGTAACAAATTGTTTAGTGTTTGCTCCTCATGCGTGTGTTTGACTGTTTGCTTCTCTACTTGATTTGATCACTTGACTGACAGTTTAAAGGCTTACCATATGGTTAATGTCTCCAATATTATCACATTACAAATCTATTCTGTTTGAAAAATTAAGTCCAGAAGTCTTTTCTAGGATGGACTTTCTTGATGGTTGATATATATTTCTTTATATGATATATCACAGTTTCTATTTTTATCAATCATTAAGAACTGGTTTGTATTATTTTGTTGATTTCAGTCTTATTGAACCTCCTATTAATTTCAGGTTATTGGTTTATGAGTATGTCAACAATGGCAATTTAGAGTAGTTGCTTCACGGAGCCATGCGACAGCATGGTTTTCTTACTTGGGATGCTCGGATAAAAATTCTCCTTGGAACGGCCAAAGCGTATGCTCATTTATTCTTGCAAAAAAATATTCTACTAATTATCCTGAGCTTCCTTTTTTTTAGGGGGTGGATGAGTTTCCTCCTGATCTCTGATTAATTATATCTTGTAGGCTGGCATACTTGCACGAGGCAATTGAGCCAAAAGTTGTGCATCGAGATATTAAGTCGAGCAATATTCTAATTGATGAGGACTTTAATGCCAAAAGACATATGGTCGTTATTGTGTATCATTATTGTTCACTTCTGGACATGCTATTTGCTTCTTAGCATTAGATATTTCTTGCTTCCCTTTGATTAAAGATAGGAAAAGACGCATGGTCGTTGCTGGTTATAATTTGGAATGGATTGGTGATGGTTGCTGGTTGTGTTTCAGGTCAAGGGTACTGTTTTTGCCACAGATGCTAGTGTAGCTTATGTTGACATCACCGTGAAGACCACAATTTACTTGGCCCTTCAACAGGCGCGCATCCACAAAAATAAAAGTGTGGAAGAAGCAGGCATAACTCATTGCTTGAGAGAGGAATTTGTGATCGTTGGTCAAAATGAAGCTGATGATTTGTAAATCTTGAGTTTGACATGTATCCAATATAACATTGTGTGGAAATGCTATAGACAAAGTTTATTCTTTAGATTATATAACTTGATCTTGAGTTTGATATCTATCCAATATGACGTGTGGGAATGCTTTAGACAAAGTTTAATTTATTATTTTGATTATTCGCCAATGTGTGTCTGATTGAATGTAGTCATTGAAATTATTTGCCAAGGACCTTGTGTGGGATTGTATTTATGTCTTCAATTCAATACTCTTAAATTTTTTTCCCCCTTTTCTTTCGTTTTGTAGCAGTTCTAATTTGTAAGTCGTAAATAATGTAATGGATAAGGCTTCTATTTATTTGAGTTCTACAGGGGGGAGAAGGACCTTTGCATGTATATGAATAATATTTTTATCACATTTTTCATATAGAGCTTTATTTAATGGTAACATGAGATGAATACATTTTTCAATGGTTTTTTCTCTTTAACAATTAAGTGCAGAAAAAATTACAAGAGAATGCAGGATATATATCATACCTTAAGATTCCTCCGTCATCATTTTCATTTGTATACCTCTATTTTTTATGGTGAATAGACTCCATACTTCACTCCTCAGCCTCAAACAAATATCTTTTTTCCTTTCAAATCTAGGTGGACGTAGTATGGTACTTGTAGCAACAACTCGGTTGGACAAACAAACCAAGCATAACTGATAGGAACATCGTAAGTTAATTTCTCTCTTTCGGCTCTGAATATGTCTACGCAGGTATGGTAATGTATTTAAGACAAGCATTTTGGGAACTGGTGTGATTGTGTCCACAGACCCGGAAGTGAACAAGGTGATTCTGCAGAACCAGGGGAACATCTTTGTTCCTGCTTATCCAAAATTAGATAGAGAATTAATGGGAGGATACTCTATACGCTAAATGAAGGGGAACATGCATAGGAAAATCCATTCGCTCCTTGGAGGGTTCCTACGATCCATACAATTCAAAGCTCGAATCACTAGAGATATTGAACACTCTGTTAAACAATGCTTTGCAACTTTGACCCACCAACCAATATACATTCAAGATCAAGTCAAAAAGGTCTCCTTAATTTTTTCATTAATTTCATTACCATACAAAGCTTTCCTGTTTTCTCCATGTCCTATATGCGCCTTAGTTTCTTCAAATTATATTAAAAGATAACACTAGAATATAACCTTTCAGCAAATGTTTCGCTAGCTAGCCAACAAACCCAAATCTCTCTCATCTAATATTTATTAAAAAAAATGTGTGATTGTATGTGTCTATCGACATGATTAATTGATTACCAATCAATTCAATGGCTAATAGCATACTTTATTTGAATGGAGCTATCATGTGACTGATAAATTTTAACATAAAAATCACATGTCACCACCGACACAAATTGGTTATATACAGAAGGCACAGCAAAATGAAATTACACATCTCCAGAGCCAGTAATATATGAAACTGGAGCTGTAGACACTGAACAAAATAGTATGTTCCAGTCCGAGGAAAGGTTAAACAGTTCATGAATGGGCCTATAAAGTTGTCCATTTATTTAAGGCATATCCGATTTGCTTTTGACTCGATTTTTGTCCCCAGTTTATGGTCATACATTGGTCCACACTGGTTTAATAAATATGAGGAATTGGTTAACATCCACACTAGAGTCAAAGTGATGGTAATGTTTAACGAAGAGAAATGACATGATTATATGATTGGTCCCTTTTACAAGTTCAAATAAGGTAGCCAAAAGCCAAATACATCCACCATATAACTAGCATATCTGCGGAGGTCAAATGTTGTCCATAGTGGTGTGTGTGTTTCAATGTCAGGGTCTACCATGACATCCATCTAATGGAGTTATGGTTTACCATGACATGTCAAAATGGGTAATGGTCAGCCAAAAAAAGTATCACAAAAGTGTCATTTACACATTCATGGTTCATGACTATCCTATGATTAATTTGCAGTGGTATATCTAATTGTTTTCCAGAAGGTTTCAACTTTTTTTTCCATGGGTGAAGCAGTATTCCATATCCAGCCACTTCATCACCCACAATCCAGAATTCTTTCTATAAATTTACGTTGGTTAATTGGATTATAAATTAAATGGTTATCTATAGTAAATGGTTTGTAATAAATTTATTAGGTATGACATTCAAATTACTTGTGTCCATAGTTGGGTACCCCTCTTGCATCAACCAGCTCCCAAGTCCCCTCATCAAACTTATCTTTCAAGTAGTTGTCTGGATAAAATTCTATTTCCAGCATTTGTGCAATGACTTGACACTGAAATTTCAGTCAATTCAATGGACTTTACTTCTCAATACAAATTTAAATGTACATTTAAGTGTTATTTGACAATAGGAAAAAAAAATTCATACCGCAGTTGTTAATGTTTTTCGCCTACTGTCGACCTTATCCAGCTCAATATGTGTATCGAAATAGTAAATGGTTTGCTGCTCTACAGATATCACACCTAAATACCAATGCTTGGAAGGTAGCTCTTGAACAGGAATGTATATCTAACAGATTGATTAGTTATAATATAATTATATAATTTATTACTTAACAATAAGTTGAAGAAATTAACAATATACATGAAATAATTTGGAGTATGTGATTACATACGTATTGCAATTCAGGATATGGTTCCATCCATGTTGATCCATGCAGTGTTACCAAATCTGATACAGTCATCCCTTCGTTCACATGTCTCTGTAATTGAAAAGGGTATTGTCAAAAAGTAATTAAATACACTAGTGCTAAAGATGTCACGTAATATTACAAATTAAAAGGGAGTAAATGGGAGACACATAAATCTCATTCATCAATATTTTTGCATAAGTGTATAAACAATATAAGACTCAAAAATTAAACTTCACAAACATAGTCATTCTTAAATTCAATATACAGTATGTGTTATATTAGCAAACCATGAATGAAGGTGGCAGACTCCATAGGGTTTGTTGCGATACACGTTTTTGAATCCACGTTGCTTTGATAGCCATCCAGCTAATTATCTATTGCAAAAAATTAGAAAATTGAAAAATTAATATATATATATATATATATATATATAGGGACTGTCAATATACCAGTTACGTCAGTTATGTATTCTATACAAATAATATTTTTAAAGAAATTTACCTCTTCAGTAACATCTTTCCCGGGACACAGACAATCAAAGTCTTTTCTTGTTCCAATTGTATCATCTACCTTCAATATAATCTCACTAACAAATTAAGTAAACACGTTATTAGTTAATAACTTACATGCAAAAGTTGGGTATTAAGGTGAAAGAAGTACTTAGTTGAAGTACTTTGGATCACAATCAGGATGCCATATATATGCACACAGTTGAACCTGCTCAGGTGTTAATTCCATGTCAATTGTCGGTCTGAATTTACATTTAATGTACTGTGATGAGAAATAACCTTGTTAAGTATGAAAATTTGTCATGTAAATAAGTTTCTACAAAATGAGTTAAGGTAGTAATTGCTTAACCGCAGGCATAGTAAACCCTTTTGTTCTGTCATTTTCATTGTCATCTTCTCCGTCAACATTGTCGATGTTCCTCTTTTGGCCACTACTTCCACTCTTGTTTTTGTTAAGAACAGACCTTGCATTTGTAATCTTTTTCTTACTTTGGTTCCCTGCATTTAGTCGAAAGGTCATACGCTTTGCTGGTGTCAATTTAGAACTCTCTTGTGTTGCCTGAGGTTTTGAGACGCGAGATGACAGAGTTGGTGTGAATGACAACTTTGTTGTAGCATTGGTACGTGTTGAAGACGACGACACTCCTTCGGCCTGCCATTTGTCTGCCATGTTAGCATCAATTTGTCAAAATTGGTAGTTGAACTATGTACAAATTTTTAAGATGTTTACCTTCAAAACATTTCCTCTGTGAAAGTTGGAGTTCCAAGCTTTGTGCTGACTAGCGTTTGGGATGTTCGTCTTAAGTGACGATGGTGTTGCATGACCATGTATTGTGATATTAGGATTGACATTCATTTCATTTTTGTGACTAAGTCCATCAATCGCGTTGTCGTTGTCATCTTCTTCCGAAGACACTTGGAGGATAACCGTAGAAGTACGAGGAAGTGATAGGTGTGTATTACTCTTAGCAGGTGAGTGGGCATTCTTACCACGGACTTTAACATTTGTGGTTTTTTTAAGCTGTGGTGTGCTGTCTGTGTGTGCAACTCTTCCCAAATTAGCAAATGCTGGTGCACTCATTTTGTTTTTAACGGGGGTAGGCTCCAACATTGTCTCAAAACGTGAAAACATATCACACAACTCTTCAAACATTTTTTCCATATGGTCAACACGGTCGAACATGCCCTACAATTTGAAACAAAAAAAAAAATAAATGAAAAGGATGATGATGCTTGTTTAAAGCATGATTGTGTTAATTATTTTGTTACCTGAACCGCTTTCTTGAGGTCTTGCACCGTGTCTGTAAGAGTTTCCATCCTAATGTCCAGCATGACTTCCGGGTGGACTACCTATATTTAAAGATGATTAAAACGTTAGTTTTGATTTAATGTCCTTTGTTTATGTGAAGAGAATCGAATGTGATAAATACCTTCTCCATCTCTGAGGTACTGTCAAGACGGTCCTGTTGTTCAGCATTAAATCCACCATTCCTACACATAATAGGACATTAAATATTGTTGGACATTGTAAGCTGTATAAAAAGATAAATGAACAACACCAAAAAATGAGAAGACCAATTAAGCAACACTTACTTGGTGTCGTCTACATCCCTCGTATCTGTGTGATCATTTTCCACAGAAATTTTGTCCATGTTTGTATTTGTTGGCTTTGCGTCAAAAGTTTGTAAACCCGTGTCTGCTGCATTTGCATCCATCTTGGTTGGCATGAGTGGGGTGTATGAGGTCTACTACTTCAATGATTTAAAGGGAAGTTTGTTTTCATTTCTTTTTATATTTTATTTTTACTATTATTAATTGTTTTGAAGAATGCAATTTCTTTAAGTTAAAATAATATTTTACATATTTGTAATATTTCATAGGTCGGGGGTTGATATTGATTTGAATGTTCGACTACAGGTGTCCGTATCAGTAAAAATTGAAACTTCCCGCGTCTTGGTTTGGCGGTTTACTTGGGCAGTTGCACAATTAACTATCCAGACATTATCTTTTTTTTTTTTTTGTCAAATAACCCTATTAAAAATAAAAGGTTATCACATAAGATGATCAGAGGCTATGATGCGTTGAGATACATTCACTGTGTTCGATAAAGTACTTGTCTTGTCACGTAGTAATAAATTTATTTTAATGTTAATGATGACATTGTCAATCTGCTTTTCTTCTGCCAATACAGTACACGCAACATATACTTTATAAGTGGAAACTGGGTAAGGCAATTTACAAGTTATAAAATAATTCATTTCTTATATTTAATCTTTGGCTATCTTTGATGACAAAATTAATAACCGCTTATGTCCAAAAATAAATAAAAACCACTTCTGTTAACTGCTTGATTGCTTATATTTACATTTTTCCTATCCCTGATCACAAAACAAAACTAATAACCACTTATGATGCATCACTTGATTAGTTACATTTACACTTTCGCTATCCCTAATCACAAAATTAATAACCATTTATATTAATCACTTGATTAGTTACATTCACACTTTTACTATCCCTGATAACAAAGTTAATAACCACTTATGTTAATTGATAAATTTACATTTTATGAACAAGTTCAAATGATTTTGTATTAGTTCATACAGAATTTGTGAAAAAATAGACCATTAATAAAAGATTTCATGTGATATGCATTTCAAAGTTTTCAATTTAAAAATTCATGAATTGTCATTAGATATGTGGAGTAACAAAATACGGTCGGCAAACATAAAGAAATATTGTCAAATGTCAAAGAAAACGTAAAACAAATAACAACTAAAATTTGGATTGCAAAAGAGACACACAAGCATGAAGTGCACGAGGTCGTACGCGCTCGGCGGCCTACCAAGTCCGCTTGGCGGACCTTGCTGTAACGGCACCCCGCCCGGCGGGTGGTATATCCCGCCTGGCACCACATCGGAGCAGATTTTTTTTCCGAAAAACCGCCCAGCGGATTTCCAACCACGCCGGGCGAGTTCGAAATTCAATTAGTAATTTTATTTTAATTTTCAACGGGCTTGCGTTGTGCAAACTGAGTTAAGTCACATTCTCTGAAACTCTAGAGATGCTTTATAAATTGCAAGGAGCAAAACACAATGCAAGAGCTCATCTTATCTCTATTCTATCTATTTATCTAATTTTTGTTTTCTTTTTGATTTTTGGAAAAGAATTCTTCTGAGCAAATAGGATACTTACAGTTAGATCCTGAACGAATCATTTTTCTCGTAAAAGATTTGTTCCTCTCTTTTTTTTATGTATTTTTGTAAAATTTTAGTTTCTCTTCTTGTTATGAGTAGCTAAACCTCTTAATTGGTTGTGCTGGATTTTGTGTCTGAAACCCCTAAATGTTTGATTTTAATTGAATTTATGTTTTATTCAATCAATTAAGCCACTCTACTATTCTAAATTCTGACTTTGGATTAATCACTTCTTGTATGCTTTGAATCAATTAATTGAATGGCAGTCGTACCACAATTAATTGGTAGATGTGTAGGGTAATAAAATTGGGTTTGTTACATGATCAACTTTCATTCTTGATTTCTAATCAAATTAAATAACTAATTAATCGTTCCATTCGTTCTTCATGTCTTTTTAGGGTTGTAATTTCTCATATGATCGATTAGGAAATCAACTTAGAGAGTACTATTCCAATTCATGACCATTGATTGGCAATATAATTCGTAGGAAAATGTTGGTAATTGAGGAATATTACTAAGTTAAGTTAGAATTAGATGCAAGGGAATTTAAAAGCATAATGGAAACTGCATCCCTAAGCTTATTTTCTTTTGCTAGGTCCACATAGAAGAACAGGCACAACTTTAGGTAACATACAAAAATTCAAAACACTTATGGTACAGAGGTTCTTAACCTCTGCAAGTTAAATTGTGAAAGTTTTAAAAAACTTTCAAGTAATATTCACCACAAAATTGGCTGCATTTTTTTAGAACCTCTGGTATGTTGATTACATAACGGTGGTTTTGTTGCAAAGGTTTTAAACTTACTCTAACAGTGGAGGTTATTGAATGGAGCTTTTAAACCTACACTAATAGTGGAAGTTTTTTAATGGAGGTTTTAAACCCACGTTGTTAATAGAGGTTTTTTTTTATCTAGAGTTTGTAAACCTCCCAAATTTCAAGTTTTTTTAGTAGAGGTTTTAATGGAGGTTTTAAACATACATTATTTGTAGAGCTCAACATTGACATAAATGAGAAGACTAAAGATTTAGTAAAAACATAGTACAGATTTTCAGTGCGTTAAATTTGTAGCGCTGTTTCTGGAAACTAATTGTGCGATGTTAGAAGAAGGAGATTCTAGTTGCTTTAGGTATTTTTTTTGTTTTTATTCTTTGTTTTGTTCTTTTTTTATTTACTACTCAGCAAAATTATTCTATTTTTGTTCTGTTTATGCTAACCCGCTTTAAAAGACCTGTCTTATAATTTGACTCTAAATTGAAAGGAAAACTCACAGATTAAAGAAGGAGCATAGAACAAAAGGCATTATGGTAGAGCAACCATGAAGGACTTTGCAGGACTATTTTGCTTATACCATTAGGGTAGGCAATAGCATTCGTCGCCCCAGGGTGGAGGCAACTAATTTGGAGCTCAACCCCTGCACTTCTTGCCATGGTATAGAATTATAGGCAGTTTGGTGGCTTGCCGAATGAAGACACCCTAGGCCACCTGAAGAAATTTCTTAAGATCACTGACACCGTGAAGTATAACAGTGTCACTCAAGATGCCATAAAACTAGGGCTGTTTCCGTTTTCTTTAACAGATAGGGCATTGGCTTGCCTATCTTCATTGCCAAATGGGTCCGTCACCACTTGGGACCAATGTAGCATCAAATTCCTTAAGAATTACTTTCCCTTAGCCAAGTTCAACAAGTTGCAGAAAGACATTATGAATTTTGTCCAATTTGAGCAGGACTCATTGTTCAAGGCCTGGGAACAATTCCAAGATTAAGAACCATTTATGATAATCACTTCATTAAATTACATTTACACTTTTACTATCCCTGATCACAAAATTAACAACGAGTTATGTTAATCACTTGATTGCTTACATTTACACTTTTACAATCCCTGATGACAAAGTTAATAACCACTTATGCTAATAGTTTCTTATGTTAAATTGGGGTTAAACTACTAACAAAGTAAAATTCTCAACCATATATTTATTTTAATTCCCAATCACTTATATATTAGTTTTAATTTGTAAATCACTTTTTCAAATATTAAAACATAATAAATTTTAGAATTAATAAAAAAATGAAGACTTTTTAAATTATTTTTTTATTATTTTTTTTACAAAATTCATAGTTTTATTATATTTTCATATATGAAAAAAAATGAATTGTCACAAAGGAAGAAAATGATTAATGAATGATTCAAATTGAAGATAAATAATTTAACTCTAACTTGATAGATTAAACTATTTCTAAAAGGTTATATTTAATGTAGGGATTACAATGAAATTAAAGTTCAATGTGGCTAATTGTAAAAAATGGCAACATTTAAGGATCAACTAGAACGAAATTAAAGTTCATGGTGTCATTTTGTAAATAGGTTAAACTTTGTGAATCAATTAGGATATAATTAAAGTTTAAGGTGTCTATTTGTGAAAGGGGTAAAGGTTAGGGAGGTTGACTATCCTTTTCCCACAAAGATATGTCAATAATTACATTTTTATTAAGCCTTTGTTTGGTAGAGAGGAGAGAAATAGATAGGAAAGAAATAAGTGAGAAATAAGTTAGAAGGTGAAAAATAGATAAGAAATAATTTGATATTGTAGGTTGTTTGGTAGGATAGAAATAGATGATAAATAAGAGACAGAAAGAGTGGTGAATAAAAGTAGGTAAGAAATAGAGCGGAAATGAGTAGTGAGACCTAGTGGGATCCAATTATATAATTTAAAAATTTTCATTTGAATTTCACCTACACCAAACAAGAGAAATTTGCACAAATTTAATAATTTCTTCACCTCTTCCTCCCTCTCCTTCAAACCAAACACAATGAAAATTATTAAAATTATGAACAACCTGAAATGTTCGTGACATTTGCGAAAAAAATGGTGTAACCGAACTACTTGAACTAAATAGTGGCTAACCAGAATTCGTAGTCAATAATTACTTACTTTGAACCTCTTATGTCTCGTAACTTGTTCCGTTTCCCCCATGCGTACTAAAGAGTCTCCCAACTACAGCTGTGACTGACAATCAATTTTGGGCTAAATTTTCCCTATTGACAACACTCGAAAGTGACGCATAAAACAATGGGAACTGTCAGAGAAACTCAACAATTTGTTGTTTCAGCGATTAACATAGTATACACACTTATACACTTCAAGTAACACGTCGATTATATTAATATGGCGAATAATTATTAGTTAATATTATAAATCATACATATAATACCATGTGGGATATGTCTTTAAGTAATTAAATTATTTGAAATTGGATTTTTTTTTTTTTTTTACCAATCGTTGTCCTTTAATAATGACATTTAAAAAGCAAATAAACATCCACTTTACAATGAGCAATTTTAACATATATATATATATATATATATATATATATATATATATATTGTAGGACTGAAGTAGCAAACCCAAAAAAGCTGATCTTACATGTACTGTCTTACTTTGACAGTGTGACAGTTATATACAATATTGATAAACACGAATTTGAAGAGAGAAAAAAAGTTAAATATAACGTCACACAGTGAGGTGAAAGTATTCATTTACTTTTGAGACTTGTGACAGTGTTACATCAAATCATTCATATCATTATAAACTCTTAAGCACAGTAATTTGCCGACAACGTCCAAGCTAACCCAGACAATTTTTAATTTTATAAGTAATAAAGAAATAATAATAATAATATTATTATTATTATCCCTGAATATTAAAGTGTGTGTTCGTATGCGTTATATGAAGTGTGAAAATTATTAGTTAGTGAAAGGACAATTTACTAATACGATTAATTAAGAAGAAAATTCCAAACTATTATGTTCAACACATTTAGTTCAAATATAAAAAAAGGACCCCATACAAGGGCAACCCAACGAAAAAAGAATCAAACACTTATTTCATCTGCAATTAACAATGTCTCAACCAAACTCCCAAAAGAAGGTATATGTCGTCTTTGAAGGATGAAATCCAGGGATGTATTTGTCGTGGATTGACTGCCATGCTCAAGTCAATGGCTATAAAGGTAATCGATATAGATCTTATAACTCATAAGAAGAAGTAGAGGCCGAGTGAAATAGATAATGCAGTAGATATAGAGGTCGGGGTGGATCGGGGCAACATAAGAAGCAACCTCAAACCATGAACACATCTGCTTCCACAAGTGCTCGACCAGAAGGTTGTAGTAAGGAAAGAAAAAAGTCCATATTTTTTTACTTCAACCTATTTGACGCTCGTTGAGCATTTACTTTTAATGTTTTATGTTGTGTTGACAGCAAGTTGGGCACCACTTATGGCAGAAGACACCACATCTGATGTGTTCGTAATTCAGCAAAGCATACGAATCTACTCAATCATTTGTGTACAATGCTTAGATTTGCACAACCAGTGTACACATTACAGGATGTGAAGGAGATTGAAGGAGTACAATATCGTAGATATTATGGAACGCTCATCACTCATGAAATCGAAAGTCAAGTTTCTCTTGGAAAATATGCTGCCACTAATTATGATGCTCAGGAGGATGTTGCTGCATCTTTGATTCGACTAATATTGGAAGCAACTGGAAAATCCATACGTGACTTCAATTATTATAATGTTCAAAATTTACAGCATCAATTGGAAAAGAACAAACATGAGAAGTTAGAGTTGGAGATGAAGATTGCGGTATTGGCTGGCCAACTACATCAACTGAGTTCCAATAAGGGAAGGGTTGATTGATAGTCTACCTTATCAAGAAAAAAAAAAGACAAAAAACTTTGTGATGTTGAATTTTCTTCATTTTAAATGTTGTTTGTAGTTGCATGTATGCATCCTCTATCCGAATGTTTTTAATGTTTATTTTAATTACATTAGACTATTTTCTCTATTTCTTATTTGGTTTTCTTTTTTATCCACAAATTTTTTTTGTTAAGGGCTTTAATGAAATGTACCAACCCTGTTCGTCTAGTTGGTGTGATTATAAATTGTGGCAACAATTTTAATCCGTAGGTCATTTATTTAATTTTAAAAATTTAAATACTGATTTTAATTAACAAAAATTAATTTAAAATAAAATTTAAATATATTTTATTATAAATAATATTAACTAAATAAGTTTAAGCATTAATTACAAAGATAAATTATTTAAAAACTTGTATGTGTTGTCGATGACATAATATTTTTAGAACATAAAATTAAAAATTTTATACAAAATTAGTAATGTGAAAATATATTAAAAAGCATTTAACAAATAATTCAAAAAGTATTCAATAATTATATTTTTATAATTACAAATTAAAAACTTAACTATTCAATTTTTTTTCGTATAATTCAGAAAAAAAAAGGTCATCGTGCCAACTTAATTATAATTTCTTTTTAAAATATTGTTCAAAGAAGATAAGAAGCTTTTTTTTTTAAGATTCTTTAAAAAAAAAATTATGAAGACCAAAACCAAAAAAATAATATATTAGATACACAAAAAAAAACATAAGTCTTATATATATATATATATATATATATATAACGTCGCACATGGCATTTATTGCAATAGATATAGAAAATATTTTACCATATACATTAACTTTAACCTTACAAGCATGAATACATGATTTAACATTGTAATACACGTTCTCAAATACGGTGTTAACATTTCATATTAAATTATGCTTATAAATATAAAAAACAATTGTCACAGTGCCAATTCGTGAAAAGAATAGTATCGTTAATATTTAGTATTAATAATTTAGTGATTAAACGTTATGACTTGTGATATCATCCTGGGCTCTGATTTCATCAGCATGGGGTAAATTTTCCGTCTATCATTAATTTTACAGACACTAATCAATTTGTTCACGTTAGGTACAACCTACCTTTGGTAATATTGTTTCTTTAATTATTTTAAAAATAAAATTAATTTTATGCACGATACCTTTTCAGTTATTGTTATATTTTATGCAGTCTATATTATAATAATGGAGTTAACAAAATACATTAATATTGATTAAAAAAAAGTTAACACACACGTAAAGTATTCAATTTACTTGTTAACCATGGAAAAAAAAATCATGATACAACACTATCAGTTCATCACACGCTACATCACCGCTGCAACAATTCAGCAATGTCTCTTACTCAATGCATTCATTCTATGATCACCATACCACAAAAAAGAGTCTCAACACCACATACCAAACTTTGTCTTTTTTCAAGGTCTTTTTCTCACACGACAGCGCAGCCAATGGTTTCCTATAAAGAGAGAAAAAATAAATAAACCCCCAAAAAAATGAAGTAAAATAATACTTTAGTCAGTACCACTCACATAGTAATCAAAGAAATTAAAAAAATTAAATACAAAACATGTTAATGATTATGATAAATTATTTCATTGTTGATGCAGGGAAAGTCAATTAGATTTGTAATAGCCTTAGAACATTTGTAGTATTCATAGATATGAAAGGTATACTCGAAAAGTAATCAACCCCATCCACTAAGGTATTCTATATCCATTACAGTATCATTTCTTGGATGTTAATTACAAAAATAGATTATTGTTTAAATAAAGAGTTCCATTTCAGAAACATAAGATACTAAAGAAAGCTTGCCAAAAAAGAAGAAGAGAACAACCAATCTTATTTTAACACAATACTTGTGGTTAGGATGGTAAGGTCTATTATAAATTCACATTACAATCAACTTCACCATTATTTACCTGTGTATATATACCCTCATCACCCAAAGCTAAAGCTACTACACACCACACCTGCAAATTCTGAGAAATAATAACTGATCTGAAAATACAAAAAGCAAACAAAATCATCTACCTTTTTCTACCACATATAGGAAAACATCACTCATTTAAAAATCACACAATGGTCACGAAATAGAAGTCATCTACAGTTATCCACATAATCACAGTATGAACAATTCATAAATTGTTACCTCAAAAAGATGTTCAGGTCACAAAATGTATGATGAAAGCTGCTGAACTGCAGGAATAACATCATAATTAAAATGTCACCACAGTGAAAAGTACATCATAAACAAATTGTTTAACCTTACAGACAAAACAGTGTAGACCTTAATTATGACAAATCATGAGGAATAAGGTCATCGTTCTCCATCTACATATATTCCTCCGACATAGGCAACGTACTTCCATTACATTCTCCATAACTCCATCATAGTCTATCAAACAATGGACATGTTAATATATTGTGTCCAGGAACTCTACATGCACCACATCTTGTGGTACGCTTCGATTTTAACCCTGAAGACTTGCAGTGATAATGCCACTACCCTTTTGCCTCACACTTGCTGGATTTCTTACACTCACATTGCCAACTTCATTTGGTTACTATCCATAATACCATGTACATTCTTATTTTTCAAACGTCGAACCTCTTGGCTAACTTTTTCTCTAGCACAATTAAAATCCTCAACAAATTGAGCTGCCAAGCTACACCATTCCCTGCATGACTCAACCAACCAAACATATCTCCCAACAATATGTGAGTCCCAAAATTGACAGCCATTGATATTCTGACCTTTGAACCTATCTTTTGCACCCTTACTCCATCTATATAGAACAAGAGAAGCTGGTAAGTCATCTATGTTGAGATAAACCAACACAGCAATTACATGGCCACATGGAATACCAAATGACTGCATTCTCTGACAAGAGCATACATATTCATCATTTGCTGGGTTATGAACAACATGCCACTCCTTGCCCATTACTTTATATTTCACAACTTTATAAATCACGTCACCATATGTATGTCTACAATCAATAACCTCAAGATAGATACCCCATACAAAACTTGCCGAAATAGTGAAAAAATCTCCTTAGTGAACACTTTGGAAGCTGACCTCTCAATTTCAGTAAAGCTAGTTTGTAACACTGGCTCTCCATACACTGACTCAAAATAAGCTTCCATTTCCTTAAAGCGCATGTAATTTAGACAACGTTGAAAATGTTGACAAAACTCTGTTAGGTTGTAACGTGATTGCACAAACTTCAGCAAGGGCGTGCAATGCCTCACACCGAGATGTTGTCCTAAACCCACCAAAAAAGTTACCACGAATATATGCTGCTGCCCACATTTCCCTTTTGTTATACATCTCATTAACCCAATCATTGTCCTCCAACCCAAACTGTGAAACCATTGCAGTCCACTTGCGTTTGAAATCTCCTATATCATAGTCACCCAACATACATTTTCTAAATTGTGATATGAATGTTGGAATTCCAATATTACTCACTGCATTACGAATCAAGTGCCAGGCACAAAGACGGTGGTGAGCATTTGGAAATTTTTTTTAATGGCATTCCTCATTGACAAGTCTCCATCAGTTATAACTGAAGTAGGCGTCTTTCCTTTCATAACCTCCATTAGTTGCTCAAGCAACCACACATACGTCTCCTCAGTTTCATTTGCAATAACTGCACTACCAAACACAATTGTGTGATTGTGATTGTTTACACCAGAAAAAACAACCACAGGACATCAATACTTGTTTTTACCATATGTCGCATCAAACGCAAGAACATCTCCAAACACTTCGTAGTCCAATTGGCTAGTGCCATCACACCAAAACAAATGTTGCAATCTTCCTTCCTCGTCTTCCGTGTGACGCACAAACATCAACGGGTCATTCAAAGACAACCACCACAAATAATGTAAAGCACCCTCAGCATCCGAACCTTGCTCTCTCCTTTGTTTTCCAATTTGGTTGTACAAGTCCTTCTTTTGAAACCCTACTCTCTCAAAACCTCCTAACTGCATAGCAAACGAATTAAATATTTCAGGCGCACCCATACCAACTTTCCTTAAATTATTCATTTGCATAATATCACCTCCTGTCATTCTCCTATGGCCACGTAACATCCCACAATACTCCCTTCAATTGCTTCATGATTATGGTAATCATCAAAACAAGTTACATACCATCGTTGTGAGTGCATGTCAACATGAACCAGAAATTTTTCCGTACACCCACATCTTGTTTCTGGTTTTGGATCTCGTTTACGTTTATCGACGGTTAGCCCCCTCTCCTCTCGAAAACCTTGCTGATGACATAAAAATGTTTGTTGCATAGCTTCTCCCTTGGCATTTCTTAATATCTTTCCTTTACGAGTAGAAAAACCACTCACTCTTGCATACCAATTATAAAACAAGTAAGCAACATGTATGCTTGAAAAATGACACTTGCTCAATTCTTCAACACCCATACTGCTAATGTCAAGACTAAGAATGTCCTCCATACCATCTATGGAAATACCTTCATCTCCATCAACAGATTGCTCCCTTTCAACACGTTGCTCTTGTGAAAATACCTCATCAACAGATTCAACATCTTCATTGCTTTGACATCCATCATATGAGTCAGACAACATGTCGTTATCTTCCTACAAAATAAAAATAATAACCAAAAAAAAAAAGTTAACACTTTCCACTCACCACAACATGCAACTTTCTTTTTTCAATAAGAATAAAGTTACGAAAAAAATCAATAATTCATCCTTCTTCAGCACTTATACCTCGCTCCATTCCTTTTGTACATTGCTGGAGCATCCTACTTCCCATTCATCATCCATGGCTTCAATGTCCAACAAACTTTTTCTGCACTTTCATAAATAAAAGACACAAACAGTGAAACATTCAACCACACGCCAACATCAAAACCAAAACAGTATTGTAGAATAGTGACTGCATCACAACATGAAATAGAAAAACTAAAAACTAAAAAAAAAAATCAAGCATAGAAGGAAAGATTTGATGATAATCATATCTAACAAACAACAAAACGGTGAATGCTCACACAAATGTATCCAAACCCAAACCCTCAAACCCAACCCACAGTCGACATGTATTCCTTCAAGCACAGCCCATACCAAATCAAAAAACATTCAACTACAAATGAGCCACCAATGGAACAAATTGCTAAACCCATATCCATAACAATGTTTACCAGTATATGCTTCACATATTAATCTCCAACCAACTTCGACAAATTGCTAAACGGTTTCGCACACCGGGTTGTTGTACCTTAACGGTGCAAAACCTTCAACTTCAATTGTTACCGACTTTGGGGACATTTTCAAACATTTCAAGTAGAACCACTTCTTCGCATCGTATATTTCAAAACCAATATCATCACTCATACACTCTCCCAAACGTTATGAGTATCAATTATTTTTATTTATATTTGATCTTACTAGTGGGCTTTTCATATTATGTAAAAATACAATGGCAAATATGTAAAAATGCTGTTGGGGTTATTTTCTAATTTTAACAAGTGCAAAAACTGGCTACTCCCAGTTGAAATAGGCCTTCACCGATGTACCACCAATGAAGGTACTTCACGCTAGAACTATGGGTTTCAAGCTCCATAATATCATTCTTCATTATTCATGACAATGTAGAGAAAGAATACACCAACACCAAGCATTCGCAATTGCAGTCAAATTATATGGGATGGTGGAAGGGAGACGGCTTATGCAGTCAAATCGATATTACACTAGGTATGATTGATAGAATCGGTAGTTCACAACATTGACAACAAGAATTAACCTCCGCCCATTAAAAGTCAATAGTAATGGAAACTAGCATCTTGAGCAGCTGTTGAAAAAGGAGCTTGCCTGTCTTTATCGAGTGCCCGTTGAGGTGCCAATGCAGCTATCTTCTATGTTGTTACTTGAGGCCATTAAGCCAGTCTCATGGCATGAACCACCACCGTTGTAATCTCATTATAGTATATGATATCAAACAGCCCATCCATACCACCAATTATGACATCTCTAGGTGCAATGGTAAAAATCTGGTATAAATAAACAAAGCAAACCATCTGAGCATCCTACTAGTAGCAAAAACCTAGATATATAGAACCAATCTCAACTATTAGTCATGGTTAAATTCCTAATGTAGCGCCCATTAGATCAGCAGGAAAAAGAATACTGCAAAGCATAAACAAGACACAAAATTAGGGAGAAAATCAAGTCGTAATTAGTTTTATAGAAACAAGCAGTCTCCCTTAAAAACACTGCAAAACTAAGACCTCAAATATAGACCTGCCTACTAACAATTATATCATTAGCCAAATCTTGATTCATGGAACATAAACTGCGAATATAATATGCTTGACTCAATAACAATTAATTAAATGAAATTGTTAGACATCTGGAATTTTTTACACGATGAATTGGCATGCTTATTGACTCTTGGATAGATATGGGGTTCCTATCCCTCTAATAACCACCATAACAGACACAAACACTCAGTCTTTCTGCCAACCCACCCACCAAAAACAAAAACCAAACACCATGCCAGAAGGTCAACAAAATACAACAAAAACACAAATAGGCAAACCACGAAACATTAAAGCTGTTAAATAGCAAAAAATTCAGAAAAATCAATGTATTCAAAATTTAACAGAAAAATTCATGTCAACAGTAAAATATCCACCTCTATTAATTGCCCATACATCCATCGAATGACTGAACCCCTAACGATACTTACCTATAAATTGGGGAAGTTGTTACATAGCAAAAAACTTGGATACCTTCTTGTCACTTTTTCACCTCCAACCTTTCATAAACCCTAAGTTTTCCTTCCACGCATCACTGCATTCGCATCTTTCGGAAACAATATGCTCAGTTTAAAGGTGCCTAACACTGCTTCGTATGGTTTTTTTTTTTATTGTAAATTATATCTTATAATAGGGGGTGGGTTTCCTATTATCAAAAATTTGAATTCCAAAAGTGAAAAATCTACTTGGGGTTATTTTAAAATATTAACAAGTTTCAAAACCGGTTACTCCCGGTCATAATACGCCCTCACCAGTGTACCATCAACCAAGGTGCTTCACGCTAGAAGCTCTCACCCATGATATGCCATTTTTTCTGAAATATTGTCCCAACCTTAGCAAAGCTTCCACCGTACTTTTAGCATTTTTAATCTTTTTTGGTATCGGCGTGCACGCATGGGTTTATATAATTGAACAACAGGACGGAAACCATCACAATAAAAAAATAAAAATAAAAAATTGTACAATCTAAAGGAATCAACACTTCAATTAATAGAGCTAACTCTGTAAAATGACATGACATTGCATCATCTTACACATTTTTAACTCAAGGGAGGGTTCTACCCACCAGATAAGTACGTAATTAAGTTTCTATCCTAAGACAAACAAAAGTGAAGAAAGACCCATCATTACATTAAACTTTACTTCACTCTTTTCTTTTCTGGTTAGTACTAATCAACAAGTTTGATCAATTAAGAGTCACACACTGATAGTACGGGTATTGTTAATGGGCTGGCCCCTTGCCATGCCCAGAAGCTTCTTCTCCTTGATAGCTGGATCCTCTAGCAGCAGTACCTTGTCCTTGTCCCTAACCCCAACCATGTGTAGGAATTCGTTGTCTTCTCTCTCTTTGCCTCTGAAGAGAAGTCTCTGCTCTCTAGGCTCCAAACTTGTCACCAGTGACAAAATCATTTTTAATTCTCCTGCAAGTTATTATTGATTCACAATTAGTATAAAACACACTACGCTTTTGTTTGGTAGTGAAAAAAAATAGATAAAAAAATAATAGGTAAAAAATAAGTTAAGAAATAAAAAATAGATAAAAAATAATTTAAAATTTTAAGTTGTTTGATAAGAAAGAAATAAAAAAAAATAAAAAAATAAATGAAAATAGATAAAAAAATAAAATAAAAATAAATAGTGAGACCGAGTAAAACCCACCAAACCACTTAAATTTTTAAAAATTCAAAAATTTCTTCAACTCTCTTCTCTTCACTCAACCAACCAAAGCATAAAAGAATATCTCTATGTTCTCTATAATGCTCAAAAAATAAGAAGTTTTTAGGTTTTATCTCGGACTCTTTAAATATTAATTTTAGTCACTATGTTTTTTAAAATACCCCAACATTGATCCCTGTATCGAGGGAAAAAATGTTAGCTTTAAAAATTAAAGTTTGAATATTTTAAAAAAATCCAGACACGAAAACTATTAGTTTTAAAAATTAAGGACAAAAACCAAAAATTGAGAATTTTTTAGAACCATTAACCCAAAAATAAAACATTTGGGTATAAATAACCAATTGATTGCTCTGACTGAAAAATTAAAAATTGGGTTTGTAACCAACATTAGATTCATTACAAGAGAAATAAATGGGGTGAGACTCACCAAAAGTTGAAGTGGCATCAACAGAAATGTCATGCCACTGTGACACAGTTGATACTCTAATTGTGATCACCCCCTCCCCAGCACTTTGGTTACTCTCCCTTTTCTGAACTAGCATGCCACCAGGCCTACGCTCCCATTTGATTTCACCAACACTTCTGCAATCCTTTTCTGCTGGGGACGCTGCTTTGCTCCCATTGCCAAGCTTGGAGCTGCTTCTTGAAAACCTCTTTGACCTCAACTTGATCATTTTTCTTTCTCTCTCTACCTTTCTTTTTTCTTTTAACTCCAGCTTTGCTGTGTTTCTTGGAAGAACTGAAAGTGAAGGAGCAAGATAAAGTTGATGTGGTTAGGCCCTTATATATTAGTGGAAAGCGTGTGAGAGGACAAAGAAAGCATGAATAAAATACAAGCCGCCCTTGTGTTGCAAAAAAGTAAGACTTGAGGGAACAGGGATGAGAATCAGGTATGAGCACATGGGGGACATTGGACAATATGGGCATATTGTCTTTTCTACTGATTTTGGGAAGGGCAAAGGCACATGGGGAGTGGGTGCTTAACAACAAATTAAATTGCTTGATTGGCGGGCCAAAATCAATTGGGTTTAGGTCGGTTTTTCTTCTTAATTCAAAAGCAATCAATCCCTTAATTAATACTGAACAAGTCTCATAAGTGCTCTAACTACACCTCTTAAAGAATTAGACAGACGGTTTTGCTAAAATTTAATAGTTACGTAATCAATAAATAAATTTTTTACTCCTCTATCCTAAAAT
Source organism: Spatholobus suberectus (assembly GCA_004329165.1). Classification (NCBI taxonomy): domain Eukaryota; kingdom Viridiplantae; phylum Streptophyta; class Magnoliopsida; order Fabales; family Fabaceae; genus Spatholobus; species Spatholobus suberectus. The sequence goes on along the minus strand of CM014737.1, from coordinate 24,732,841 downwards.
AAGTGTCATCTTAGGCCTTTTTACACAAACCGAAAAAGCTAATAAATAGATGAAAGAGAATAGCAATTTTACAAAAGACAAAACTTAGATACAACACCTCAGGTATTGTTAGTACTCTTCTTCGATCAAAATTGGATATTCACTTCGGTAATCCACATAATAAAAGCATGTATTAAAGGATTTCGTAGATTATCGAGATAAATTTTTAATTCTAATTGGAAAACAACACTAACAGTACCTAAAATATTGTATCTAAGTTTTGTCCTTTTACAAAATTAATCTTATTTTCTTTGTTGGAAACGATGCAGTACAATAGCAGCATTCTACTTATATTATGAGGGATATAGATGAAAAAAATAATTAATATTACATTGGAAAGCTAAAGTGACACTTATTTTGAGACTTGTTTTTTCTTCTTATATAATACTTATTTTGGGACAAGGGGAGTATATGAAAAATCATAATGAGAATGTATTATATCATTAAATGTTATAGTAGATTGACTGAGACACGATTGTTCTAGTTTAACTAGTAGTCTCTAACTTGAGTCCTAGATATGCAGTTATGTTAAATATTCGGATGAAGAACTTTGCTACCCATAATAGTTTATACCTAACTTGAGAATGATTGTCTTTGGTGAAAGATATTGTGATCTCTTATTAAAAAAAATCATTAAATGTTATATTTTATAATAAAAAAATTCACTTTTTGGTTCTTTACCTATTGCAATAGTGAAATTGTTAGAAAAAAGCATCTTCCATCACTTTTGAAGAATTTTTTTTTTTTTATCTGTCATTTTAAAATTTTAAGATATACTTTTGAAGAAAAGAATAATATAAGTAATGTGAAAGTAACATATAAAAGAGGTAAAAGATATATTAAGAAAATACAAATGAATATTAAGAAAATATAAATGTTTTTTTTTTTTGTGTACAATGGTGTGAATGAGGTTGGAATTTAGGACTTAATGCAAACTACTCAAATCTCCTGTCATTAGATTGACCCTTATGGGTTAATGATTTTGATATAAATGAGAATATTAATTATAACTTTAGACTATGTGTCATATATAATCTTAACCAATAAATAAAAAAAAAGAAAATTAGTATTTGACAAAAAAAAACATTTAATACACTAGCAATTTAAAATATTTTATTTATATTTATTATTTCTATATTTTAAATATGTAATAAGTGCATAAAAACGTTAGGTAGCATTTGTCATATTTACATTTTAGCTAGACTTCTCTGATGTCTTCTTTCTTTATATATTATATTAAGTGATGATCTAGTAAACCAGTAAGACTTTCTTCTCATTTTGTCCTTTCCAATTTTTCATAATCATATTCCGAAAGTTCTCTTCATTTATTATTCTTTATTCATAAAATTAATCCTATATAATAAGAAGAGAACATGACATGCCAAGCAGCAGTCAAATTATCTGTACAAAAGAAAACTCTATTGGCTTGTCCAATCTGTATGACAGCCGAAGTTCACTATACTACTTATCTGCAGAATTTTTTATATTAACAGCGTTAAGGTAAATATAGAAAAAATCATGTTCCTTAACATCCCCCGAGACTTCGGTTAGTGCTCAATCTTCTGTATATGAGAAGTAGAGGTTCAGCATTATATAAATTATCTTATTCAATAATATAAAAGCCGACGCCAATGGAATTAGTTTAAAAGATTCCGATAAGATTGTGCATTATTATCTATATGTAGCTGATTTTTGTATCCATTTTATATAAAAAGAGTCAATGAGATCATATGTTAATCGAACATGAAAATCAAAATTTTCTCTGTAATTTTAGTCTCACTTGATATATATAGTTTTTCTATGTATTTTAATTGTGAAAAATTCAGATCATATCAAAGTGATAAAATATCTCTATATTTTTTAACAATAGTATATTGATTATTATCGATGTTTGATGAGGAGTTCAACTACTCTTATTTCTTAAGTAAGATTTTAGTTGAGATCTTGTAAATAAAAAAAGAAAAAAAAAACTCTTAAAAAACAAGATTTCTTATATGGATTTATCTCGATTGACTCAAATTAGTTAAAATTCAAAATTTCTATCGATGAGTCTCGATTTTTAAATTTCAAATTAATTAATTCAATTATTAACTATACTTATTATATAATTATTTATCTTTTCGTTGTTACATGGGTATTGACTAAATTCTACTATACATATATTTTTATCACATTTATAAATAATAATTTTGAAAAAAAATCATCAATCACAATTATTTTCATTTAGAATAAATGGTAAAATATTTTTAAAATCTTATTTTTCTCTTGAAAATAGAAATTTGAATTCCAATATTATTAATCTGTCGTTTCTAAATTTAATATGTATTATAATATATAATCTATTGTAATAGTGCTTCTTTTTTTGTTATCGTGTTGCAGATGTGAAGTATTTATCGGCTTTTTCAACGACTATTCATTGCCAGGAAACCTAACTAACCACCTTTAGTGCAGTTTCCTCTCCCAACAAAGACGAAGTTAAGTTTATACGAAACAAGGGCCAATTACAATAGAAAATATATTTATACATAAGAAAAATTAAACATCTTTTTTTAAGACCCAAATTACAAGTGTTAATTATTAATTTCACTCACTACCAAAAACCTTTATGATTTTCTTTTCAGGGGATAATTTCGTACCTTGAATGAGGGTGGACACTATGCGAGGCTAAGATGACTCTAGTGAGCGATAGTGAAGGCTCGACGACAGCAGTCGCACAGAGGCGTGCGGTGGTCACTTGCAAAGATACTCTGACACTTAAGTCAATGTCTGTAAGAGATGAATAAAGTAAGGTCTAGAAATGTAGCCGAAGGCATATGATCCCTTATATAGTAGTAAAGTGGCAGGAAAAGTCGTTAGGTGGTTATCATGAGTTGTAGGCATGTGGCATGGCCTACAATGGGTCAAAACATAGCCAACTGTCGTGTCAAAGAATGGTTGAGCACCGTAGGTCGAAGGCTAATCCAAAACAAATTTGTAATAAAAATTGGTATTTACATTAACTTTTTTTTTATGAAAAAGCTCTATTAATTATGCTCTAAAAATTTACTAAATTGAAATGAATTATGTTACTTTCCATATTTTCTTTTACAACAATAATAGCCAATAAACATTGAAGAAGACTTTGCTTTCAAATTGTCAGAAAGTAGGAGAAGAAGAATGTATCCTAACAATAGTCACTATCTTAGAAAGTAAATTTCGACAAATCTTCGATACAACCCAATATTTGGATTGCTTTCCCAAGATTTACACAATGGTGTCTGACCCAATGGAAAGAGAGAAACAAAAAGAATATATGAAGAATAGTGATAGAAAGAAAGAAAATTTGTTGATGTTTCCCAAAGTTCAAGCTATTAATTCCTTATGTAGTGTTTGTAACCTTACTCCATTATCATAGTTTAATAATAAATAACTTTTAATGCTTAAATCAATATAAAAAGAAGGCTAATAAATTTATTTGATTGCAATGCAATCATTTATAACCTTTAAAATAACAATAACAAATTATAAAAGGAAAGGACTATTAAAAAGAAAAATAAATTATACTTGAATTTTTTGTCTAAAAAGAGAGGAAAATGTAATTATATCCATATAAAAAGGAAAATAGTATATTTATTTGAATAGAGGAAAAAATGTTATTATCTTCACAATAAATAATATATAAGAGAAATAAAATATTTTGTCAAAAAAAAATAAATAAAGATAAATAATACTTGAATGATATTATTTTTATAACCAACCTCTAGATAGAAATAAGTAACTAATATTAAAATATTATACACATTAAAAATTTTAGAACTAAAAAAAGTTACAGGGGACCCCTCTAACATTGCATGTAGATCTGTCTTTGTCTACTAACTACATTTTTTTTCATTCACAAAACTCAAACCCAAGACATTGCTGAAGAAATTTGAACCCAATCTTATTTAAACCAACGTAATGTTGGTAATCTACTATAATAGTGTGAAAAAAAATGAAAAATTAAACACAATGTTTCTTACATCTAACTTACATTTAATTTGTTATTTTGTTATTCATTTTTCTCTATAAGAGTAATTTAGATATAAATTAAATGATATAAATACCCAATAATATGTCATTTTAATAATGAGTGTCTTTTAATATCTCACAAGATTTATATGGTATTGTTTGTAAATAAAATATATGATAATATTTCTTCTTGACTTTAAATAGAAATAATTAAATGTAAGGATAACATGGAACCAAAATAAGATAAATGACTTGTAAGATAAACAAAAATTTTATAATGCCAATGAAATTCTAAATTATTATAATTTATTTATTATTTAACACTTTTATTAATTATTATTTTTATATTTTTTTATCATGTATCGCAAGTGTAGTGTTAAGCTAGTTTTATTTCAGGATAAGTTACAATAATCTTTCTCTAGTTTACATTTTCTTAATTTATCCTCCTCAACTTTGAAGTAAAGTAAAATTGTTAATTTTTTAGTCAAAATTAATATGTATTACTTTTTATGTCACTTAACCACCTTGTACTTTAGATTAAGTGAAACTATTTAGTATTTTGCCAGCGTTAATATTAAGTACATGAAATCAAAATTATTTTTTATGGAAATCTTTACTGGTGTCAATTTATTAAAATGTGTTATTTTAGAACTCAAAAATCAAAATGGTGAAGGTACTTGAATTTTGTTGAATACTAAGGAAGACCCTCAAACTTTTTTTTTTATGACGATGAAAATCGCTTTTATGATAAAATATAAGTGGAGAATAATATTCCCCTTGCTCAAAGGAGGCATGCTATATATGCAAGAGAATTTGTCTTTGTTGGTAAAAGCACATAGATAATTGGAATGGCCCTCAACAATTCAGATCACCATCGTATGAAAGGTTGCTTATGATGCTTTATTGACAAATAGTAATAGAAAAATGTTGGCACTTGAAGGATGCAATGTGTCCTTTGTGCAACAAACGTGTGTATTGTCCTTCATACTCTTTGAGTTGTACTAATTTGTCTACTATGTGCCATAAATTTCCTTTAACCTATTGACGTAAGTTTTTCAAAAATAAAACTTAATTAGTGATCATACATGGTCCCATCATGAAACCCATGCAATTGAAAGTTAAATAAGGATGGTATCAAACCACTAAATGCTGTAGAGAATGTGAAATTTCCAAATCTTGCGGGTGCCAACCCACTTGTGAAGCCAAACCCATGTTGAGAAACGGGATTTGGTTTAGGTGGAAGAGTAGTTTCATGTCTTTGACCCAAACTAACAATACCTCTCTGACTTATATTGTCAAACTCATGGTGAGCTTGTTCACACTCACTATAAGAAATTCGTATTTTAGCATTGGCCAAAAGTCGAGCTAAAATATGAAAGCGGATGCTAAATCGATATTAGTGTTGGCTTTGCATCCATCAATGGTCTAACACTCCCAAGCTAGAAGCTAAGCAGTTGCATCCATATTTTTGGTTGATGCTACATATTATCAATAAAAAAACAGATGCTCAATTGGAAGCCAAATGAAAAAAAAAAGGTTGATGCTAAGCTTAATGTCTACATAACAAACACTAAACAGATGCTATTAGCATTGGTTGTTGACCGATGCAACTAGCATGGCTATGTGGCTGATGCTACAATTGCCACCACTCAAACCACCAACCCAACCCAAATCATTACCATAACTTGAATCCCCACCCTTGCTAACCATTCCAAAACCGCTGCTTTTAGAAGTAAAAACTGTGTAAATCGATTAATGATTTAGCCTTATTAGAAGAAAATGAAGAATAAAAGAAAGTAATCAAACTTTGTGGCAGTTTTGATTTTCTTGTCCAGCAAACTCAGATCCCTATAAATGCTTGCTAAAATAGCTAGTGCAAGAGCTATTTTTTTAGTCCTTCTAGCTAGATGTATGATAATAGGGAAAACACTTTTCAAAATAGTTTTGTGCAATCAGGGAAAACAAATCTTGACAACCACAAAGACAAGAACCTTTCATGCTTCGCATGACTTCTCATTCCTCATGAAATGCTTCATCCATAGAGTATGATTTTCCTTTTTGTGTTTACTGAACAACAAAATAAGAATTGCTACAAAGGTTGATTACTTTCTTTTATTCTTCATTTTCTTCGACCATGGCTACACGTTAACTCACACAACTTTTACTTCCAAAAGCGGTAGTTCTAGAATGGTGAGCATGGACAGGAATTATCAAGTTGTGGTAAAGGATTTAGGTTGAGTTGGTGGTTTGAGTGGTGAAACCTACAAGATGTGAAGATGGAGATAATGATGGCATTGAGGATGGCACAGAGGTAACAACGCTCAAAGCATAAGATGAAGAAGCTCCAGAGGTTGCCTAGGGAGGTGGGTGGCAGCGATTTGGAAAAGACACCTTGAGGCCTTCCAAAGCACAAGCGTATAGAACCCTTTCCATGGTTTGTAACAATTAACTAATGTCATCATATTTTGAGTTTAATAGAGAGAAAAGTTGCTAGTTTTCTCTCAGCTCACACGCATAGTCCCTAAGATCAATAATCTCTAGAGTGTTAGAAATAAGCTTTTGCTTAATTAGAAATCTCCCCAAAGGGATGCTCAAATTGGGAAGAGGAAAGTGTTGGTTAATCGCTCCAACACTTTTTCCTTCCCAATTGACACAATTCAAATAAATTTTTAAAAAAATTCCAAAGCAATATTCAAGCAACAACAAGACAGAGCAAAATTCAAGCATAAAAATCAACTAAGAATAATATCAAAATCAACCAATAATACAGAGTAAATTCAACTAAGAACATAGAGCAAAATTTCAGCATTAATAATTAGAGCAACCACAAACAACAAGACAGAGCAAAATTCTACCAACAACACAGAGCACCTCAAACTCACAAAAACCAAAATTACATAAAGCAAAAACAATAAAAGGCAACTCAGGGGGTTACCTACTACAGAATAAATTGGCAATATCAAAATTCACAAAGCAAGAACATAAAACTCCAGTATTAATAATCAAAACAACCACAAACAATAAGATAAAGCAATATTCAACAATAAACACAAAAATTCAAACTCACAAAAACCAAAAACAATAAAAAAGATTTCAATCAGGGGTTACCTACTATGATGATGACGCAGTGGTGTGCCGGTGGAGTGGTGTGTGGTACGATGATAGTGGTGACGTGCTGGCGGTGCAATGACAATACAATGGTGCAAATCTGGGAAGGAGGGAGAGAAACTGGTGGTGGCACATGGTTCCATGGGTGGGGCACGATGAAGATGTCAATGATGGTGGCTAAGAAGCGCCTCACCAATGAAGGAGAACCTAGAGCATCGTTAAAGGAAAAATAAAGAAAGAAGAAGAATGGAAAAGAACGGTCTTCGTGTCGAAATATATTCAAATTTCAGTCAACACTAAATCGACACTAATGCATTAATGAAGTATTTTCATCAATCAAGCCGACACTGACTTGGAAGCTAACTCAAAATGGTCGAGTACATTAATTACTCAATAGTTTTGGGTTGGCTGCCACTACTTTGGAAGCTAATTCAAAACAATCAAGTGCATTAATTACGCATTAGCTTCGGCTAGGTCAACGCTACATAAAATATCTCTTTTAGTGTTGACTCCGGCTATCGCTAATTTCAAATTAGCGCCAACTTAAGCTGACGCTAAATATTTTCATAGTTTAAGAAAATAAAAATGAATTTGAAATGTTGCCTCCACTATGCGTTGATTTGGCCAACGCTACTAGCATTAGTGTTTAGGCTGATGCTATGTTGTCAATGTAACACCCTAAGGGGCATTACCGTAACTAGGTCTAAATTTCAAAAAAAACAAACTTAAAAAGGTAGAAACAACATATAAATGCTACTCATAAATATATTTAAATATTATATACGAACAATATAATAAAAAAAAAACATACATGTCAAATATAATGAATCTATCACCCGAAGGTATCGTATAAAATATAAAGAAGAATACCCAAACATAATATAAACTAGACTACGTTTTCTTGCACATGACTCCAAGCTCCATCTACGCATGTCTTCACCTGTATCCTGAAAAAGGAGAAACTTAAAGGAATGAGATATAATGTCTCAATGAGTGCTTTAAGGACTTTACGGCTGGGTTACACTCTTCTATTTGGACAACCCTCATCATTTATCTTTTATGACTTTAAACTCACTAGGTCTCTCATAATTCGCCATACCTACGGTCTAATCTACACCTTTTAATTTTTAATACTTTCTGTGTTAACTACTCTCTCATTCTCCTGACTGTTATATTAGTTTACTATCTCATTCTCAACTTAAGAATTCTTTCTTACCCAAAATGCTCTTTAGTATTTAAACCCTTCATGTTTAGATTTTACTTTTCTTTCTTTTAATATTTAAGGTTGGTCTCTATGAGTCAAGTCTAAGGCCACAGACATTCTAAAATACTTTGACCATCCCTTAACACTCACCTTAATACCGTCATTTTGTTCTCTCTTATTTGTCTTATACCTTTCTATTACGTTGTGTGGGGATTCACTCTTTCTCTACCTCATTCACAACTATTATCATCCAACTAGGACCCTCACAACACTATCCTAGGACCTAGCCTCTCACTTATCCTTGAGGTAGCAAACACAATTTTAATTACAAGCATATATTTATTTCACATCTTTTGCCTAGTAACTAGACATACACATTGTTTTGTTTCATCAAGTAAGCATGACATACATGCATAACATGAGCACATATACATAATCTTGACAATCCATCGCAATACACAATCACATTTTCACACGTGTACATATTACATCATTTGCTTATGAACAAGGTCACATAGAATTCACACAATTACAATGTAGCACACTTCAACATATTACACTACAACAAGATAGATATGCGTGCGATGTTCCTAAACCACTACTCATGCACATATGGTACCAACCTAACTTTTTAGAAAGTAGACTAGGAGTAAATGCAGGCCATAAGAAGCGTCATCGGTACCGATGCCTTCCACTTTCGCACCCTCAACTAGCATGATATCCCCCGGTGACTAGGCAGGATTACCCAGTTTAGCCAATACGCCCCGACTCCATGGGATCAGCATGGACCATTGGAGTTTTCCCAACCGGATAACCCCCAAGGCTAAGGTTAAACAACCCATCACGGCCTCCACCAGCCAAATTCCTACATACTTTCCTCTTCACATAACTCAAATGTTATGATGCATGGTCACATACAATGCTTACAGCTTTCATAGACTTTTATCATGAATCATAGGCACAATTTCATATCACACTCATTTTTTCAAAGTAAATAAGAACCATACAATATAAACTCAACAAGACATAAAAAAAGCAAATAACAATGAGTTAAACACTGCCAAAAGGAGTTCACAAATAGAGGGAACGTAATAACAAAGTCGTATCCGCCCAGCGGTCTAGCTAATCCGCCCAGCGGGTCTGTGCCGGAACCCAACCCGCCCAGCGGGTATTGCACCCGCCCAGCGGGTTCGCGTCAGGATCTAACCCGCCTAACGGATGTTTCATCCCGCCCAGCGGGTCTGTGCGCCTAGTACAAACGCGGAATCCAGTTTTTGAAGAAAAGTCGCCCAAATCCCGTCAGGCAGATTCGAGGTACTAATTTCAATTTGTTTTTCCTATTGCCTTTGGTTTCTAAATGCTCCCAAATAAATAACTAGATTCTTAATCACTCTTCTACATTGATAATTGTTTAATCTAATTTATAAATTCCTTACTCCCTCACAATCTCCTCAAAACCCATCAAATCCCTAAATTTAGGTATAAGAAAGGAAAATATAAATAGAGGAACAAGAACAAGGAAGGACACGGGGCAAAGCACTCACCTTTAGGAGCACGCAAAACTAAGTTCTAGGATTTGGGTTCGCCAGTTTCTATTCCTCTTTCTTCTCTTCTTTTTCTTCTTCCCTTTTCTCCTCATTCTCTCTAACTTCTTTCTTCTTCTAGTTTAAGAAATCATATGAATAAATGGGTTCTACTAGATAGGCAACTACCATCATCCATTCATCTTTGTCTAGGCTTAATCCTTAAATACAACTTTAGGATCAAGTAGTTTTTAGTTAGGGCATCTATCTAAAGATATTAAAGGTAGTTGGGTATTCCTTCTCAGTGCGTCAAACCTCTTCTAGATGTAACCTTCTCTAGGTTTCTATCTAGTAGGTGTGATATTTAGAAATCCGTTCTTATATGTCTCCACTAGGTGTAGCTCACAAGGCTCCTCTACATGGTGACTCTAATCCATCATCACTCAGGTCACTTATGGGCTAGGATTCATAAATGTCGTTATCAATCCAACTCTAGAGGTACTCAAGGGTTTCCTATTCACAGGATTTGGTCCTACATTGGTTTACCTTTGATAACGCCTTTCTTGTAGGATATAAGCTACTTGAAACCTAGGTCGTCATTCGTTCATCCTAAGACAACTACATTCTAACTCACGATCCCAAGGCACAAAAGACACTCAACTACCCCTTACTAAGCCCTTAACAATACAAAAATAAATAAATAGAAATAAATAAAATAAAAAAATAAAAAGCAAGTAGAAGCAATTAAGGAGGACATCACAACATCACATAGTTTGCATACATTGGACATATACATCATTAACATTTATCCCTACAAGTTATGTAATGACACGTGTAAACATGTGTTCATATTTTACTCTTAGGGCTATTAGCACGAATGTGTTTCATAAAGAACAGTCGTGCATCAAACCCAAGATGTTAAACTCAAACTCAGCATACAATATCAGCACCCCTACCTCTCACCCCCAAATCATGTGAATTACTCAACTCCTTAGTTAAATTAGCCCAATTATATTCATACAAGACATCAAGAGAAAAGAAAGTAATCAAGACGATTATGTTATCATTATAGTTAACCAAAATATAATACAATACCAAGGTGAAACATATATGGGGAGTGGGGATGCATGCAAAAGGATAAATTCATTTTACATCTACCATTTATGTAACACCTCATAATTCCAAAGTTCATATCATAACACTTTCTTCAACATCTCGACGGCTCACACTCTACGACACTTCACTCGGTGACACTTCACTCAACTTTCTTGTTGGTTAGAACCCTCCACCAGTCAGAACCCTCCGTAGGTAGCCTTTTCCGAGACATCGACAATCAACTTTGATACCATTTAGTGAACAAACACACATCTCATGTTCTAACCCACAGAAAAGGCACATATAACAATCAAAGAAAATTCTTGATGAAGCAACATAACTTGGCTAGTTTAGCACAAATCACACCAAGTGCAACAACATTTCCACTTAAGGGTCATCATATCAATCAGTGGAAGCATGTGCTGAGACAATCTATATCTATACACACAAGCATTTAAGTAAGGACAAGGAGTTTGGAAATAACTCCTCATCCTTCGCACAACAAGAAAAAGGAATATAATGTCCTTAGGACATGCAAACAACCAAAAAGGTCTATCACTTGGGGAACATATACTTAGGGTAAGCTCGTCATCCTTGTTGGTTTCTCTAATATTTGAAATGAAGGCCCATTACAACTAGGGGTATAGGGTTGATCGTTTCTTCCTTCTTAGAGCTAAGACATTCCCTAACACTAGCAGGACACTTAGGTTAAGCAAACACACGCACTCATGGTTTTACGACACTTGGGACTTTCTTTTGTTCTAGGACTCTTTTACATTTGACGTCTCTCATTTCTCTTGTGTTCCTCAGGTTGGTGAGGTCTTAAACATTTCCTCTTCCTATTGTCACGCTTTCGCTGCGCACTCCTAACTTCCTTTTATGATTTCGCTCTTCCTAAGAGGTGTCTCTTTAAAAATACTATCTTAAATTCTCTTACTTTAAAGGTATCCCCGAAAAGGTAATCTTATCTATCGCACCTTTCCACTAGCTTTCCCCTTAGTGGGGTTATAGCTCCTAAGGAATGGTAGTTGACTCATTCAAGTTTCAATAAATCTTGAATTCTAAGGTCTCTATAATTAGTTTTCTTTGGCTACTCTCTACCCCTTCTAACATTCTTTACTTAGAGTTAGGTTGGCTAAATGAAGCTTCTACTAGGGGATTCTAGGGTAACTACCCTTAGACTTGATTTTTACTCGCCATTCGTCCCACCTACATTGCACGAAGTATTGAGGTGGCCAGTCTCAATATTCCATGACAAGATAGTTAGGATTTATGGCATAGCAAGTAATCAAAAACACTCAATGTAACTCAAACAATGTCAAACAATTTCTCAAAATACACATAGGAAACATAGAAGACACATAACACACAGGTCGAAAAGATCGACTTACTCTGATACCATAATGTAACACCCTAAGGGGCATTACCGTAACTAGGTCTAGATTCCAAAAAAAACAAACTTAAAAAGGTAGAAACAACATACAAATGCTACTCATAAATATAATTAAATATTATATACGAACAATATAATAATAAAAAAATATACATGTCAAATATAACTTATCTATCACTCGAAAGTATCGTATAAAATATAAAGAAGAATACAAAAACATAATATAAACTAGACTACGTTTTCTTGCACATGACTCCAAGCTCCATCTACGCATGTCTTCACCTGTATCCTGAAAAAGGAGAAACTTAAAGGAATGAGATATAATGTCTCAGTGAGTGCTTTAAGGACTCTACGGCTGGGTTACACTCTTCTATTCGAACAACCCTCATCATTTATCTTTTATGGCTTTAAACTCACTAAGTCTCTCATAATTCGCCATACCTACGGTCTAATCTACACCTTTTAATCTTCAATACTTTCTATGTTAACTACTCTCTCATTCTCCTGACTGTTATATTAGTTTACTATCTCATTCTCAATTTAAGAATTCTTTCTTACCCAAAATGCTCTTTAGTATTTAAACCCTTCATGTTTAGATTTTACTTTTCTTTCTTTTAATATTTAAGGTTGGTCTCTATGGGTCAAGTCTAAGGCCACAGACATTTTAAAATACTTTTGACCATCCCTTAACACTCATCTTAATACCGTCATTTTGTTCTCTCTTATTTGTCTTATACCTTTCTATTACGCTGTGTGGGGATTCACTCTTTCTCTACCTCATTCACAACTATTATCATCCAACTAGGACCCTCACAACACTATCCTAGGGCCTAGCCTCTCACTTATCCTTAAGGTAGTAAACACAATTTTAATTACAAGCATACATTTATTTCACATCTTTTGCCTAATAACTAGACATACACATTGTTTTGTTTCATCAAGTAAGCATGACATACATGCATAACATGAGCACATATACATAATCTTGACAATCCATCACAATACACAATCACATTTTCACACGTGTACACATTACATCATTCGCTTATGAACAAGGTCACATAGAATTCACACAATTACAACGTAGCACACTTCAACATATCACACTACAACAAGATACATATGCGTGCGATGTTCCTAAACCACTACTCATGCACATATGGTACCAACCTAACTTTTCAGAAAGTAGACTAGGAGTAAATGCAGGCCATAAGAAGCGTCATCGGTACCGATGCCTTTCGCTTTCGCACCTTCAACTAGCATGATATCCCCCGGTAACTAGTCAGGATTACCCAGTTTTGCCAGTACGCCCCGGCTCCATGGGATTAGCATGGACCATTGGAGTTTTCCCAACCGGATAACCCCCAAGGCTAAGGTTAAACAACCCATCACGGCCTTCACCAGCTAGATTCCTACATACTTTCCTCTTCACATAACTCAAATGTTATGATGCATGGTCACATACAATGCTTACAGCTTTCATAGACTTTTATCATGAATCATAGGCACAATTTCATATCACACTCATTTTTTTAAAGTAAATAAGAACCATACAATATAAACTCAACAAGACATAAAAAAAACAAATAACAATGAGTTAAACACTGCCAAAAGGAGTTCACAAACACAAGGAACGTAATAGCAAAAGTCGTATCCGCCCAGCGGTCTAGCTAACCCACCCAGCGGGCTTGCACCGGAACCCAACTCGCCCCCCAACCCGCCCAGCGAGTATTGCACCCGCCCAGCGGGTTCGCGTCAGGATCCAACTTGCCCAGCGGATGTTTCATCCCGCCTAGCGGGTCCGTGCACCTAGTGCAAACGCGGAATCCAGTTTTTGAAGAAAAGTTGCCCAGCGGCTATCTAATCCCGTCAAGCAGATCCGAGGTACTAATTTCAATTTGTTTTTCCTATTGCCTTTGGTTTCTAAATGCTCCCAAATAAATAACTAGATTCTTAATCACTCTTCTACATTGATAATTGTTTAATCTAAGCTATAAATTCCTTACTCCCTCACAATCTCCTCAAAACCCATCAAATCCCTAAATTTAGGTATAAGGAAGGAAAATATAAATAGAGGAACAAGAACAAGGAAGGACACAGGGCAGAGCACTCACCTTTAGAAGCATGCAAAACTGAGTTCTAGGGTTTGGGTTCGCCGGTTTCTATTCCTCCTTCTCTTCTTTTTCTTCTTCCCTTTTCTCCTCATTCTCTCTAACTTCTTTCTTCTTCTATTTTGTGACGGCTAAACCTAACCCTCCTTCTCTATTCCCTTCTTATAACATGTGGGTGGGTATGTGGCTTAGTGGGCTTTAGTCCCTTATTGGGCCCTAGATGCTCTTTTGCGTTCTATGATAATATTTCTACTAATTTATAATACTAAGGTATTAAAAACAATAATAATAATAACAATAATAATAAATATAATCACAACAACACAACACAATAATAATAATAATAATAACAATAATAATAATAACAATAACTCTTAAGACATCTTTTGTCTAATAACATATGGGAAGGGTTCTACTAAGAGTTAGCTCATGGTTTATTTCTAGTACTTGAAATTTGAAGTGTTACAGTCAACACTATTTCATGTGTTTCTTGTAGTGACCACCTCTGCTCACATTGGAATTGGTCAAATTGGATCCATAAACTGAGAAAGGAGTAGTAGTGGTGGCCAACTTAAGATGTATGAGTTGTCTATTTGGGAAGTTTTTTTGATGTATTCAACTGGGTCTATATCTTTGTGATGTATTGTACTTTGTCTATCATTTCACCAGATTTTTTGTTATTTAGTCATGTACTTATTATTTATATTGTCAGGTTGAAGCACCTTCAAATGCGAGAGAGATATTTTATATTTCATTTTTTATACATATGATGTTATTAAGGATTTTATTTATTATTTTTTTCATATTTACTTATTCACATGTGTAGGTGGTTTTATATTTGAAAATCAAAATATTTACCCATATTATATTTAAATATGAAATTATATTTTTAACAAATTCATATTATTTTCGCATTATAGTTAATTAAGTGAATGTAATGTCACAAGATATTACAATTGCCTTTTATTTATATTTTTTATATTATTAGATTTATTACATTCTTACAACATATTAAATAATTTTGTATAGATAATTTTTCCTCATTATTATTGTTATTATTCTTACAAATTATGTTATGATAAATTATTTAGTTTTTAAAAATTGTGCTAAGTAACGCAAACAAAAATTTTAAGCACTTGACAAATTTGATTTATGAAAACAATTTTCTCTATTGTTTATGATAAATTAATATGCAATGATTATAAAATTGTTCTTAAATTTGTTGAAAATAATTTTTATCCGTAGTTTATGACAAATAAATAAACAACGGTCTATTTACTTGTATTTATACAAATAAAAAAAATTAAGAATAAACATTGTTACCTATTAGTTTTCGACAATGATATGGTTTTTGACCATTGTATATTAAAAATATAAAATTTCTCTCACTAACTCAACATCTTTAATAATGGTTGCTTATTGTGCTTTAAAAAAATTGTTGTCTGTTATATGTTTTGGAAAAAAATTTATAAACATTGAGATGAACAATATGACCACACTTTAAAAAATACTAGTATTTTAATCCGTGTAATGACAAGGTTATTTTTAAATATTGATATTTTCTTTAAAAAATATTGAAATTCAATATAGAAATAAAGATAAAAATAAAAGATTTTAAGAGATAAGTGATAAAGAAAATTAGGTGTATGGATAAAAATAAAAAGATAGTGGTTTGAGATGGTGGAGAAAGAAATTTTTTGGCTAGTTGTTAAATCAAATTAAATTTGAAATTAAAATTAAGAAGTAAATTTAAAAGGAATAAAAAATAAAATAAAAATAAATATTCAATATATAAGATTAGGATATGACATGTGGCTCACTGAGAGTAATAATAATTCTTAAAATGCTCTCATTTAAGAAAAACTATTAAAAACGCTCTCGTTGAATAATAATTCCTAAAACACTCTCATTCAAGATGATGAATTAGATTTATTACATAGGAATAGATTGTCTATTCTATATTTTAATTTTATAGCCATTATTAATGGAACTGCTAACAATTAATTTTTTTTTCTTATTTTATATTTTAGGAATGATTTTACAATTATTGAGAAGATAATTGTCAGCCGTTAAAAAATTGTCTATTCTATGTTTTAGAAACTATTTTACAACTGTTTCTAAGAGGATCTGTCAACTGTTAAAAAACTGTTGCTTATTCTCTATTTTAGGGTCACTTTACAACTCTTAACAAGAAAATTGTCAACATTAAAAAAATGTTGCATATTCTATGTTTTAGGAAGGATTTTATAATTGTTGACAAGAGAATTGTCAGCAGTTAAAAAATCATTGCATATTCTACGTTTTAAAAATAATTTTTAAATTGTTGGGAAAAAAAATTGTAGCCTAAAGTAAAAAAATAAAATGTTGTAGTAACTTCTAAGCACAAAATTAATCACTATTTTGTCTAAAAGATCTTCTTTATCCATCCTTTCACTTACTTGCTATTAGGGAATGATTGTTGGAATAATGACAATGCAAGTCGTATTGCTTCTTCTATGTACTATTCTTTTCTCTTCTTCACTATGGGTTCGTTTGGATAAATGACTTAATTAAGATTGTATTGAATAAGTATTTATTATAATTATATAAGTATTTATACATAAGTTGCTTTTTATAATCAAAAGAAAAATAGAATTAAACAATTTTTGTATAAGCTACAAGCTTTTTTCATAAGTTATATCAAAAAGCTTATTGAAATAAGTTGAAAACAGCTTAATTATGGACATATCATAAATTATTTTCATAAGTTTTTCCAAACGCTTACAAAATTGCTTATGTAATTTTCTTTCTTTCTCCATTTTTTTGGACATTGTAAAACTCTATTATTCTTCTAAGTGTGTCAACTAGTAGAGATGCAAAACTGGATATCAAGTTATATTGAGGGGACGTTTGGTATAATTTTTTTTTTAGTTTCTCATGATTAATCTCCAGTTGAGAATATTAGTTTCTCATGTTGATATATTATTTTAAAAAAAATCACAGGAAACATTGTTTCCTAAGAATGTTTTTGACCAAAATTTTTCACAAAATTGTTCTTGTGAGATCACAATACCCTCAATAGGTCATTTAATACAATTATATAAAATTTTGAGACAATTTTTTTATTAAATGTGATAAATAATTAAATTTAAGAATAAGAAATACTAATAAATATTCTTAGTATACTTATTATAATTTTAGAAATATTTTTTTTATAAAATATATTGTTTTAAATTTTAATATATTAAACATTATACTTTTTAAATACTTTTTATTATTTAATTCTTTAAAAATGGTCAGTGTATTAATTAACAAATCGTATAAAAATACTATTATCGCAACATTCTGGAAATATTTTAGTAGAAGTTGTGAAAAATATCTAAAGTGGAGAGAATGAAAAATTATGTGATGTTAAAGTTAAAAAAATATTCACATCAACATATCTGTAATTTTAAAATTTACGAAAATGATTTTTACAACAAAATTTATCCAAACCTATAATCTAATTAAATTCTTAATTTAAAATTTATCTTAATTTATGTTCAAGAAAACATTACAATGAATTATTTGCAAATGTTATTATTTGTATTTTTTTTACATATTATTCATATAAATTATTTAGATTGAACTAGTAATATTAAATAATTTACATAAGCAAAATGCTAAATAATTTACATAAGAAATAAAAATAAAAATTACAAAAATTTAATAATTTTTAAATTTAATTCTTGTCAAACAATTTAATTGTTATCTTATTAAAATTAAATCTTTTTTTTTTCAAAAATGAGTTGTTAGTGATAACCACTTTGGATTTACTTCTTATTTGGTTATCATGAAAATCTTTTGTTATATATGAGTCATGATAATATGATAATCTCTAATTTTTTTAAATTATTATAAAGAAAATAGGTTGTTAGTGTTACTATTTTAAATTCACTTCTTATTTCATTATTCTGAGAATTTATGTTGGAACACTTGAATCATGGCAACTTAGTAATCTCTATCGATCTTTTCAAAAATAAAATGGATGACTTTCTTTCCTATTTTCATAAAAATAATATTTTAATTGAAATTAATCAAGGCCAAAAGTTTTCTAAGAAATTATGTAACTTTGATTTATCATTGCACTCAAAGATATGTAGGAGCAAAGGAATTCCTATGTCAAGTTAACAAAAAACTAATTTCATATTTTTTTCTTATTTAAAAAATAAAAAAAAATTAAACAATAAAGATTTTCGTAAGCTAAATAAAAAATATTTGAATAATAAAGTTTTACAAAAATGTATCTAATGAAGATATTTCTCTAAAAGGATATTTTTAAAAAAAATACTTATATATTCAGAAAAGTTATATTAAAACCAAGCATAAAATCTTTGATTCCCAAAAAAATGTGTAAATATTATCAAGAATATTTATGAATAGCCAAATAAATTTTAGTCATTCTTAAAATTCATAATTCTCAAGATTCATAATTTCTAAAAATCATAATTTTTAACTATAAAAAAAATTCTCTTCTACCAAATATCCAAAGGATTACTTAAAATTTTGATTTTGAGACAACAGAGTTATAACACGACACAACTAAATTCTTCCTACTCCAACTAACAAATCAAACTCTTCATATTTTCCATTCCTATCAAATCAATCGTTACACGAGACTTTTTTTTTCTCATTGTTTTGCCCTTTTCTTTTCCTTTCAGATTACTAAAAAATGAAATTGAGGATAAACCAAAATGCATTAGAATTTAATCAAAATCATACACGAGAAAAAGGTTAGAAACTTAGAACTACGACTCTCAACAGATATTGAAGGCTAATATATTAGAGGGGAAAAAAAAAAAAAACTAAATGAATGCAGCAAGATAAGGAGAAGACAACATGCATTGAATTCTCGTGTTGATTTAGCAAGGAGATATTTAACTTCTATTATTCGGGTTAGAAGTGTAACTACATTATACTGGAAGCACTCAAATGATATATTCAATTGCAGGTTTGGGATTTCGTAGAACGTGATCTTAAATCCAAATGGGAGATTGGTTGTTCTGTTAAGATTGTTTACCATCGTTATAACGGTAAATTGAATTTTTATTACTTTTCATATTCCATAATTCATGTGTTTGTGTATTCCTAATTCTTTTGTTTTGTTAAAAAAAATAATTTATGAGGAGAGAAATTTCAACTGTGTAATTCATACTCTTGGGTCATGAAGTGGTTGTAGAGTTTTAATGATTTTTAGGTCTCCTAGCTGCAGTAGCAGATGATTTAACAATTCAATTGTTTGATGTCATGGCTCTTAGAGTTGTTCATAAATTCGAAGGTCACACAGATCATATAACAGATTTGTGCTTCAGTGAGGATGGGAAGTGGCTTTTGTCATCTAGTATGGATGGAAGTCTTAGAATTTGGGATGTAATCTTAGCAAGACAGATAGATGCAATACATGTTGATGTACCTATCACGACATTATCACTGTCCCCAAACATGGATATATTAGCAACTCCCATGTTGATCAAAATGGGGTATTCCTGTGGTGAGTTTCTAAATTTATTTTCTTGGTTCATGGAAAATAATTTTGTGGAGAACATTTTCCATTTTTCCAAATGTTTATTGCATCCGATATCCTTTTTTGGGCTTGGGTGTGTAAATTGATCATAAGATGAGGATACTAATTTTCTCTTGGGTGAAGGTCGTTTTCTAGAATCACTAGAGATGTATGATTATCTGAGGCAACATTCTCCACATAAAACATTTTCACTACCATATTTCTTTGGAGCAAACAAAAGACTAGTTTTGTTAAATTTCTGAAAGGTACAAACAACATTTAATGGGAAAATTGTTACTTGTGTGATTTAAATGACATTCAATGGTGGAATGGTTCTACTAATTGCAGAATGAAGTTGAAAATATGTTAATAAGAAACCATTTTTGATAGTGAGAAATTTTATTAGGGTAAACCAGGCAATGGTCTCTAGTACTTCAAATGTTGGTTCATATGTAAGTGGAAAAGAGGTTGTGAGTGTCAAGTTGCCGTTAGTACTTCAATGGTGAGTGCATCTCAACCTAAAGATGCTCTGGATTTCCCAACTCAAGGTAAGCAAATACCCGAATCAGTTACACTTTCATTGCTGCCTAAGAGCCAGTGGCAGAACTTGATCAACTCAGACATTATAAAGGTCTTCACTTCTCAGCAGTATTCTTCTCATGATATGAACTTCTGTCTGAAACCTTAGGGGCTGTTGGTTTTGAGAAAATGTTTTCTATTTTCATTTTTTGTTTTTACTTATAATTACAAAAATGTCACATTGTATTCACTTTTTTCCTATTTTCAAAAGTTTATATAAGAATCGGAGAAAACAATAAAAAGTTGTTTTTACTATTGCCTAACATATCTTTAAAAATAAGAAACAAAATGAAAACAAAATAACATTTTTGTAATTAAAAGTAAAAACAGAAAACGAAAATAGAAAACTTTTTTCCCAAACCAAACAGCCCCTTATTTTCTTCATTATCATTTCTATTATCTGTCACGCTCATAAATGACATCTAGTTTGTCCTGCTTGTTGAATTACGAACTCTAAATTCCAGGTTCGCAGTAAGCCTATTGAACCTCCAAAAAAACCTGAAAAAGCTCCATTCTTCTTGCCTCCAGTTCCTTCCCTCTCTAGGGAAATATTGTTTGAGTCTGGTAAGTTATCATTAAAGGAGAATGATGGAACAGATGATGGAAAACAAATGAAGACAAGATTGGATATGCCACAATCACGTTTTCTGTATCTTCTTCAATGCTCGAAAGAGACAGACAATTGTGAGAGTCCAACTTTTTTTGTTGTTTTAATGTGTATCTTGTATGTTGATTGTGTTCAATTAATTACAATTTATTTTTTCTCTGAAAATTTATATTGCAAGTATCTCCAACCTTTACCATTCCTTATTGCAAATGCAGCATTCACTGATTATATTAAAGGATTAGCTCCATCAACTCTGGATATAGAGCTTTGAATGCTTCAGATCATTGACGATGATCAGCAAGAAGCAGATAAGAGACCTAAGTTAGTATCAATTGAACGGCTTCTGGATTATTTTATTCACGAGCTTTCCTGCAAAAATTATTTTGAGTTTCTACAAGCTGTCATCAGGCTATTTTTGTAGGTTAAGGCCTTCTTTCATCGTTGGCCAGTTTGACTGTTTATTGAGTTCAAATGAACGTGATTTTCTTTGTTTGCTGGTTGTACATTTACAATATTTCTCGATCTTGCTAGATATTCAGTGCATGGTATGGCAGAGGATAGATATACTATTTCAAAGTGCAAGGTGTGTGGTTGCCTTTCTTGGTAATTCCCAAATTAGGTAATGAACCTTCAACTTGCAAATGCCAACCCTCCAGCGATAGCAAGGCTAAAAAAAATGAAAAAAAAATATTGAATTAGTGACGTTCATGTATTTCTTCTAGACTTCTTTCAATTGGATTGTTAGAAAAATCAGGGCAGGAAATTTGATAAAAGCTGGTGGACGAGGTTCTGTATTATCAGTCAATTTTTGAGGGTGATCATAATGAAAAATTCTTGTAATGGGATAAAATAGTATGGTATACTCGTCATACCAGAGCAATTTTTGTATTTGTAACACGCATTTGTATCAGTCAAATTGCAATTTACATTTTCCATCAGTGCTTTATTTAATAGAAAATTTCCAGCGTTTATGCACTTTCTTTTGCCTCCATCACGGGCAGTTTTGTAGCTGACAGGTAGGTGATTATCCAAATACAATAGATGCAAATGATATACAAAAGCAGAAAATAATAGTCTTAGGACTTATTTTTACATGATTATGCTGTTGCACTTGATCCTTTGCCAGTACAAAGCAATACGCGACTTCGATATTCTCCAAGGGCCCATATGGGAAAGATGTTTCTATATGCAGAGTAATTAGAAGTACAATTCTTGTTGAAGACTCCCATGATTTCCTACAGAAGATCATATATGTTAGGTATTTGTTAAATACACGTGCAGTTACAGCAGAGGTATTACTATTCAACCAATGTTAGAGAAAGCAATTCCGAGCATAAATAAAGTTCATGATTTGCCATAGGGGTTGATTCGGGTTTTGCTTAGTTTTGAAATTTTGACATGGTCATTTAGACTTGATTTGGCTAAAACTCAGTGTATAAGAAAAGATGGGGTTGACTTAATTTATTGGCATAATATATAAATTTTAACATTATGTAGTTATGTCAAAATTAATAGATATATTTTATATTATATATTTTAAAATTAATTTAAAATATTATTAAGTCCAGAGGTCTTATTATTAATATATAATTATTAAAAAAACTTCAATTTAAAAAATGGAATATCTTTTTTTTTTTTGACGTTAAGAACATGAAACATCAAACTAGATTCAGACAACTTAAAATATAACATAACCAACCAACCTACTGAGTTTAATCTTCAAAACTCTAACTCGTTAATTTTGAGTCACACCAAATTAATAGGACGCGTCTTAAAAATGCAGAGTCCGATGAGTTTTGATTGTGATAAACAGTTTTAAAAAGATCAATTTCATATAGTTTCCATCATTTTTTCTTTACAGGAGTGGCTAATGTCAATATATCAACAAGAATGCAATTTCTCTTTCCAAATAAATTAATCCCCATTCGAAATAAGTAGGATTACCTTGTTAGCTTGACACTACAGCTTGCTTCATGTATAAGTAAGTTTGAGCTCATTACCATATGGAAAGTAAATTACTCAAATCTTTAGTTCACTCCCTTATTATGAATTCACTACCAGCTTGCGAATGTGTATAAACGATAACATATATCATATTTGTATTATTTAGTCAAAATAGTAATGCAACGCTATGTAGGTACGTATGTATACAGTGCGTAGTGATTAATCATGTATAAAGCAGTCTCTATTGGGTACTACGCAAAAAGCAGATCTAACAATTAAATCTCTAAATTAGTTCTTCATAGTATTATTATATTGTTTTTAAATGTGTTTTTTCACCAAATTAGTTTTTTAAAATTTTAAAAAATTACATTCATTTTTATAGAAAATTAAAGTAGTGACATAAAAGAATGAATTTAATCTCATGAAAAATGTGTTTAAAGTAGAGTAAACTGTCAATCTGATGAAGCTTTTTAATCTGTGAGGAGATATATAACTATTATTACAGTTTTTTAAAAATGATTTTCTTATTAAATGAGAGGTCTTTTAAAAAAATAAACTATAATAATCATTTTAACAAGTTATCTTTCCTACATGTTAGGTAGTTCTTTTTAAATTTTAAATTAAATTTATAATCATAAGGTTTTTAATTTAATAGAAAAATATTTAATATGTAGGTTTGAATTAGCTTGTTTTGATTTAAAGAAAAGAAAACGTTAACAAGAATACTTCAAAGATAATTTATTTTTTTATTGAAAAGCCTTTTTTAGTGTGACATAAGTTAATATAAAAATAATTATAATCGAATAAAGTGTAACATAAAGACTCATATTTAAAATTTAATAAATATATGACTTAATTACATTTTATTTATTTTTGAAATATTTTGATGAGTTTTTAATATAAGTTTATACACATAATTTAACATATAATGTAAGTTGTGTAAATGGAGAAATAAAAAATTATTTTGTGCTAAATTTATGTAAAAAAAATATTAATTTGATAGTTAATATTTCTTTAATAATATATAATGTTTCATTGTTTTTCAAATATAATTTAAGAATTAATATTCAATTCATTTCATAACATTCCTATGGCTGAATTGACAGTGGACATCCTCTCTAACTTGAGATATGCTTAGCGTAGAGTGATAAATTCAGTAATGAGTTTTATATAAAAAATGTATGAAACTCGTTGAAATTTTCATTCGTAATTTTACAATACGTTGTGGTTGTTATTTGTTACCTGTTGAGGAAACTCCCCGTTTTCCAACTGTGAATTGATCAAAACCTTGGCCGCACGATGCAATGGGGTTGGATCTCTTTGAGCCTATACCATAAAATGAATAGTGACTTTCTAGCGGCTTGTGCTCTCATCTCAGAATTATGATTGATTAATCTCAAAGAATAGGCTCTACTACGTTGAAATTTGTTATACCTGCCCTGCTTCAATAAGTGCCAACATAGCCCATGCAGTGTTCACTGTATTAGACTTGTTTCCTTCCAGATTTGTGTATACCTGTTTTAGTTGTACCATTAATTAGTGTAGTGGAAAGTTATGCCACGCTGAAAGGTCAAAATAGTTGTATGTAAACTATCTATAATGTGACCTCAGAAAAAAAAAAAAAGAAAAAACCTAGCTATAAAGCAAAGTGAGACCGAGAGGGAATGTAAGTTACCTTCTGTTGGCATGCGATATAGCTCTCTCCCCACCCACCACCAAGCTGCTGTTTGGAAAGCAAAAATTCACATGCTCTTCTAATGCTGTGACTATCTTGGTACCTCTTACCAGCGGCTATGAGCCCCTTTATTCCAAACCATGTTCCGTAGGTATAGCAGATTCCCCATGACCCATACCTAGTTAATTAATTACAAATATTTATACACTTTTGTCTATTAGGTTTTCTATATCATCATTTTGGCATTTAAAAATGTTGATCCTTTGAATTTATTTAAGACAGTTAAATCAATGAACCTCTTGTTGATTAATATGTTTTTACTTGGAAATTGTATTGCCTAAATTCTTGTATTAGTTTGCGTGGATGACATGTATTTAAAGAAGTGAGTTTGTGGACAAATAGAGCAAACCATGAGCCATCAGCTAACTGTATGCTTTCGATATAGTTTACTGCCTTGGCAATACAAGTTTCTATTTCCTTCCTTCTGTGCCTCGGGTATCGTTTTGTGAATAAGGCAAGACCTTCAATCGCTGATGATGTACATTCTACGTACCTATAATAAAATTATGGACTTATTTATTTGTCACAAATCTAAACAACCATATTCTAAGCATATAAATTATAAGAAAATATGCCAGACATACTGATAATCGATCATGATATCTTCAAATGTTTCGGCTGGATTTATTTTCTATGACAAAAACCATGAGTGTTAGAAAATTGAATCTATCCTCCTCATTTAAGAGAAAATAAGCTGTACCTCCAGCCATGCATAAGATCTTGTCAGCTCATAGGATGCAAATCCGCCATTTCTATTCTGTAATATTATGGAAAAGAAAATTGATTAAGCCATTGAGATTTTAAATTGTTGTTGCAGTTGCGAATTGTAGCCGCCACAACTACAAATTGTTGCAGCGTGAACTTATTTTATATTTGCCCTGAAAGTAATGTATTATGACTCACATTCAAATCTCACATCTCATGTT
The DNA here is from genome assembly GCA_004329165.1 of Spatholobus suberectus. Lineage (NCBI taxonomy): Eukaryota > Viridiplantae > Streptophyta > Magnoliopsida > Fabales > Fabaceae > Spatholobus > Spatholobus suberectus. The sequence goes on along the minus strand of CM014737.1, from coordinate 24,707,069 downwards.
CCCACTTCCCAAATCCTACCTTCATCACCAACTCTCCACCATCCTAAAATTCTCCTAACCCTTCAAAATTTTCTCTAAATCTAATAAGTCAAGAAAGAGAAAGAATGAAAAAATTTGTGTGAGGACTTGGATGCTTGTTGCAGTTTTACATTGCACATCACAATATAATTAATAGGTACCTGCAGGGATAAAATCAAATTAACAGCATCACATAGCTGTTCAGTTTCCAATGCTTTCCCAACAGTCTCAAATGGCAAGTTTGATAACAAAATGGCTGCCTGAAAATAATATGAATAGGTTAAACAGAATGGTTGGTTTCATATAACAAATGATTTAAGAATTTTTTAGCTTAGCTTTGAATATGATTTGAAAGCTCAAGCATCATCTAATTAGTTTTATATAACAAATGAAAAGTTCTCACCGGTCAAAACTTCTGTCAAAATAGTAAAATATACGATTCTTTTATATCTCGGAGAACTAGTATTCCCAACGCAGAATTGTGCTACAAAAGAATGCCCTTTTAAGGCAAGGGGTATGTTTGTTTCTTAATTGAAGTGACTTTAATGTTTGACAAATTGAGATTTTATTGAAATTAATGGCAAACCCATTCATTTTCACCTTCAAGCCTTCTGCAGTGCAATCTGACACAGGCCAACCATTGTCTGAAGTTGAGAAAGGCCAACCACCTTTAGAAATGTGGCGATACCAGTAACTTGGATTACCAGACCTGTTTGCTGTAATCTTCAAACCCAAGCCCAGAGTATTTATCATAATCAGTATTTCATACTTAGTTTCTTCTACAACAACTTTCAATCAATATACAATACCTGTGAGCATTTTATGAAATTATTTGCTTTCTTAAGCATTGAACCATATTCACCCTCAAGATTGGCAGCTAAGATTGCTTGAACAGATAGAGCCACATCCCAAAATTGAGAACCATTACATCCCTGACATTGAACCAACCTCATTAGAATTTGCAGGCCAATATTGAATCACAAATCTAAATTGAAATTAATGTACATGCATGTCAACTTTTGTAGACAAAGATAATTTATTTTTCCTGTCAAAACTTAATACCATATTGCTGGAAGAAATAATATAATTGACAAGGAACCTGCATTTTCAATCCATCCTCAGCCACCCAGAGAAAGTCTTTGATTCTTGAAATGTGACGCTTGAATGCCTGAGAATTGGGGTTCTCCAACCAACAACAAACCATGTTTAATACCTGTTTTATATTGCTTGTCAGTTTAGTTATCTTTATTCAAATTACCAAGAAATTAAACCTAATGTTATCAAGTTTGCATCTTTAGAATATTCAGTTGGGTGATAGAATAAAATCATGTCCCCTAATCTGGTTCTGGTGCTTTTTTTACTTTTCGGTTCAAAGGAGGGGCAGGGCCCAAAAACTATATCAGAAACACTACAGTGGAAAGAGACACTGCATAAGCAACTGATTATATCCAACAGGGGGATTGTTAAAGATAAAGAGTCCAAGATCTATGTTATTGGAGATAATCTGGCTTATTAGGATGGTGGAGAAAATTTTGAAGGTGAAAATTTTCTCCACCATCCTATGATTTTGAAAAGTTTTGACTAAATTAAGGCCAATTCAACTCAGTGGAAGCGACAACTAAGACATTTATTACATAACTGAAAGAAGTAAGACAAAGTAGGTCTTGGGACAAGAAGGAATTAAGGAAGATTGTTATTTCCATCTTTATGACTTTAGACACGTAGGTGATACACCTATATTTCTTAGTTATGTTATTGTGTTAAAATGATTGGATTCTGCTAAGTACATACCATCAAACGTTCGGCTCTATTTTATTATTATGACTTGAAATTTTAATTATTTTTGTATTAACTTAATAATATGAGCTTTAAAAGCGAATGAAATTTGATGATAAAAGTAGTATGCAAATGCTAATACTAATTTTCTTAGCATTAGGAAAATTCTAACTGTATCTTAATTTAATCTGATTATATCCTCAAAATCATTAATTATATCGGAAGTGATTTATTTTCATGATTTGTAGTAATTATTAGTTTTCTTAGTTACTGTAATTAGGAAAATGATTTAGACTTTCCTAGTTACCATGATTAGGACAATAATTTAGCTTTTCCTAGTTACCCTAATTATATTATCAATTGGGATTTATTTAGTGTTATAAGAACAGGCTCGGCTAGGCCAGTCGAACTGATTTGACTGGAAACTAAGCCTATAGCCGATTTGGTTACTGACATTGTGTGGCTGAAGAGGTTCCATGCAATTTAATTGATTAGTTTTAAGGAAAATGTAAAAATTTCCAACTAAAGACTCGAACCTGTGTCATGAAAGCCTTAACATTGTGTCTTACCACTAAACCATCATAATTTCTTAATAAATAATAAGATAGAAATAATATATATACACATCTTTAATAATTATATGGCTTACATAGGTTTATGCAGTTCAACCAGTGACTCACTAGTTCAACCACTAACCCATCAACACAGTACCTTGATTGAGTTAATGACCGATCCGATTTTGATAACACTAGATTTGTTGTTTTGTTTTTTACTTAAGTTTTACTTAATTGTATGTAAACATTGTACATAAACCAATGAATATTAATGTGGAAAATAATCATTCTTTCCATCTCAACATGATAGAAAGCCATAGAGAATATGATCTATCAAAGATGGAAAAGAACACAAAAGAAGAACATGAATCAAAACAATTAGAGGTGGTGAAGAAGATGACATCTCCATATGATTTGAGTTTAAACAACAACCCCAGAAGGGTGATCACCCAAGTTCAGCTATAGGGTGAGAACTATGAAGAATGGGCTAAGGCCATCAGAACCTCCCTACTTGCACAATGGAAAGGGATGACGATTCATGCAAATGCTACTGAGACTTTCACTGAAGGGATATCTTCCTTAACAACAAATGTAGACAAAGGCAAGCTCACATGCTAGCAAGAAGTAGTGGCAAATTCTAGTAAATATGCTAATAAATCACAAAAGAAACATTGCTAAAAAATGATAGGTAAAGAAACAATGTGGATTATTGATTCAGAAGCATCAAATCATATGATCGAAAATTTTACACTCCTGCATAAGTTAAAAATTATGCAAGGATGCCTTGTGGGATTGCCAAATGAAGAGTAAGTTATGGCAACTAAAGAAGGAGTTATAATCCTTGAAGGAGAGTTGAAACTTTATAATTTGTTATATGTGCTTAGATTGAATTGAAACTTGATCTCATTGTCTTAATTGATAAAAGTGAATTATATAATTTAGTTTCTTAACTCTCTGTGTTATGCATGACTGCACCTTGAGGACGCTGATTGGAGTGAGTGAACGGAGAGATATACTCTACTATTTCAAAGGAATTTGGCATGAGAGAGCCTACAATGTCGGTGAAGTATCTTTGTTTGATATTTAGCATTGATGCATGAGACATCCTTCTTTGAAGATTACTGAATTAATCTTAGTGGTTAATAGCAAAAATGATGTGTTTAAAAATAAAGCATGTGATGTGTGTCAAAGGGCAAAACAAACTAAGGATAGTTTTCCCTTAAGCAATCATAAAGTTATTGGTAATTTGATTGATCATTGTGATTTATGGGGACCCTATAAAACTCCATCCTCTAGTGGTGCTTGTTATTTCTTAACTATAGTAGACAATTTTCTTGACTAGCATGTATCTATTTATTGCTCGATTAAGGAAAAGGTATCACATGATCCGTTGAATTTCATTGCTTTAATAGAGAGACAATATGAGAAGCAAATTAAAACATTTTGGAATGATAATGGAATGGAATTTTCATGTTTTAAAACGCAGCTTCTTAAGTATGGGATTGCATTTTAGACATCATGTACAAGAACCCCCCAACCAAATGGTTGGGGTGAAAGAAAACTTAGACATGTCCTCAATGTTGCTTGTGCACTAAGGTTTCAAGGTAACCTACCAATATCCTTACGAGGTGAGTACATCTTAACAACTGAATATTTAATAAATAGAACATCAATGACACTGTTGAATGGAAAAACTCCATAGGAGGTGCTTAATGGATAACCACCTTTGTATGATCAATGAGCATGTTTGGTTCACCGTGGACAATAAATTTACTAGTCAAAGTAAAATATGTGTGTTTGTGGAAATACACATTTTTTGCTTCAGTTTGTAAACAGTGTTCATGGATAAGAGTTTGCCAAACTTTTTTGTGCACTCAAACATTACGATTTTCATTAGTACTATTTTGATTATTCTTTATTCACATTGTATGATAAAGGAGTGCAACTTGTGGTTCTAGTCTCCATTGATGATTTAATCATTTGTGGAAACAATTCTACTCTATTCAACGCTTCAAGGATTACTTGAGCAGATGCATTCATACAAAAGACTTGGGACCATTAAGATATTTTTTAGGAATAGAAGTGGCTAGAGCACTTACTATGATTTTCCTTTGTCAAAAAAAAAAAAAGTATACTCTGGATATTAATAGTGAAGTTGGATTGTTTGGAGCAAAGCCTATGAAAATCTTTCTAGAATAGAACCACAATCTTATTCTGGCCAAAGCACAACCTCTCAACAATCCTAATAGATATCGAAGACTAGTTAATTACCTTATTTATCTTTGTTTTACACGCCCATAATTGTCATTCAATGTTATGTTCTCTCTCAATTCATGTAGCAACCACGGGTAGAGCATTGGATTACCACCTTGTGTGTGGTGCAATATCTTAAAGGGAACCTGGGGTAGGGAATTCTTCTAGATAATGACTATGATATGAAATTGCGTGGGTGGTGAATGCTGACTAGGCCACTTGTCCACTTGATGGATTATATTTTTAGGTCACTCTCCTATCTTTTGGAAAACCAAAAAGTAACATATAATGTCTCAGTCCTTTGCAAAAGTTAAGTATCATTCAATGGCTAATACCACGTGCAAGCTTAAGTGGGTGAAGGACATTCTCTCAAGTCTTGGTATATATCATTTATTCCATACTCATACAGCTTTACTACAATTTAGGTTGCTTTTCACATAATGAAGAACCCTATTTTCCATAAACGTACTAAACACATGTTTAGAATGAAATCATTTAAGGAAATCTCTAGCCCTCTTACGTTTCCACTCATACACAACTTGTAGACATTTTTGCTAAGTCATTGAGATGTGGTCCTTTCCATTTTCTACTTGAGAAGTTGGACAATCATAATCTCCATGCACCAACTTGAAGGGATAATGAAGAAAATATTGATTATGTCTTAATTTAATTTGATTAGATCGATGGTGATTTGTTTCCATTATTTGTTGTAATTATTAGTTTTCCTAGTTCATGTAATTAGATAAATGATTTAGATTTTCCTAGTTACTGTAATTGTAACATCTTGTTTTTCCTAATGTATGATTAAGTGTTTTAATAACTAAAAAGTGAAAACTAGATATGTAATCTATGTGATTTAAAAGAAATAAATGAATTGTTGGTATATGGTTTGTTGTATATAATGATGGTTGTGTGTTGTTTGTTTGAAACTCGGGATTCGAATTTAGGAAACTTGAGATATGTACTTGAGCCAATGTGGGTAGGCTGTGAGTGAGATTTTGGATTTTGAGAGAAAAACAGTTGAGTTAAGTCAGTTTTGAGATAAGAGAAATGGTTTGGGGAGTCATGGGCCTCAATTGGCCAAGGGTCCATGTGTGAGCTCCGGGAGGTCGAGGTATATAAGTAAGGGAAGGGGGTTTTCTTTTTTTCATTTTCCCTTTTTCTTTCTCTCTCTACTCTCATTTTCTCTCTACATCTCTCTAAGATTTCTTGAGTTTGGGAAGTTGTAAGGCGAGTTATGAGTTTAGTTTAGCGATTGTGGTAAGAAATGAACCATTCCTGAAAGTTTGGCTCAAGACAGAAGATTCTCAAAGAACCTAGATTCAAATTCGAAGACTTTTAGAGCTAAGAGAAGCTTACTCTTGATTGTTTATGTTTGTGGATGTTGATATGTCAATTTAATGCTTTGGAATCGATTGATTTTGGTGAAAATATTGTGTATGTGAGTTTTGACACAAAATGGGTTTTGGAAAGGGGTTTTGTGATTTGTGGATGATTTGTGGATTAAATTTTTATATAATCAATTAGAAAGGTATTAGAAATAATTAAAACTGTTTTAAGATGCTTGTTGTTGATTGATTTGGTCAAAAATGAATGTCGGTGTTGGATTTGCAAAGAAAAAGATCGAAAATCGCACTCAATGATTGAGCTCTCGCTCAGCGACGAATATTTCAGTTGCTAGAAGTTGAGCTCTCACTTAGCGACAAAAATGTTCACTTAGCGACGGATTTTGAGGTCGCTGGAAGTCTGCTCGTTTAGTGAGTGAAATGCTCGCTCAACAACAGAAGCTGATGCTCTCTGTTAAATCATTTGTTTAGCGACAGAAATGTTCGCTCAACAACGGATTTTTCAGTCGCTATTCGCTCAGCAAGAGAAAAACAGAGTTTTCTCTATTTTCTTATTATTTTTGTTAGTTGTTGATGACTTTATTGATTTCCATGAATGTCAAATGTATATTTTAAGTTAAGTGGATGTTTAAATGGTTTTCTAAACTAGGTTTTAGGTTTTTATTTATCATTATTGTTGATGGATTGTGTGATAAATTGTAAGTGTCTCACTGAGCGAAACATATGTTCGCTGAGCAAGAATTCTACTTGAAACTTGACTGCTCTCTAGGAATTGAGTTCGCTGAGCGAGACTTATACTCGCTAAGCGAGATCCTTCGTCAGGGAAAGTGTGCTCTTTGTATGAAAGGTACTCGCTGAGCGAGCATATGGATCGTTGAGCAAGCGTGTAATTCTAGTTTTTTGTGTGAGAATTTTCAAAAAATATTGTTGTTTAGACATTGTCTTATTTGTTGACCATGCAAGAGGTCGATTTAGGCGTGCATGGGGTTGACAGTGATTGTTGGACCATAAGTGGTGCTAAGTAGGTCACGTGGTGATATGTTGATACATATACATACATACATATATATATATATATATGACGACTGTTGCAGTTGAGTTGATGTTTGTGTTGATATGTTGACATATATATATATGATATAATGATTGTTGTGGTTGAGTTGATTGTTGTTGTTGTGGCTCATCCATTCATGCATATGTTGTTGGTTGAGGTTGTGTGGGCCTTATGCCATGTGAGGGTAGGCATGGAAGTTGGAAGGTTGACAGGAGCTGCGGCTCAGACGAGCCTTCAACCTAATGCCTGGATAAGAAGTGGGATTTTAAGCTGGACCTAAGGGATAAGTGGATGGGTAAACCCCGCAAGGAGCCAAGGCAGTGCAGGTCTTGTGTCGCGGTATATCACCACCCACATACACTTATCCTGACAACCATAAGCTTATCTAACGGATCAAAATTTTGGCAATCCCTGAATGGTGCTAGATGCCCATGGTAGGGGATAAGACCTAACTGATCGCTGAACGTTGAAAATCTCTCGAGAGTCATGTCATTCATACATTGACATATGGGGTTGATAGTATGGTGTGTGATATTGTGTGTGCTATACTGTAATGTATGTAAACCCATTTATGGGCAAATTTGGTTTCTATGTTGGTGTGATTGATGATTTTGATTATGTTGGATTTCATACTATACATTGGTTTTCTTTATGTAAGCTTACCCTTGCCTTGCTGTTTTGTTTTTGTATGGTTGCTGTTATTGTTGTATGATGCTATGACTGTGATGATCACATCGTTTGGCGTGGGAGTAGAGGGAGAGGCATCCGCAGATCTAGCTTCGCAAAGCTGATGGAGGAGATCTCAGATGGAGACTTTTGGAGGCCCTTTTTGGGTGGAGCTTTTTTGGAAGCTCTTTTGGTTTCTTTTTGGATTTGATGTATATATTTTATAGTTGACTAACTGTAGGAAATTTTGGTTATGTATCTCCCGTGGTATTGTATATAAACTAACTTATAAGTTGCATTGTTCTATATCATATATGTATGATTTACATATAGAATGGTGATGTGATGATATTTAATATAAGTGACTGAATATCTTAATAGAGTGATGAAGATGTAGGTAGTATTTGTAGTACTGTAACGATAGAGGGTCGTTACAGTAATTAGGACAATAATTTATACTTTTTAATTACCATAATTAATACAATAATTTAAGCTTTTCTAATTATCCTAATTATAGGATTAATTAAGATTTATTATTTCTTTATTTATTTATGTTTTACTTATATATAAATGATGTATATAGACATCTGAATATTAATACTATAAACATCAAAGTAATAAATAATCATTTCTTCTATCTCAATAAATACTACTCCCTACGTCCTATTTTGTTTTACGTTTAAGGTTTTGACACAAAAATTAAGATAAAATATTTTAATATACCCCTTATCTTTCATATTAATTAGATTTTCTCTCCTTTATATTTTTCTTATATTTTCTCACTCCACAATAAATATTTAAGGATATAATAAGAGAAAAAATATTTAATGCTTTATTGATATTCTAAAATGATAATCAAATGGGACAAATTTATTTTACTAAAACATCAAACAAAATGAGACGAAAGAAATATTACCTTATTAACGGAACCAATACAGATGTAGTTTGTGTTTTCATCCTCGTAGTGTATATGGTGCATTACGTGATGGAGTGCTTTTTCCCTTAGCTTGCAGCAGGGCCAGTGCTCGAGAAGAGGTTCCCCAATACTGTGATGAAAATCCCATAACATATTTTGGATCATTGAGATTGGATGATACAAATCTTCCTGCAATAATTAGTTAACAACATATAATTTACCATGAGATATATTTCCTTAATAATAAGATTAATAATTTATTTTATTTTAAGTCAATTATGTTTCTTTCACTTTCATGTATATTTAATGTTTACTTTAAATAACTCCCTTTCTTACCAAAATTTACATAAGATAATTCATTTTTATATTATAAATTAGAATTTTTAATTTAGACAGTGAAATTTTCACTCTTCCTTCTTTTGCAATTAAAAATTTCCAATACCCTCTCTACTCGGGAGGTACATTTCATACATCTTCTCGCACAACTAACAAATTTATTTATTTTTTAATCATTTCAAACTACCTTCCTTTTATATTTATCTATATACTTAATTTTCTTAATCGCCCAAGCATTTCAATTTAAAAATAACTTTATATTACTATTTAAAAAGGAATGATAGCAACACTTTCTCAAACACTATTTTTCTAACACTCTCTTTATTATTGTCTGAAATTTATTAGAAATCACAAATTTTGGTGAGTTCCACTTCTCATTTCATGATTCTCTCTCCTAATTTAGAAGTAAAACCTACTAAAATTTGTAATTTCCAATAAATTTCATCCAATAGTAAAAAAATTGTTAGGAAAAAAGTGTTTGAGAGTGTTGCTAGCATTCCTCCTATTTAAATCATTTATTATAGATTCAAAATATAATTTATATATTAAAACTATTTATTTATAATATAACTTATACATTTAAAAATATTTATTTATTATGAATTATAATTATATAAAAATAAAGGGGGTGAATTAAATTACACCAATGTAGCCAACATTATGTTAGTCTGAGTAAAATTGACTTTGGATCTCTTAAGCAAGTTCTCGCATTCGAACTTTGTGAATAGAAAAACTGTTAGGAGGAGAGACGTCACTAAAGGTGGTCAATGAAATTTTCTGAAAAAAAATTAATTATCAACAAAGTCATAATATGATAACAATAAAAATTACACCAGTATAACTCTAAAAGAGTTACACACATTTTCATCCATGGATTCTATTATTAATTAACAGTCCTAGTTAAAACATTTTACTCAATCAGGTGCTCCCTGTATTCAGCTTCCCTTGTTTCCCACCTTCGTAATTTCTTTTCTTTCATTTAGACATTTGATGTTGAACTTATAAATCCTGATATGATATTAATTAGAGGTGCTTGATGTCATGGACTCATGGTAATTCTAATTGGAGAAGATAAAGGTCGGTGAATGACGGAGCTGAGTTAACGTGAATCGTAAAGAAAAATGAGAGTAGGATGTACTTGAATAGTAAAGAATGCATAATGGAAAATACGCAGGATTCGAACCTTGAGAGTGAGAGAGGGAGATGCATGGTAAGCAATCAAGGTTTCGAGAAAGAAATTAAAAAGGTAGAAAACGAAAGATGCTGAAAACAGGGGCACGTGACTGAGTAAAATGTTTTAACTACGACAGTTGGATAATAATAAAACGGCTTTAGTATGTTTTTACTTTCTTAAATTTAGAGTAAGTTTGTTTTTGTTCCTCTAAATTTAAAATTAACTTTTTTTATCCTTGTCATTTGAAAAAAAGATCTGTTTTAGTTTTTTTGCTCAAATGTCTTCTAAACATCATCAGAATGAATACTTTGAAAGAAGAATACACATGTGATTAAGTGGTTGATAATAAAAATACAAAATCAAGATGAGTTGCTAAATAAGCAACTTGTAATTCATTAACCAAGTAAGTGAAGTCTTTAATAGTATTTGGACAAAGAGACTAAAACATGTGTTTTTTTTCCTCAAATTACAAGCACTAAAAAAATCAATTTTAAATTTGGGAGACCAAAAACAAATTTGCCCCAAATTTGAAAAACTAAAAATATATTTAAGCCTAATAAAATCAACAAATGAGAATACGTGTAACTCTTTCAGAATTATATTAGTATAATTAATCCCTCCCAAAATAAATATTTATCCTGTGATAAAATATTAGTTCTGTATTAGTAAAAAAAAATGCATAATCTATCTCCAAAATTGTTGTCAAACCTAACAATTTTGCTAACATTAATAAAAAAATATTTTGTGGCCAAATGTTATTTATACTAAAAAGGAAAATAAGGTAATGGTTTGGTAGTTGAATTGAAGATTTATCTATGTTTCAACGATTTAAATTAGAATTTTATAAATTAAATAACAAGTTTAAATATATTTTTAGTAAACACTTTTTGGTTTTACCTTGGTGGTCCCTTGTTCTTTTAAAAAAAGTCTGACAATAATCATTGCCATTATAACTATAGAAATTGAGTTATTGAAATGTCACACCAATAATGTCTAAACTTTTTTTATATAAAGTAAAAATAATGTATTTAAATTACATTTAAATTAAAAAAATAAGGTTTTAATATATTTATTTTTAATCTTCAAATTTTCTATCAATATTGCATAAAAAAGCTAAGTTTAATGTTTTTTAAATAAAAATATTATTTATTTATTTTTTGTAATATATTCATTAAGTATAATATTCATTTATCGGAATTGTTATTAAAATTTTTGTCATTCAAAGTATGCCTCAATAATTATAGATATTTTTTACTTTTTGTAAATAAAACCAAATGTTTTTAATTTTAATTTTATATTTTTATATTTTTGTGTATTTAATTTTACATAAAAATAAATTAAACTTAAATAATTTTAATTTTTGCTTCATAAAAAACCTAAATAAAATTAATTTTAGAAAATAAAACAAAATATAAAAATAGGGAATATGAATACATATTTGGATATCAATAGCCTCACAAATAAGGTAAAGTTGGACAATTGAATAAAAATAAAAGAAATGATTGATGAAAAAAAAGATAACTCCCAAATTAACAAGATCAAGTAAATATAAGATTATAGCATGTTCTTGTCGAAATACAAAGAAAAGATAATAGAATTTGTATACTTGGATTTATCCCTTAGTCCATGATGCTTAAACTAATCAAAGAATGAGAGAACAATGGTTTCTTATGTTGAGAGTAAATTGCCCACTTTCTAGAGAGTTTAGTTCGTCAGAAAAACTGCTTAATAGGATAGCAATTTTAATAACTCCTCAGTAGGTAGGAACCTCTCAACGAGTTATTCACATTAAATGACTCAACCCATTATAAAGTCACTCTTAATACAAAAACTCGTCTTATGATATTCCATAACCACAATATAGCAATTAATAAAATCTATAACTGTTAATTAATGATTTTAAATAACATTTTAATTATTGATTAATGCTAATTCATTATTATAATTAAATAATTTTAACATTCTCCCACTTGGATAACATTAATCAATCATGAAAGGCTTAAATATATTTTAAGTCCTTGCAAATATGGCTCTGTTTGATTTTAGTCCTTGCAAAAAAATTTCTTAGTTTTAGATCCTGACATTTTCTTATTGTTCTTTTTTAGTCCTTACCATTAGCCATAGTTAATTTAGTGCTGACATTGTAACACCCCTACTTTTATATATTATATTATTTTATATTTATTTTTGGAAAACCAGATGGAAATCTCAAAAATTTGATCCCTATGATTACATTCATATTAATAAATAGTACTGAGTTAAGTTTTTTTTATAATTTATGGGGAATGGAGTTCGAAATTTTATAAAATAACTGTTTTGTCCTTAAAAAGCTAGATAAAAGAATTAATAAAAAAATAGTTAGAAGTGTTTAAAAAAATTTTTAAGTCATCAATGTACTTAGAATAATCAATAATAATTTTAGAAATTTTTCAAGAATTTATTGAGATAATTTTTGTAAAATGACAAAAATACTCTTGGTTGACTATGGGAACCAACTAAAGACTTTTTGACCTCAAAATACTTTAAAAAATTTATATTTAGTATATTTCATTATAAAAAATTTATTAAAAGAAAAATAGTGAAAAATATAATAACCCTATTTTAATTTTTTCAACTGTTTTTCTAATATTTGACAACGTAATTTTGAAAAATCAGAAAAGAATTCCAAAATTTTGATCCCCACCATTACGCTTAGAATTTCAAGAGCTATCTAATCATATGTTTAGTAATTTTTCTAAGCTGAAGCCTAAAGAAATTAAAAAATGACGATTTTGTTTTTATTTCTCAACATTAAGGGCTGACATAAAAAAAGATTCAAGTGATATTAAAATCCCAATTTGAGCTTCGAATCATGTCATATATATTAAAATATAATTTTGAAAATTTTCTGGAATTCTTGTGTAAAATGACCAAAATGCCCTTAGGTGTCTATTAAGCCTAGCTAGTATTGTTTTGATATCCAGAAAAGGGGAAAATGATTATTTTAGTTTATTTATGAGTAAAATATTTAATTTTTTAATTTTTATAAAAAAATTGGTATTTATTGAATTAAAATGGATTTTCTATGAATTTTCTAGCTTAAAAATACAAAATAGATACATATAATTTAAAATAAATTAATAAAAATTAAAATTTATTATTAGAAATTTATTTTTGATAAAAAATAATGTACGTGTCCAGTTTTGCATTAAGATGAATTATTTTGATATTAAAAGCTAATTTTTCAAGTTTAGGCAAATTTATCAGTACTGGTTAATTCACCTACAGATAAAATTTACACTGACGAGCTTGAGGACAGGTCGTATAGCATGCCCCCAAGCCTAGGAGAAGTGATTCACCACCCTAAATGGTGTATGTGTCCCTAAATTGGATTTATGACATAAAACTTGCATAATGAATGATGTCATTTTTTGGACATCTAAGCTTGTTCCTCCTCTATAAATACCTCCCATTCTTGGACATTTTTCACATATCCTCCACTCTTTAAAGTTGGCAAAAAACCCACATTGAAAGTTTCTCTCTCTAGAAATTTTTCTTACTTAGTTTTTATGTTAAAATTTTGCTAGTTTTCAACTAGTAGAATTTCTCCTCCTAGAAGCTTTGCACCAACAATTTCATCCTCTTCATCAACCATCTTAGATGTAATGGGGGAAGTAGGGTTAGTTCTAAATTATTGTCGCCTTTCATGTTGGTAGGAAGGGTTTCCCCCTAAACCCGTTTAGGCTTAAGTTTTATTATTGTTATTATTGTTTGATGTTAAACTTTAATTTTTGCTAAGTTGTTACTCTACTTAAATTTAGATTATTAAATTATAATTGCTAAGCTATTACTTTACTCAATTTAAAAAATTAAAATGCACTAAGCTGTTACTCTGCTCAAATTTAGAAATTAAAATGTATTTATTTAGTTATTATTCTACTAGAATTTTAGTAATTAAATTATAATTACTATGTCGTTATTTTGCTAAAATTTTATATGATTACTAAATTGTTATTCTGTTAAAATGTTGGTATTGTGCAATTACAGCAAAATAAGGCAGAAATGTTGATTGTACTAGTACTTAAATTAAATGAGACTAGGAAAACCTCTGCTTAAGAAGTTGGGAATTGATAGTTTAGTGAGTAATGTAAAGCAAGTGACATGCAATGGCATGACACCCTACTAGGAAAGCTACAGTTTGGTACACTGAGAAATGAAAGGCAGGGACCCATTTGATGAGGTCTTAGGGGTAGGCATCAAGTGGTGAAGGTCCCAATGGCCAGGGTAGTGCCCTCAAGCTAGGATATTCACCTGACCAAGCTCGATAACCTCGACAACTGCTCAGCATTCCAAGATTGATTTGAGAGTATACCTCTATAAATGGATATCCTAACTGTTATTTTCCTCAATGATGATGAGGACTGTACCATGTGATGATGTTGATGAGGTATATGTACTCCTAGTCACTTCTCGGTTCTGTTAAGAACTATTAACCACTAATAGGGAGTATGGATCCATACCAAGTCAAGGATAGTGTAGTACAACTTTGAATAAACTCTAGGTTCCCTACATTAATTGTGTTTTAATTCTCGCCATACATGTGAAAGTGATTTTAGAACAAATCACATCACTCCATTGTTTTTCTTCCTTGTATGATTGATCGCAATTATTGAAGATGACAACAATGCATGATGATGCTCGGGATGAGTCAGATGATACTCCTCTAGATTTGTAGACCTAGTTTATAATATTTTCCTTGAAGGATAGGGTAGATAAATATTGCTTTGTATAAGATCTTTTTGATGTATATATTGGAATAGGTACTATATATCTTTTAATGTTTTTTTTTTTACTATTAGATATTACTCAAACCATGATGTACAGTTTGATATATATATATATATATATATATAAGCAAATTTATTATTTCACTTCTATTTTCAAATTCTGTTAAATTTAGAATTTTTTATTATAAAATAAAAAAAATGACTCACATTTTCATCAACTTGACTTAATAATTAAATTAATATGAATTACATTTAAAATAAAAGTAGTGTTACAGACATGACTAACAAAATAAAAAATATTAATTAAAATAATTAAGGTAACGAAAAATATTTTAAATTAAGATAATTAAATTATTTTTAGATTGTAATTCAATTAAGTAATGTATTTATTATTTTATATACATAAGGTAATTACATATAATTTAATTTTACAATTTATTTTACATTTTTAATATATTATGAAAAATTATTTTTATTGCTTTTAATATTATTTTTACTTTTCAATTCACTAATTTATTTTTAATATTGTAATCTTTTTAAGATATTATAATTTTACTTATACACTTATAATTTACTTTCAATATATTACTTTGATGTTATTTTTATATTTCAATTCATTAATTTTGACTGATTGTATTAAAGTTAATTTTTTTAATATATCACAAGTAGTGATTTTGTCTCAAAGATAAATTAATATATTAAAAATAAATTATAAGTGTCTAAGTAAATTATATTTTTTTTAAAGTACAATGTTAAAAGTAAATTAGTGAATTGAAAAGCAAGAACAATATTAAAAACAATAAAAATTATTGTTCATAATATATTAAAAATTAAAAATAACTTATAAAGGTAAAATATATGCAATTACCTTATTTATTAAAAATAATAAATACATTAATTAATTGAATTCTACGCCTAAAAATAATTTAATTATCTTAATTTAAGATATTCTTCATTACCTTAATTATCTTAATTAATATTATTTATTTTGTTAGTCAAGTCAGCACTAAATTAACTAGAATTAATGATAAGGGCTAAAAAAGAATTGTAAGAAAATGTTAGGGATCTAAAACTAACAAAAAATTCTACAAGAACTAAAACTACCCAGAGCCATATTTATAGGAACTTAAAACATATTTAAACCATCATTAAAATATAAGAATCATTATTACCAAAATAACCATTATGGTCAAAGCACATGTCATTAATCAACAATATAAGAAATATAAGATTTAACATTGTAGAGATAATATCCAATAGGGATATAACTCATGCATGTAAAATACTCACATTTTGTAACATCTTGTTTTTCCTAATGCATGATTAAGTATTTTAATAATTAAAAAGTGGAAATTTAATATGTAATCTAGGTGATTAAAAGAAATAAATGAATTGTTGTTATGTATGGTACATGGTATGTGGTGATAGTTGTGTGCTATTTGTTTGAAATTCTGGTTTGAATTTAGGAAACTTGAGATATGTGCTTGAGCCAATGTGGGTGTGTTGTGAGTGTGATTTTAGGCTTTTGAAGGAAAATAGTTAAGTTAGACCAGTTAGGGGTTATGGGGAGTGGTTTGATGAGATATGATCCTCAGATAGCCCAAAGTCCATGTGAAAGCTCCAGGAAAGTCGAGTATATAAAAGACGGAGGAGGGTTTTTCTTTCTCATTTTCTCCCTTTCTCTCTCATCTCTTCATCTCTCTCTCTCTCTCTCTCTCTAGAATTTCTCAAGCTTGAGAGGTTGTAAAAGAGTTTTAAACTTAGTTAACTGTTTGTGGCGAGAAAAGGAGCGGTTCTTGGAAGATTTGGCTCAAGACAGTAAATTCTCAAGGAACCTAGATTCAAATTCGGAGACTTTTAGAGGTAAGAAAAGCTTACTTGAGTTGTATTTTGCTTGATGAATGTGATTCCTGCATTGGTTAGTTTTGATAAGTGGTTGATTTGGAATATTGTGGAATTAAATGTCAAAATGGGCTTTAGGTTTGAATTTTTATGATTTGTGGTTATATGTGGTTATGTTTGAAACTTTTTGTTGAATATATTGATCTTGAGTATTGTATGAACCTATTGAATCCAGTTTGAGCTAGCTTTAAGTAAAGATGAGTGAAAAGATCAGATTTTGGGTTTTTGCTCGAAGAGAATCGCTGAGTGACTCAAGGATTCGTTGAGCAATAGTACCCTGAAGTTGAGGAAAAGTTGTCAGGTTGAAGGTTTGCTGAGTGACCACCATTGTCGCTGAGCGAGTGTTCTTGAGGTAGTATGAATGAGTAAAGAAAAGGGGAGATTCGTTGAGCAAACTTCATTTCATTGAGCGAGTTATCATTAGAATTCTAGAAATTTTCCAAAATGTGGTTCGCTGAGCGAGTCTAATACTCGCTAAGCGGAGGATAAGTGTTACAAAGTGTGCTAATGTAGTTTGCTAAGCGAGACTTGTCCTCACTGAGCAACTAGGAGCCCCGGAGGTTTGTGGTTCTTTGTTGTAAGTGTCGCGCTAAACGATACTTGTGTTCGCTGAGCGAGAATAATGCCAAAAACTTGGCTGCTCACTAGAGTGGTTATTCACTTGAGTGACACTTATAGGTCGTTGAGTGAGCATTTTGACAGAGACTGAGTGGCTCTCTGTAGTTAGATTCGCTAAGCAACACTTATGTTTGCTGAGCGAAGGGTGAGGAGGAAAGCTGAATTCGCTGAGCAACCCTTATTGTCGTTGAGCGAGAAGCTGTGAACAGAGAAGGGAGTATCTCTGGAGTTAAGTTCGCTGATCGGAACTTATACTCACTGAGCGAGAGCCTTCTAGAGGGAAGTGTGCTCTCTGTATAAAGGGACTCGTTAACCGAGTGTATAGGTTGCTAAGCGAGCATGTATTTCTGTATGTTGTGTGAGAATTTGTGAGGAGTTGGTAGTTGAGTGGAAGGTTGCTCAGGTAGTACCTCCACTAGTTGTGGTGTATTGTGATTATGAGATATCTTAAAGAGGGTGTTGGTTGCTTAAATAGGACCTCACCTAAGACGTGTAAGATATTTCTTGAGGCATGTGCTGATTGAGTAAAGTTTTACTTGTTGACCATGCAAGAGGTCGAATTTGGGCATGCATGGAGTTTATTTGGGGTTGATTGTGATTGTTAGACCACAGGTGGTGCTAAGTAAGCACGTGGTATTGTGTTGATACATATATGTTTATGAATATAATGATTGTTGTGGTTAAGTTGATGGTTGTGTTGATATGTTGCTACATATATATATATATATATATATATATATATATATAATATGATGATTGTTTGGTAGAGTTGATTATTATGGCGATACATGCATTGACACGCATATGTTGTTGGCTGAGGTTGTGTAGACCTCAAGCCATGTGTGGGTAGGCATGTAAGGTAGATGGTGACTAGAGTTGGTACTCAGATAGGCCTCCAACCTAGTGCCTGGATAAGAAGTAGGATTTTAAAGCTGGACCTAGGGGATAAGTGGATGGGTAAACCTCGCAAGGGGCTAAGGCAGTGCAAGCCTTGTGTCGTAGTATACCACCACCCACATACACTTATCCTAACAACCATAAGCTTATCCAACTGATCAGAGTTTTGGCAATCCCTGAATGGTGCTAGATGGCCATGGTAAGGAATAAGACCTGGCTGATTACCCGGAATGTAAAAAATCTCTCGAGAGTCGTGTCATTCATACATTGACATGTGAGGTTGAAAGCATGGTGTGCTATGTGGTAATGTATGTAATCCATTTCTGAACAGATAGGATTCCATTATTGCATTGATGGTTTGATTATATTGGATTGCTTATTATATGTTGATTTTATTCTGTAAACTTACCTTTGTCTTGCTGTTTTGTTTTGGTATGGTTGCTGTTGTTTTTGTATGGTGCTATGACTGTGATGATCACGTCATTTGGCGTGGAAGCAGAGGGAGAGGCGTTCGCAGATCCAACTTCTTAGAGTTGATGGAGGAGGTCTTAGATAGAGACTTTTAAAGGCCCTTTTTGGGTGGAGCTTTTTGAAAGCTCCTTTGGTTTCTTTTTGGATTTGAGGTATATGTTGTATAGCTGACCAGCTATAGGGAGTTTGGTTTTGTATTTCTCTCTTGGTGTTGTATACGTAAATGGGCATGTATACAGTATTATCTCATATTTGGTATATATTAGAGTAACATGTGGATTGATTATTATTAAGTATCTTTATATATATATATATATAGTGGTTTGTTTGTAGTACTATGGCGACAAAGGGTCGTTACACATTTCATATAAAAATAATGATCCAAGCATTTAAAAATGTTGTAAGAGATATGACAATAAGGAGTGAAATTATTTTATACATATCTCGTGATAATATATTTTCAGACTCCAATTGACCCAAAACATCAAAGCTTAACAAACTATATGAGTTACAACAATTTGATAAACTCCAATAGTTAAGTCTTTGATTAGTGACTCTACAAGCATGTTATCTCTAACATTATGCTCAATCTAAGTCTAAAAATTTGTGAAGGCCAAAAACATAATCCATAAGTATTTAAGTACTCACAATAGCCCAATAATAAGAGTCATTACATATGAGCTAGATCAACAAATGCTCTACAATATTTGACATTCAATTAATCTGAGTTTACAATATAAGTGACTTTGCAAATCAAGAAGCAACTAGGAAATCCAAGAATTTCCTACTTGGACACATAGACACCTAGTTTAAATAAAACAACACTCTAGATTAATGTGACCACTAGAATGTCAAAGTGAGCAAACACTTATAATTATTAGTCTAAACATAAAATTTACAAATATTTTTACAACATAGAAAATCATACTCAATAGGAGGGTTGATATCATACATGCAAAATACGTATAAATTTATGACCTAGCAAAATGTGGAATTTTAGGTAAAAGAGAAGCACAACATAATTGCATGACAAAAGGATTAATGTGCAAATACTTAACAAAAAGACCTTGACATTTCTTTAAGATGCCTATTGAGATACAACAAATTTTATATATCTCAATATAATAAGACAAGACTAAACAACAAAGTCCTTTTAGAGTATGTCATATAATCATAAATTGCGCACAAAAAAATATGATAATATAAGTTTAATAAGTCTTGAGACATAAAAAAAATATATACACACTCTCACTAATCATGTATACCAAAATAAGAATAGGATTTCCATTAGAGCCCATTAATATTAAAATGCTCTAATGATATAATATTTAAAATAGTGGGATCTTAAATCTGTAAGATATCCAATGTGAGTCTAAAGTCTCGATCACTAACTTTCTTTCTTAATAGTGCACTAATAAATTAGAAAAATAGACTAGTGCAGAATTATTAAGAGAAGTGGTTATAGAATTTATCGCTTAGAAAGATTTTATAAATTTTAACTACATATTTTGATGTGGAATTAAGGAGATTATAAGTGTTTACTAGACACTTAATAACACAAGATCTCCTTGAGTCATTGTAAACATAAATTCCTGAACGAATTTTATATATAAGGTAACCTTTGTATTGTAAAATATGATAACTATTTAAAATGTTTATCATCATATGAGTGATATTAAAATCCAAAACATTTTAAATAAAATGGGATTACTTGCAAGTTTTCAATAACACACTCAAAACTCAAGTGTTAGAAAATAGCCACACGAACTTGAGCAAAATATTAAGTTACACACAACAGAAATACACAAAACTTAAACTTTACTATAATTGAGGATATAAGAAAAATAGTTTAAAACTCCCATAAGTATTAAAGAATAGCAATAATTAATATCTTGTATTTCAAAATATAACAATAAAAAAAAATACTGCCAAGTGTATATTCCAAATAAACCATTTATAATGATATATAGAATGGTATAGAGTAAAGAAATTATTATCAACAAAATTTGCTTGCTAGTATTGGGATTTCATTATATTATAGTAACAAGGATTGTTATTAATAATATAAAACAATATAGAATTCAATGTATAATGTTCTAGAAAGAGACTATAATGTCCTCAATACAAGTAATCAAAACAAAGCAAAGATAATCAATATATAAAAGAAACATATTAAATAAGGTATATTTGAAAATGTGAATATATTTGCTTTTTCATGTCTTATTAATTAGGCATCTAAATAATTGAGCATTTTAATTAAGGTAGAGATCTTGTATTAACACAATCTCATTTATAGAACATTACTTTCAATATACAAAACTCTCCCATGTGATAAAGAAAGATTGTTGAACTAAGAATTTAAAAAAATTCAAAGTACTCAAAATAAACATTTAACTATCTTCTTCTATCACGCAATAATTATTTCAAGTAATGTCATACCGATAAGATATGTCCATCACTTACATAATACAAATATAATAGCAATCTATTCCAATAAAAGAATTTTATTAAACATAAATTTGAATTGTGATAGGAAAATGCAAAATTTTGATATAATATTGGATTGCATAAAATTAAAAAAAATATGCCCTTAGAGATATGTTTTCTTATTTATTTTGATTCCGCCTAATGTCCCAAACCACAATAAATAAGAAATATAATAATACAATGCATAAGTCTTATATCACGATAATTCTAATTTGGATGGAGTATTCAAAAATGATATAAGTACAAAATTAATAATGCATTGTATAATAATAAATTATATTAATAATAACACACCAATAGGGTATAATTACTATTAATATAATTTATAATATGATTAAAGAAAAATTTAATTATTTAACTCACAAAATTTGCATAATTGTTCCCAAGATAGGCCTGTTAACAATTATACAAATTAATAACAACTGTGCCAAATAGAATATGATAAATTCATGCATAATGTTCTAAAAAACTATCACACTCATATAAATGCAAAAAAAAATAAAAGGAGAACAATATATATATATATATATATATATATATATATATATATATATGTATGTATGTATGTATTGTCAACAAA
This sequence comes from Spatholobus suberectus, assembly GCA_004329165.1. Classification (NCBI taxonomy): domain Eukaryota; kingdom Viridiplantae; phylum Streptophyta; class Magnoliopsida; order Fabales; family Fabaceae; genus Spatholobus; species Spatholobus suberectus. The sequence continues at coordinate 24,685,255 of CM014737.1, read as the reverse complement.
ATTCTCCACGTAGGCAATTATATAATAAGTCAATAGGTTAAATATTTTAATATTAACCTCAAGAGTGTGTCGTTCACCCTTGCGTAGAGCCAATAAAAGTTTGATAATTAAATGAAAACATCTCACAATATTTGTATATTGTTATTTCAAATGATTCAAAAATAATGTTAAATCATAATTAAAACAGAGATATATATATATATATATATATATATATATATATATATTCAAATAGGCTCCAATTATTAATCAATGTAAAATATACATTTCAAGGATGATACAATTTTCAATTGCCTTAAGGATTGTCCAACAAAATAATTTTAATAATATTTTTACAAATGGACATGATGAGGCAATTTAAAACACATAATTGGCATAAAATAACACACAATTGCAAATTCATTACATATATTATTTAAGATAGAATATGTATGTTTAACCCATATTTTAATCCAAATTTATTTTGTGACCAAGATATATCATTAAAGAGAATATCTATTATACATTAGTCACCTGATAAGAATGACAAACTAGAAAATTTTTTATTTAAATTTTGAAAGCACATCAATGAAAAGAAATATACTACAAAATATTGATAATATTAATAATGGCAGAAGAATTTCTACAATATCCAAAAAAAATAATACTTTTGAAAGAAAGAGAAAGTACAATATATATTAGTGTTACTAATATATAATATAATTTTCAAAAAAAAAAAAGGATTTATTAATAGGCAAATTATCCTACTCAACTCTGTCCACTAATTTGAATTGAAAAGGAAATAAAATCGGATGCAAAGTATGTAAAGCATACAATATTGAAAGGATTTTATACCAATTGAAACCAACTCTCTCAAAAGTGCTTTTGACTTGGTCCAAGTTCAATACAGAACATTTTTTTAGTGCATTTCATGATATTAGTCTTACTCAAAATTCTAACATCATATAAAACAACATAAAATCTTAAATCAAAATAAATGGAATCACCATTCAGGCAAATACCAAGTAACCATTTATTGAGAAAAAAAAAATACGCATATGGTATACTCTTGATTAGAAGAATGCTCATCTTTGTTATAGAGAATTCTCAAACCATCATTTCTTAAGACTTTTAAAAAAAAAACATGAAATAATCTCAACAGTCAATGAACACTAATCAAGACATAAACTTCAACACAAGCTCCAAATCCACAAGTACCATTCACAAGTTGCTCACAATGTTGGATTGTTTGATAAAAGATTAGATGTTCAATGTTTCACATTAGAATCTTCTAATACAGATGGAGACAAAGCAACACTATTCTCAAAATACTAATATTTTTTGGTATTGAAAAAGGTCTTTAGAGAGGAGAAAGATATGACAAAATGTTAAAAAAATATATTGAATGGCCTGATTGCAAGTGGGAAATGCAAAATAAAATAACAAGTACAAATATAAGAACACATCATGGAGGACATGTACATTTTAGAATCCAGACTACTTTTTTTATTATATAAGACTAACATGTATAAGGTCATCACTATGCCAATTTCAGCTCTAATATGTGTTTCTTTCGAATTTATTCCAAAAGCCAATATTAAATAATTATTTAAGGCTTCATGCATATTGACATTTACGAAACCCATAAACAACCATAATCTGTATCTAATCGGTTTTGATACCAATTGATGGGAAAAAAAAGATAATCTCCAAATTAACAGGATCAAGTAAATACAAGATTATAACATGCTCTCATAGAAATACAAAGAAAAGATAATAGAATTTGTATACTTGAATTATTCCCTAAGTCCATGATGCTTAAATTGATGAGAGAATGAGAGAACAATGATTTCTTGTGTTAAGAGTAAACTACCCACTTTCTAGAGAGTTTTGTTTGTCAGTAAAAACTGCTTAATGGGAAAGCAATTTTTATAACTTTTAGAAATAGATAAGGACCTCTCAACGGGTTATTCACAATGGATGACCCAACCTATTGCAGGGTCACTCTTAATACAAAGTCTATCTTATGATATTTCATAATCGACTCGACATATAGCAATTAATAAAATTCATAACTGTTAATTAATGATTTTGAATAATATCTTTATTTTTGATTAATGCTAATCTCTTATTATAATTAAATAATTTTAACAATGATGAGAGTGTAAATAAACATGTTAGAGTATGAATAGCCACTAGTACCTAAAAACAAACTAATATATATATTAGTTTAATATTGAATTAGTCTTTAATAAAAATTAAACTGTTAATATGAATATTATAGGTTTATATTAACAATATAATATATTATATTAATAAACAATTTGTTGATTTAGAAAATTAATATACATTGTTAATATATTAAATGTTTGCATAATGTGTCATTTCATTAATATAAACTCATAATATTTTTATTAATATTTAAATTTTTATTATTTTTATGTAAACTTTTATTAAATAAAGATTAAACTAACAAGTACAATTATAATACTTAGTATTTTTGTATTTGTGCATGTATATACATTAAGTGTGTATTTGTTTTGCAATTAAGGGACAAGATGTGCAATTGACGTGAAAAGAAAAAAGTTACAAATAATTGCTTCAACTTTAGACGTTAATATGAGCTAATTACATGTATTGGCGACATACAACCAACACTCACTTAAATTAAATTGAGAGAATAATGCATGCACACACAAATACACACACAATACCTTGGCACATAAATTTTTAGCCTGGTTCCAGTTGAGTAGATGATAAGGGAGGGTGTAAAGCTCTGTTCTGAGGGATAAAACAATTGCATCCATAGAACCCACAAATCTTCTACCATATAAATACGACATGGGTAGATCACACCAGTCGAGAGTGACACCACATCCTTCCTGCAAGTAGGATGATGTAACTTTTATATATAGCTTTCTTTATACTATATATTATTACAATTTTAAGTGATAAATTAAAATTTACACATCTCAGTATATTTTTTCTTAATTAAATAGTTATAAGAAATTGATGTTAAAAAATATTATTGTGAAAATTATAATTTCTCACAATATGAAATTTTTGCATAGTCTACATAATTTATTTGATAATACACTATAATTATTAATCATATGTACAGAAACAAAGATTAAAGATTAATTTTGACCATGGTAAAAATTAACTTTTCATACTTCTCACAATCTCATTAGATCTTCCCTCTCTCTTTACCTAAAATATTGAATTAATATTAAATTATTATAATATCATGAAATAAATTAATAAAAATAAAAGAGATGATTGGAATTTTTCCTATATTTTTAGTTGCTAATACACTCTAACCAAAAGGTGTGAGTATATTAATAATTTCAATATATATATATATATATATATATAATTGTTTAAACTAATTATCTTCAGTTATATATTAGTAAAAGTGTGATTTAGTATGAAAGTGAGACTAGTAATTTTTATTATTTAAATTTATATTCATGGTGCAGGTTGTAAACATATAACCTTCTTAGTTTGAGAGGAGAAAAAATTAAAAATCATGAGAACTTGGGTGAAAAGAAACAAAGTAAAGGATATCATTTAAATTTATATTCATGGTAAAGGTTATAAACATATTATCTTAGTTTAAAATTCATGAGACCTGGGTGGAAAGGAACAAAGTAGGGAAGCAACCATATCTTTGGCGGAATTGGCTTGACACCTTTCCATTCGTATACGCCAAGCACCTAATTCCAATAATCCATTTTCACTATACACATGAACCATTTGAGTAGATTGTTATTCAAAAACAATTACCACACACACACACACATTGCTAGCCAAAATTAAAATCTTATCATACATAGGTGGTGAAGTTTTTTTTATTTTTTCTCACAAGTATTATTTAGAGTTAATTGGTTATGATCAATATAAAAAGTTTTATATTATTAACCAATCATAAATTACAATATGTATGACTTTTAAAGTAATTATTGTAAAAGTCAATAAAGTTATCTTACATGACGGTTTGTAATTGGATGACAATATAAGTTCCCTTTACACTTCAAGTGCATCAATTATTTTCTCATTTTATTATCGAATAAATTTCATTACCAAAAAATAAACATAAATCTAATGTAATATATAAAGAGATTTTATACTGTCTTCTAATCACAAACCTGTTATGTAAAGCAAGTTTATTGACTTTTACAACAATGACTTAAGAGTCATATGTATCATGATTTATGACTGGCTGACAAAATAAAACTTTTTACATTAATAATGCATAACTATTAAACTCTAATAAAATATAATGTTATCATTTTTATTAAGATTATATATACACACTTACCGAAAGCCAGACTTTACCCCAGGAAGGAATATAAATGGCTCCACCATGATCAAGAATCCATCTCTTTGCTTTTTGTATGGTGCCTTCTTCGCTGTCTTCTCCAAGCAATCTCAATGTGACATAGTTGAGAGCTGTGCAAAACATTGTGCTAGGCCCTTCTATATGCAATCCCCACCCTCCATCTTCGTTCTGTTGACAACTGACCAATGTTATTCATCATGTAACAAGAGCTAGCTAGAAGAATATGCGTGATTGAATTTTAATATTAGTTTGTCCCTAATTAATTTATACACAACTATTCTATGCTAATTTAGTCATAGCTGTTAGACTAAAAACGATACATACATATATATATATACATATACATATACATATAATACATATATACATATACATATATATATGTATATGTATGTATGTATAATCAACATTTCAAATGAGAAACTCTCATAATAAGAAAAGGAGAATTTTCAATGATAATCCTTAGATCATAATTAAAAAAAATTGTGGCTGAGATTAAAATCTAATTAAACATATCTTATGAGACCACCATTGTCACTGCCTCCACTGTCATTGTCGTCATCGCTATCACCACCATCACCACTGCCTTTGGCAAAGGTGACAATGACGACAACAATGGTGATGGTGGCGATAGCGGCAGCAATGATGGTGGTGCTAGCAATGATAGCAGTGATGGTGGTGATGGCGATAGTAGCAATAGTCATAACAGTGGTGGTGGTGGAGGCGACGACAATGGTGGTCTCATAAGAGGTGTTTAATTTGAGTTTATTTCAGTCATTAATTGCTTTTAATAATAATCCAATGACTATTATTAATAGTTCTCATTTCTCATTTTAAGAAATTTCTCATTTGAAACCCCCCCTATAGAATAATACTAATATTAGTATATTTAGATACTAGTATACTAGTTTAAAAAGATTTAGACTTTATACTAATAATTAATAAAATAATCCAATGTATTTTGCACATTCAGAGGAGTACGTTTATGTTTCTACTTTACGAATGTGATATTTTTTGGGCATATCTAATAATATCAAGTTTTATTCCTATTTTGGCATTTATAATTTCTGGAATTTTAGCCCCGATTAGCAAGGAACCAGAGAAACTTTCTAGTTATGAATCAGGAATAGAGCCAATAGGTGATGCTTGGTTACAATTTTGAATCCGTTATTATATGTTTGCTCTCATTTTTGTTGTTTTTGACATTGAAACGATATAGGGTGGGGATCTAGGTACTCCAAGAGTAACTCTTGGTAGTGTTACTCTACTCAATAACTCTTGATATATATTGAATTTAAATTATCTAACTGTTGAATATTTTGATATGATGTCAAGGATCATGCACACCAAATTCTAGATAAATCAGACATTTGTAGTTAATTAATCTTCTAGGATTTATAAAAGTATATTATACGTTAATTTGAATTTATCTAATGAAGTACCAAATAGTTTTCAAACTTTATAAAAATTTGTATATTTGATCTACTCAATAAAATCCTTTAATTTAATAGTTTGATCGTTGAAATTTAATATATATCAAGAGTTATTATGTGAAGTAACTCTACCAAGAGTTACTCTTAGAGTAACTTGATCCCCACCCAATATATATATATATATATATATATATATATATATATATATATATGGAAAGGGATCAAATTACACCGGCATGACTTTTACTAACTATTATATCATAAATAACTTTATATAAAGGGTGAATTTTATCAATCCAACTGTTGAATTATAATTTTATATTACCATGGTTGTTTTTATCAATTTTTGTCAAAATTGAATCAATAAGAAGGTGATCAAATAGTTCATATTTTAGTATAATTTGAAAAAATATATATCATGTTGATTTTGATCTATGTGAATGATGTATTAAGTAATTTTGGATTAATATAAAATTTTGTATATATAATCTATGTGAAAGAAACTTTCAATTTAACGGTGGATTTTGTAAAAACATTATTTAATTAAAAGTTATTAGCTAGTGGAATGAGTAGAAGGGAATAAGCTAGGGAAAGATTCCAACGATTATATTTTATGGCAACAAATAAGTACTTTGAGTGCTAACCTTGGAGAATATGATAATAGGAGCTGAACCTGGCATTGGAGTTGGAGAACGTAACATCCCGAGCGCTAACGAGGGTGGGGAGTGATCGCCGGTGCAAAAGAGATGAGACACAGATAAGGAGCGGCTCCTGGCTTCTTTCTTATCCTCCAGGGTGATGTTTTCCTTTAAATAGTCAATAATAGGGGTCATCCAGCTCATCTCTGACTCTATTGTCATGACAAGATTAGGCTCGTGGATTGTTTGTTGGATGACCGATCTATTATTACCAGAAGACTTTATACTTGTCAGCTTAGACAAGATGTTGGCTCTCACGTTCTTCTCGTAGGGAATATAGACAAAATCTATGTTGTCAAAACTTGTGATAAGAGTATTGACTTTTGCTAGATATTTCTGCAACATTGACTCTTTAGTTTGGTATGTCCCCTTGATCTGTGAGATTATTAACTGTGAATCGCTACATGCACGCAACGTGGTTGCATCAATGTTAGATGCCATAACCAACCCAGCTATACATGTTTCATACTCTAACTGGTTGTTGGAAGAAGGAAATAAGACTGCTCCAACACAACTCTGTTCATCGATTCCAGCAATATGCTGGCTCCGCTACCTTTTTCATTAGATGACCCATCAACAAAGAAAGTCCTGGTCAAGGCTTTGGAAGAGGAATCTATTGGAGTCAACTCAGTAATAAAGCCGGGCAATGCTTGGGCTTTTAATGCCTGCCTTGTTTCACACTAAATCCCATGCTCAGATAATTTGATAGCCCAAGCCATCATCCTACTAGCTAGCTCAAGTCTGTGCAAAATATGTCAGATGGGCTGATCCATCCACACCACAATCTAATGCGACTGAAAATACAGTCTAAGCCGGTTCACTGCCATAACAAGTGCAAATACAACCTTCTCCATCTTTGGATATTTTGATTCAACACCTTGGAGTGCCCTGTGTACAAAATAGACTGAATTTTGTCTTTCTGGTGTCTCCCTTATTAATGCAAGGCTCACAGCTTCATCGACAACGGCCAAATACAAGTACAACACTTCACCCGACTCGAGTTAGTAAGTAAAGGAGAAGATGACAAAGTTTCTTTCAACTTTCTAAATGCAGCCTCACATTCCTCAGTTCATTAGAATAGTTTGCCCTTCCCCAAAAGCCAAAAGAAAGGAAGGGCATTCTACGCCAATCTTACAATGAACCTTGTCAATGTGGCTAAGCATCCGGTCTACTTCTGGACCTTCTTTACGTTCTGAAGGCTTTTCATTTCTAGTATAGCTCAACATTTTTCCGGGTTTAACTTAATGTCCCTCTCAGATAACATGTACCCCAGGAACTTTCTCGTCGAGACTCCAAATGTACATTTATTAGGGTTCAACCTTATGTTATACTTCATTAACTGAGCTAAAGTTTCCTCTAAATCTTGAAGGTGCGTTTAGGGAGTGGCACTCTTCAAGATTATATCATCAATATATACGTCTAAATTCTACCCTATTTTCTCCTTAAATACCTTATTCATCATCCTCGAGTACGTAGCTTCAACGTTCTTCAACCCGAATGACATAAGCTTATAACCATAATTGGCCTTCTCAGTCATGCAGGCAATATTCTCTTGATTGCTCGGGTAAAGCAGAATTTGGTTATATCCAGAGTAAGCACCATGAAGGACAGGTAGCGATACCTGGAGGAGCCATCCACCAATCTATCAATGTCAGGGAGAGGATACGAATCTTTTGGGCAGTGCTTGTTAAGATTAGTGTAGTCAACACGCATCCTTCATTTACCATTCTGTTTCTTAACTAGTACCACGTTGGTAAGCCAAGTGGTATATTTCACTTCCCGTATGAACCCAGCATTCAACAGCTCGTCGACTTGCCTCTCAATTTCCTGTAAGCATTCTAAGGCCATCTTCCTTCTTCGTTGGCAAACTGACTTTACTGAGGGATCTACCTCCAGTCGATGACAAAAGAAATTGGGATCTATCCCGGGCATGTCTACCAATTTCCAAGCAAACAGGCCAGCATTATTCTTTATGAGAGTTGATAGGTCCACCTTCATATTTTCACCTAGGTCGGCACTAATTTTCATGACCTAACTGACTTCCTTCCCAACCTGGACTGGAATGCACTCTCCTTGTGGCTCTGGACGGGGTATCCAAGTATCTCATTTTATCTCATCCCAGCAGTCTAACTCTGTTAATAATGCTTCACCTTTTCCAACGTTGGGTTTATATTCCAACTCGAATTTAAGGCCGACTTTAAAAGACTCTTTATAACATTCTCTTACCTTTTTCTGATCACCTCACAAAATGAGTACCTCCATGTTGTCGCCCACAAACTTCATTGCCATATGTGATACCGAGATAACGACTCCCAGAGTATTTAGCATCAGTCTCCCCAAAATAGCATTGTAGGAAGATTTAGCATCTACCACAATGAATCGAGTGGTCACAATCTTTGTAGAAGGCGGTTTTTCGAAGGTCACATGCTACTTTATATATCCAATCAGTGTAATGTGGTGCCTCGAGAATTCAATCAGATCTTTATTATATGGCATCAACTCGAATTCTAGAAATTTTAACTTCTTAAAAAGCTTGTAAAACATAACGTTGGTGGAGCTTCCAATATTCACTAAAAGCCTATGAACTTCTTTATTTTCCATAAGAGCATTTACCATAAAAGGATCATTGTGGTTTGATACGATGTCAACATAGTCGGAATCATCAAAAGTTAATGGTGGTGCCCTCTTCTTAGCAGGATTATCAACATCACGAATCCCTGAAGAGGTTGTCAATACTTTTCTGGCATGTCTTTTTCTTGCATTGTTCAACAAACCTTTGCCAGAGAATCCACCCGCTATGACATAAATGATCTCATGACTCCTTATAATGGAATGAGTGGGAGATCTTGTGCGTTGCCGAGACGACGATCGTCTTGGTGATTTTCATCGTATAACCTAAACCACAACGCCATCTCATGATGGCCAAGGTGGGGAATGACTCCTCAGAGGACTATGTCTTCATGGTGATCTCTCTCTCCTTGGGGAGAAAGCCCCCTTCTAGGACTCCTTGTTCTCTCCCTCTTTGGCGGTGGGGAATGTCGAAATCTGCCGTGGTTGTCTCCACCTTGTTTCATAAAGCGGCTAAGTCTTCCCCTCCTTATTAGTACTTTGATGGAGTCCTTCAGTTGGTAGCATTCATTAGTATCATGTCTTGACGCCTTATGATATCGACAATACATAGATTGATCTCCGCCTTCTCTATTTCTTAATGACTTTGAAGGTTTTATCCTTTCTTAAACGAATTCCACGTGGAAGACCTCATTCAAGATCCTTCCCTCGAGGTATTCAACGATGTGTATTCCTCAAATCTTGGTCCTCCCTTATACAAACCCCAGTCTTCATGACACAGCGGTTTGTCGGCTTTTGATGCTGGATTCTTCTTTTGCATTACAATCTCGATCGTTTTCACCTTCTCGGCCTCAAGTACGTTCTCATAGTTAATATACTTCTCTACCATCTTCTGGAACTCCTCCATTGTTGCTAGAGGCATTTTAGCAATCGACATAAAGAAACGCGAACCTTCCTTCACCCCGTCCTTTGCCAACATCAAGACCACTCTCACTTGTAAGTTCTTGGCCACCATTGCTTCTTGATTGAATTTGCTAATATAATCCTTCACTGGCTTATTCGAGCCTTGGCGAATCCTCTTCAGGTCTGCTTTAGTTTTAGGTTTGGCTTTGCTAGTCGGCAAAACAGTCCTAAACTTCTCCCTTAGCGTCATCCACGAGTCAATGGATCTCGGCTCCAAAGACTAAAACCATTTCAACACCATTCCCTTTAGCCAGAGTGGGAACGCTCTGCAAGTTAGTGAGGCAGAAGCTCTTTTATACAACATTATCGATTCGAACACCAATGGGTGATCGTTTAGATTGGTGGTTCCATCATACAACTCTAGAGAAAGCAGCTGTTGTGGCTACTTTGAAACCTGCAAATTCATAATCCTTGTGGAAAAAGGAAGGTTAAACAGAATCATCTCGTCATCTTCGTTCACCTTAACAGCCAAGTGTGCATTGTGCACCTCTTGCGTAGCGTGACTTGGCCTCAAAGCTGAGCTGCTAACCTCTTAGTGTGACCATAGCTATTCTTCATAGCTTTCTTATTCTCCCTCTCAGCTCGAAGTTCAACAATGACCCTTTCCTACTCCTTCAACGTCTCTCTCTACTGTTGCAGTAACGCAACAAGATAAGCCATAGTGACTCACGGTGCCTTTGGCTCAGAGATTGCTTTAGGCGTGACAGAAGTGGCTTCACCATCCTTAAGTGGTGGTGGAATCTTTAGTGGCGATGGTGCCTCAACAAACTTGCGATTTCTCGTGCTAACCATCACGAACAAATCTTCAAACAATGAAGAGAATTAGAAAACAATTCCCATAGACAAAGCCAATGTTGTGTGGTGAACATGAGGAACGATCTCTGATGAACTCCTACAGTGGTCACAAACGTCTCTAGGAATGGCACCTGCAAGGAATTTGATGCTTAAGTTTGTAAGGGCGCAAGAGTGAGTGAGAATGAGAGAGAGCGTGTGTCCTGATAAGTGTGGAGCCTTTTATATATAGTGTTTTGGAGGGAAATATGGTTAAGGTTGGGTGCCACGTGACAGCATGCGTTTGGGTGCCTCGTTACACATTTTCCTTGCTGTTAGGTGTTTTTCATGCCATGCCGGGGTAAGCATGAAACTCTGACCAAGGTGAGCTAAGTAGTACCATCCAGGATACATGTGGCTATGCTAACCAAGATAGGTAATGAAGTAAGCGAACTTAGGCTTAGCGTCTGGGTAACCACTAGAACAATTGCCCCCAAGCCGATGATGCTCGGAAAAAGCATCGTCATCTTAAAACTTTGCAGTGGTACTAGAACATATCTACATCTGATATGAGATATAAGACACCTCCATTCGGAATGGGGAAGACAGTGGGATGCTATTGCATAGATATAAGTTCATAGACCTTAATGAATATATATATATATATGTATACATATATATATATATATGTATACATATATATAAGTGAGTCTGGTGGTTCCAGGAATCGATGAGTCAAGTAAGGTGATTCTGAGAATCACTAAGTGCATGTTTGCATAACCATGGAGGCAAACGTGAATGGACATTTTGCCAACGACACTGCAATGTTACTTCTGTGTTTATTGCACTGGAAAAAGGGATTGTCCATTTGAGGTACCTCAAATGACAATTCAAACACACCTTGAGTAGTAGAGTCAAGTACTTAGAATATAAGTATTTGGGCATGAAAATTATCGATTCCTTTTTAATTATTTGTTTGAATTGAATGTCTTATACTTTTAAAAAAAGTTTTTTTATGAACTTATTTTGCAGGTACCATGGTTGTTTTTTTGGTTATCGCATCGATTGAGAACATCCACTATTTGCCAACATTTTTAGAATTTTTTTTATTCACTGGGACAATGTTACGGACACCTAGGAAGCTTAAAGACTTAGTAGTTTTTTAGTAATATTTTTGCTAGTTAGTTCCTTCTTAGAATAAAAGACCAGTTGTGGTTAATTTAGTTGTTTCTTTTATTACTCAATTTTTTTAGACTCCTGGGTTTGAGAATGATGCTTTTACTATATTTGTAAGGATTATTAATATTTTTTTCAATGAGGAATTATTTCATACCAGTTCATCTCTTAAATGTCAATTTTGTAAATATTTTAGATTATGTTTATTGTGGGTTATTGTTGTAACAAAAGGCATTACAAATTATAATGAAAAACAATTAACGACTGAGATTAAAACTTAATCAAACATCTCTTATGAGATAACTATTGTTGTCACCTCTACCACCACTACTACTATCACCACCGTTGTTGTCATCGCTACCACTGCTACTGTTGTCGCCTTTCCCACCACTACCATTGTCATCACCGCCACCACCACCGTTGCCATCTCTAGGGCGACGACGACGACAACGATGGTAGTGACAGTAATGGTAGTAATAGTAACAATAATGGTGGAAGCAATAATAGTGATAATCTCATAAAAAAAAAATTAATTAAATTTTAATCTTATTTGTTAATTATTTTTAATTATAATTCAATGACTATTATTAATAATTCTTATTTTTTAATTTTAAGAAATTTCTTATTTGAAACGCTACATATATACCTGGTGATTGAACAGATAGCGCCGCATCTCGCTTTGATGCTCGGGCGTCAAGACTTCATTGAGGGCCCCAGTCACCGATAATCCAATCACCTACACATAAATCAAGAATGCACTTGTGAGTTGTGAGGCTTCCTTACTTCGATTGACACATATTTTGCTCGTCCCCAAATAATTGATGATCAGTTTGTTTTTACTTACATTAGTAAGTAGGAGTATTAGCATGAGCACCTAATATGGAAAGTTAATTTGGTTCCGCAACGTGCGTGCATTGGAGAATAAAGTGGTAATCGTTGGGATGAGAATGGGTTGAGTGTAAGTAGGATATTAATTATAGTACTCATTTCTCTACTTATGTTTTAAAAAAAAATCTTGTAATTAGTTTTATACTTGTGTGGGTCGTCAATTACTTATATACTTGTATCTGTACTTGTTATTTGCACTTTTTTTAAGTGTAAAATTAATAAATTAATAAAAATATTAATTAAAAATTAAAAATTGAATTGAAAAATCTTTCTTAAATCATCCAAACATAATGATACAAGTAACATTAGGAACATAATCATTTAGTATAATCATTTTTAAATGTGATATTCTAATTCTTATAATTGATTAAATTTAACAATAAATTTTAAGAACAATTATATAATATAAAATATAAAATCATATATAAATTGATTGCACTTAAATCACTTTTGTTTTATAAATTGTTAACCGTTGCACAATTAAGTTTATGAATTGATATTTAACGTACTATACGTAAAGAATTTCACTTTAATGATAGATCATGCTCATAGTGCACCACTTACAAGTTACAGAATAAATAGGAAGAATATGTTTTGGACGGCATAGAATTGGAATTTTTTGCATAATAGCTCAGATTGTTGCATAATGTAACTTAAGTATTTAACTTATAATGAAATGAGAGGGAATTTAACAAGTCTAATCAAGATTAATACTAGTCTATCACAATAAGTACGATTTGGTGAGTTAATGATACCTTAATTAGGCCAACATAAATATAGGAATGTCAAGTATGATGCTTGTAGATTATGCAGAGCTTTTCTGCATAATTTGAAAGTGATCACCTTATAATTTGTCTCTAACATGTAAGAATAAGTAATCAAACTAAAATAATTAAAATAATAATTAATAATATGTATACTTATAAATATGAGATATTTCAATTAAATAATTATATATAGGTGCGGATATAGAATGGGTTAAACAATTAAGAAATTAGTGTAAGAATATAAAAAGAAGGGTATCATTTGCAATCTAAAAAAGTTTCAGAAAGTGAGTTATTTTGCTTAGTAACTCCCTCTTGCACCGCCACCCCCCCGCCCCCCCTTTCTCTCTCTGTCTATCTATACACACACACACACATTGAATATCTCACCATAATCATAATAATAATATGATCCGAATTATAAATCTATCTCACCATAATCATAATAGTAATATGATCCGAATTATAAATCTTTAATTAAAATAATCTTAAATTTTCTCTATTATAAATATATGTTCATACATAAATTCAGTAATATATACAATAAATTGCCACTTATTTTGCAAACGTAATTTTAATTAATAAGACTATGAGAAAAATCTCTTAGTCTTCTCAAAAACAGACTATGAGAAAAATATTAAAATAAATTAGAACATTAATTTTATAAATATCTACTTATATAAATTATTAAACTTATAAACTATTAAAATAATAAGATATAAATTAGATTAAAAAAACTATGGAAAAAATTAGTATAATAATTCCTCAAATATCCACATTTTCAAATATGAATGATTTGATAATTCTATAAATAAAATTACATATATTACATATATATGTAAATTTTGTTTAAATTGAATTAAATTACTTTTCAAATTTGTGTTTAAAATTTGGTCCAAATCAATAAAATTTGATTATTTTAGTTTTCAATTTGTTTATTTTTTATTTATTTTCAATTTTTCAGTTTGATTCTTGTGATTTGTAATAAATTAGAAAACATAGCAAAGAAAATTGAAAATAAAAAAAAGGAAGGGGAGGGAATACCAAAATAGAACTCAAAATTCAATGAGTACAAAACTAAGTACTTTTAAAGTCGAAAACAGTATCAAATTTAAGGCCAAGGAAAAAACGGTACATGAGATTATAGTGAATTATTAAGTAGATCTTTAATCTAAGCCTTTCATTTTAATTTAATAGTTGAGATTGATCATTCTCATTTTTTAAGAAGATTGATGTGATAATTGAAATATTTTAGGGCTCGTTTGGAGTGGTTATGAGTTGGTTTTTAGTTTTCAAATGTAATTTTCAAAACAAAATGCGTTTGACTAAAATGAAACTGAAATGGTTTTTAACTCTATTTCAAAAACCTTTTACATTCATTTTCAAAGAAAAAAAGATTTATGAAATTGGATTTTAGTTTTTAAAAAAATACACATCTATATTTAACAGTGGTCCTTCTTGGCACCACTGGCATTGCCACCACTGCCATCGACACCACCACCACTGCCACCACCATTGGCATCGCCGCCACCACCACTAACAACTGTCGTCACCATTACCATTGGCATCGCTACAATTGTCATCATCGACACTATCACAATCGTTACCGTCATTGCCACCACCATCACTATCGCTATCACCACCACTATCACACAAACATATTCTTAAACTAATTTTAACAAAATATGAAATTTTAAAGTGAGTTTACTTTGAAAACAAAAATTAGGAAAAACAAAACTAAAACTAATTTTTAAAAATTTAAAAACTAGTTGCAGTTTTAAAAATTTTAAAACTCAACTAAAAACCACCCCAAACAACCCCCTAAAATGTGATAATTAGAATCTTGTAGAGATTTGATGGTCAAGTGAGGTTTTAACGAATTATTAAATAAGTCTTTTAATATAGGCATTCCATTTTAATTTAATGGTAGAGTTTGTCATTCTCATTTTCACTTATGAAAGCTATTCTTATATGATATATTTTGTGTGTCTCTGTGTGTGTGTATAAGTAAGGTTGTTGGGTTTGTTGTAGGGGGATTTTTCTATCTATTGGGGTTAAATTAGTAATTTAATTTTCATTATTTAAAAATTATCATAAATGATTTATTTAAATTTTAAACTTTTAAAAAATGTTATAAATGTTTTTTGACATTGAGAATAGTCGAGGTTAAATTAGTAATTTTAAATTTAATATTTTAATTATTTAAAAAATTATTATAAATACTTTCTTGAAATTTTAAACTTTTAAAAAATGTTATAAATGTTTTCTTGAAATTGGGAATAATTAGAGTTTAATTAGTGATTTCATATTTACTAATTTTAATTATTTTAAAATTATTATAAATATTTTCTTGAAATTTTAAACTTTTAAAAAATGTTATAAATGCTTCTTGAGTAGTGTAGAATAAAGAAATATTTTCAATAGCTTTTATATTTTTATTTTAAATTTTATAATCAAAGTGTTAGACTATAGTGAGGAGGATGAAGTTGCCACTATAGCTAAAACTATTACTTTACATATATATTTTAGGTAAGAGGTTGGTGTTTGATACAAACTTGACCGCCTAAAGGCTTATTTAGTGGCCATGATATGATAAGATAGAATAAGATAACTATTCTATCCCATTGTAATCCGTTGTTTATTAGGTCAATAGAATATGAAAATGTATCCCTCCTCATAAGTGTATTTCTTATCCTGAGTGAGTTAGGAAAGAACATGATAGGATAAGTTCTCTCTTTCTGTCTCTATCTATCTATCTATCTAACCCTTAGATCAATATTAAAAATATAATAGATAATTAAGATTAAAACCTTATTAAAAACACATCTTATTTCAAAAAAAATAAAAATATCGTTACCACCGCTGTTATCAAGTAATCTGTGAGTCTGTAACTCGGTTTTATACCCGAGCCTCTTGTACAGAATGATAAGAAGAATAAAAGTTTCTCCCATGTAATTTTATTAATTAATAATAGACATAAAAATTTCATGCATAAAAATCCCACATAATAGAATATGGTTCCTCTTGAATCTATGAAATGGGAATGTTACCAAACCAGGTAGAAGAAATAAAGGGCCGGAATTGTCACCAGGCCAAAATCCATCCTCGGCCTGCAAGGTTGAGTAAGATCTCAAGGCTCTTTTCAGTGTGGTTCCCACAAGTTCCTCAGTTATATCTTGCTCGCTTTCAATTTTTATCATACTTAATTTCATCTTTAAGCCTTGTTCTCTTTCAAACTGTGAAAGGCATATAAAAACGAAAGGAAAAATATTCAGCAGAACAATAGCTAATTTTTTTTTTTATTGAATGAACAATAACTAATATTTATATATATAATAAGCAACAACATATATGAACAACATTAAAAACAAAGGAAAAAACAAAACTATCTAATGAGTCTCTTTATTATATGGCATACGTAAAAGATGAACAACGGAATAGTGTAAATTTTGAACTGAAGAGAAACACATGTATATGTGTACGCGTGTCTATCTATGTATATATGTACATGTATCTAATTAAACAAGATAAATTTTATCGTGTCTACATATTTTAAAGGGTATTGGTGCCTTCGTTAAGCAGATCAATAAATAATAAACACATGTACTTATAATATGTGCCTTATGAATAACATAGAACTAATAATATGACTTATTGTTTAAGATTTTGTTATTTTTTAAGAGAAAATAGGTTACGTACTGACAATGTAAAGTAGTTTTACATTATCAACTAGTCACAAACCACCATATATGGTAAGTTTATTGACTTTTACATTAATTATCTTAAAAGTCATACTAACGATGATTTCTAATTGGTAAACAGTATAAAACTTTTTATACTGATAGTGTATAACAATTAAACTCATTTTTTAATTGTTAAATGATTCCTACAATTACTTTGGTTATCCATTCCATTTACACTTGTATATTTTTCATATTTAATATTTGAATTGAAAAAAACAAATTGAAATAAACCTCAATGAAATTTTCTGTAATTATAAAATTTAAAACAATATCAAAACTAAATTCTAACTCATTTATGATATGATTTTAATGTAGAAATAGTTGTTTGTTACTTGGTTCAGGATGAAAAGTTACCCATATTCTCTTAAAGTTAAAGTTGAAGGTGTATGCACCTGGAGTCTCATTAAGAGATCAGAACTGTGCTTAGATTTGAAGCGATTCTTGTTAAATTCTTTTCGAACTTGTTCCACTTGAGATCGCTCTTCTTTGGTTCCAAGATGTGGATCGAACTCCCAGAATTGTCTTCCAATATGATTATTCACGCTTCTAATCCACTCGTCCTCTTTGCTCTCTGAAAGCTTCAGTTTCCACATCTTCACTCCCTTCTTGTCTTTGATATTATAGCAATAATTAGTTGTTGAGAGTCACACATGCAAGCCAAATATAATGGAAATATTTCGTCTAATACGTGTAGTTGATTAAAAAGATTATGCAGGGTACTTTGAGTTTAAAAACAACTGAAAATTCAAAGTTACGTTTGAGAATAAATTTTCAAGACAATTTAGGGGGCTCGTAAGACACAGGAGAATTGAACAAATGATAAAATTTGATAAACATATTTACACATACCTTATCAATTAAGGGATCGACTTTAAGGTGTTTCCTCTTATGGGGGTGCTAACAAACAAAGGAATTTTTGAAACAGAATGTATTTGTTCTAAATTAACAACAGAAATTGAGCTTAGTATTGGTGATATGATTGTGGGAATTGGACCTTTTATAAGCAAACGTAGGAAGCTAAGAAACCTTTATGAATAATTTTAGATTTATGTTATTCCTATAATAATTTTTATAATGTTATATTTTTGTTTTCTCAATCACATCACACTACTTATCTTATTATACGTATACATTTGAACATTTCTTTCTATTCTTCCTGTTTCTCTTTCTTTTGCATAAAATATTATATATTATGAAAAATTAATGTAGAACTAACATTTCTCTGATTTTAATTATTTCACTTACATTATTTTTTAAATAAATAACTATGCCTATAAAATTATGAGTTAACACCAAAACTATATATTGTTAAAAAAATAAAAGTAAAATAATTTCATTAAAAATTAAATATTTATTATACTTTTCTAATTACAAATAACATATAATTTATGATTAATTTTGTTTAATCTATATTGTACAAAAAATCATTAAATACCACTGAACATGTAAATCAATAAACATGGAGTTGTTTCAAGTTAATTACTAGTCTTGAGTTCAAGTCATGATTATATAGTTGCATTAAATACTCAACGAAAATTTTGCTGTCTATAACAATCTTATTCAGTTCAAGTAAAATTGTCTTCCATAAAAAATATATGTTGTTTGTACAAAAAAATTATTATATATAATGAATTAAAATAAGTTAATTGTGTGTGTGTATATCACACACGAAAGTGTGGTTGACACATGACAGTGTCGCGCTTTAAAACGCTATCATGCCGTACAGCACGATTGTCAATTACTAAATATAGCCTTGTAGGGTATATTGCTATATGAGTAAATGTAGCCTTGTAGGGGTGTTTATGAGATGTGATAGGTGGGTAGTTGGGTGGGTCAATGATGCAAAATTCTTGGCCCATTTTCTAGTTGGATGAAAATTGATATAAATAAGACGCTGCCGTGCACGATTGTTAATTGCTAAATATAGTCTTGTAGGATTAATTGCTAAATGAGTAAATGTGACCTTGTAGGGATGTTTATGAGATGTGATATGTTGGGCGGGTCGGTGATGCAAAATTCTTGGCCAATTTTGTAGTTGGATGCAAAATTGATACATATAAAGCTCTGTTGTGCCGTATAGCACAATTGTCAATTGCTAAATATAGCCTTGGAGGATTAATTTCTTGATGAGTAAATGTAGTCACATCTCATGAACACTCCTACTAGGCTACATTTATAGTGTGTTTGGAAAAATCACAAAATCAATTCTATCCCATAAAATTATGGTAATACCATAAAAAAGTAGAAGCATCTATTTGTTGCTTCAATTTCACCATAAAAAAATAATTGGTTTTTTCACACCATGAATTTATTCCAAACACACTCATACTCGTTTAGCAAATTAATCCTAGAAGGCTATATTTAGCAATTGACAATCATGCTATACGACATGATCGCGTTTTAAAGCGTGACACTTTCATGTGTCACAACACTTTCGCAGTTTTGCTCCCAAATGTCCTCTTTATAATTGTGTGTTTATATATACACAAATACATAGTTACACAAACTCTTAATCCACTAAGGTCGTTGGTCTAGTGATAGAGAGTTTGGATGGTTTGCATAATGTGGCAGATTTTAACTTCATTACCAACATTATACACACACACACACACAAAAAGTAGTCACACAATAGGAAGGTCTCCACAAAACAAAATGTAGGTTAAATTATTTTAGGTATCATGTTTAAACTAGTTATTATAAAAATTAATAAATTTATTATATATTAACATGTGATTGAATGAGAGTGTAAAAAATTATACACTATTAACATATTTTAATTAAATTCATAAAATATAATAAAAATTGAATAACACATTTTTTAAGAATATTTTTAAAACATTTTTTGTCATTAGTTCTTAGAATATTGGTTTTGACTTAACTCAATCTCAAAAACCAACTCATATGGTGAGGATTACCCCTCCACTTATATACGCTATCTTGGTACTATCTCTAGTTGATGTGGAACTTGAGTGTTTTTGAATACACCTCCTCACGCTCAGCATTATTGGACTTGGTATGTAGATAATATAGTAGGTGACCCATTAATGGATTTAGGATAAATTCTGATATCATCTTAAAATATAGATTTAGGTTAACTCAACTCTAAAAACTAGCTCATAGGACGGAGATTGTCTCCTACTTATATACTCTATCTTAACATTATCTCTAGTTGACGTGAAACTTGAGTTTTTCTCAATATTAATTGAAATTCACTAATCACGTAGATTTCATTGGATTCTACTTTCTATCTATTCAGTGGTTTTCACTTTAATTTCAAATGTTTTCATTCCTCTAAAAATAAATATAACGTGTTGAGAAAACAAGAGTTGGTGAGGCGGGGGCTGGAACACTTGTGAGGCCACAGAGTATTTGCCGTCGCATGTTGTTGACTTATTGTGATAATTTGCTATAGATATTTAATATTTCGGTTCTCTTTAGAGAAAGCGAAGATAGGATATGAATGATAGTGTAAAGTAACTATTATGTATAGTAAGTTTGTTAAACTTAATAATAATTACTTTACTAGCTATATTAAATATAATTTTTAATTAGTTGACAATATAAAATTTTTTATATTAATAATGTATATCCATTAAATTCTTAGAAAAATGAGAATAATAAGGAAAGGTGTAGTGTGTGGTGGTAAGAACTTCCACGTCAATCACAAGGAAATGGAATAATAAACGTTGATTTCATAATGGGGTGGATTGGAATGAAAAGAAAAGAGATAAGAACAAGAAAACAAATTCTTAGAATGAGTTTGGTCTAACTAAATCTCAAAACATAGCTTATAAGGTGAGGGTTATCCTTCACTTACATATATACTTTAAATAGGTTCTGATACTAACTTAGAATATGAGTTTGGGTTTAACCCTATTTCAAAAGCTCTCTCATTGGAAGGTTACTCTCCACTTATATATTCTATCATTGCATTATTTTTAGTCGATGTGGAACTTGAAATTTTAATTAAATTCACTAATGATGTAGATTTCATTGGATTCTACTTTCTTTCTATTCAGTGGTTTTCACTTTAATTTCAAATGCTTCCATTCCTCTAAAACAAATATAACGTGTTGAGAATATAAGAATTGGTGAGGTGGGAGCTGGAACATTCATGACGCCACAGAGTATTTGGGGTAGCATGTTGTTGACTTGGGATGAATTTTGCTATAGATATTTAATATTTCGGTTCTCTTTAGAAAAAGAGAAAATAGGATATATATTGATAGTGTAAATTATTTTTATACTGTCATTCAATTACAAACTATTATGTATGATAAATTTATTAACTTTGATAATAATTACTTTATAAGTTACATCAAACATAATTTTTAATTAGTTAACAATATAAAAACTTTTACATTAATAATGTATACCCATTAAATTCTTAGAAAAATGATAAATGAGAATAATAAGGGAAAGGTGTAGTGTGATATTGCAGTATGGTGGTAAAAACTTCCACGTCATTCACAAGAAAATGAAATGATTAGAAAATAAAAAGAAAAAAGTAAAGAGCTAAAATTGACAAATATAATAAATAATAATGTGATAGAAAAAGTAAAAACAATAAAAAAAAAGTGATAAAAATAAAATAGAAAAGAAAATAAATATATATTGAGTATTTTCCACAATGGAAAGTCACTCAATTACCCATGTAATACGCGCATGTCCTAAACTCTATTCAACTTGCAACCTTAAATTTGGAGGGGCCTTGAGCTCTTACATCAACATTTGGGAGATATTATTAATGGTTTAATTAGATTAGAAGTAAAATAAAAAATAAATAAAAAGACTAAAAATAAAAGAAAATTAGAATAGAAAATATATACTATTTAGATGAGTAGAACTACAAAAATGAAAAAAAAACTATTTGAATGAGTGGAAGAGAGAAAATAACTAAATTGTATGAAAGTGTTTCTTTCCAAATTAAAAATAAATAAATTTAACCTAAAAAAGCAAACTTTTATTCCATTATTTTTTTCTTAACATATTATTATTTAGGATAAATATGTTTTTTAATCTTTCAAAAAATATAAATAAATAAATAAATAAATAAATAAATATAAATATATATATATATATATATATATATATATATATATATATATATATATATATATATATATTTGTTTCTAGTCTTTCAACTTTAAAATGTCCTATTTTGATGTCCTAATTTTAGAAATGTGTTGTATGTGATTTTTTTCTCATTAACACCGTTATGTAGAAGTTTTTTTTTATTATTATTACCAAGACACATACTAATTAATAGTATATATGATAATAATATAAATTGTATTGATCTACCTTCATAAAAAGGTTGATTTATAATATATTCTTAAAATATATAGAAGTAATAAATGAAGAATTGATTATCGTTAACATAATAAAAAATAATGTATCATAAAATAATGTATTATTTTTTGTTAAATTTACAATAAAATGTTTTTATATAATAACGTATTTCATTTTACTCATGTATATTACATTAAAGTTAGAGACATAATAATAATAATAATAATAATAATAATAATAATAATAATAATAATAATAAATTACATCTCATATTATAATGACTCTTAGTCATTTAGTAATTAATTGTTGAAAAAAATTTTCTATCTATTGTGTTTATTTAGTTTGATGGCTATTAATCTTTTGATGGTATAAATACAAGTTTTATATTATTATGCAAGGCACATGTGGTACCATTAAAATTTTCTTCCCTAATACCTAATAATAAAAAAGTGAAAAATACTATATTTTAATATATGTGATTTAAAAACCCACTTTCTATTAAATGTTCCACTAATTAATATGATTTAATACATAAATAAAACAATAAATAATTAAAAAATAAATGTCTAAATTACCCTAGTTGGGAAGGAAAAAAGTAGAGGTGACAAAACGGGATACCCAAATCAAGTTAAATCATGGTTTGTTCTCCATCCATGATTTTCAGTTTTCATAGATACTAAAAGGAGAAAAAAATATTTTTGATCACTATTATTATTATTATTATTAAGTTAATTTAATAATGAAATACGATGGCTTTTATATTGTAGAAATTAAAGAAATCCTAATTTAAAGTGTGAAAAATTGGTCTCGACCATAACTATTGAAAATAGTAGAAAATTGTTTTAATTTCATTTTGGCTTAATTGCACTGTGTGCCACCTAAGTTTCATCATTTTGTAGATTTTGTCACGGCATTTTTTTCTGTCGCATTTTGCCACTCTATTTTTGAAATCTTTCAAATTTTGCCCAATCTTATGAATTTTTATTTAACGAACAGTTGATGAATGGGAAAAATTTGCAAGATTTCAAAAATAGGATAGCAAAATGCAAGAGAAAAGAAATGTGGTGGCAAAATTCGTAAAATGATGAAACTTGGGTGGCACAAAGTACAATTAAACCTTTCATATTTTATAGTAGTAATCATAAATTTGTTGAACATAACCTCTAAACATGTCATTTACTTCAAGGGTTTTGATGAAGACAAAGCCAACGTCAAGAAAGCTTCTGTGGCACCCTTTACCCCAAAACTAATTATTAAATGAATATTATGAAAATATAATATACTCTTTATTTGCAAAAAAAAAAAAAAGGACAATTTAGAATCTTTCTCTTCACATGGTAAAGGACATCACATGCACAACTCACATTTACTAAAACTCCATAAGATACTTTAGTGATTAACTAAAAGATGGTGGCTTATAGTTGGCCATACCAGTCTTTGGGAAATAAACCAATTTAAAGAAATAAAACCATTAATCTAAAGTTCAAAAGCTGAAACAATAAATAACTAAGACCCCAATGTCTCATTACTATTAGAGTTGACAAAACTGAAAGATGTTGTAAAATAAACTGCAATGTCGTCAATGACTATACCCTAAGACTCCTTCTCAAGGTCCTGCTACACGTTATTTGTGTATCACAGACGTAGACAGAAAACACTAGAAAATAAGGGAGTGAGATACATCTCACATCATGCTCAAAGTATGACAATGGAGACATGTAAAATACACATTGTCGCAACTAGGGTCATGACGAGATGGCAAAAATGATATTAAAAAACAGAGGAGTCGCCACCATAATTTATTAAGGAAAAACATGGAAAAACCCTAAAAAATAGTCTTGAACCAAAGATTGTATTTGGGAGTCGATTACGCATAGGGAAGGTGTTAGCACCCTATGGCGTCCGTTATAAAAACGGTTACCCTTTAACTTAATGTGTGAAAATATTAGTTGTCTTATCCTTTTGCTTATAAAATTATTAATCCATTTTTATTTAAATTTTATTATGGATTTATTTTGAAAAATAAATAAATTATTATTACTGTTTTATTTTTATTGTTTTTGAGATCGACAAGAGTGGGCTCCTGTTCATATGTATCCTCTGGTGTAATAAGAAAATCAAACTCACATAGTTCTTTGGATAGAAAATTATTTTATGGGTTGATGTTTTTTAGTTTATAAATTTTTTTATTATTTTTATTATTTTTTAATAAGGATCATTAAGACGTTAAATCTTAAACATTATAGAGTATTATCCACAACGATAGGCAGCCTAATAGATGCATAATACTCTTGCAAAGCAAAATTATATAAGATTTTGTGATATTCAAGTAGATCATAGACCCAACATGAATAAAAAAACAAATTATTAATTAAAATTAAACTTAGATAAAGCTTTTGTGATATTCAAATGAATCCTAGACCCAACATGAATGATCACTAAATCTACATTTTTTATTATTATTTTTATTTAAAAAAAAAAGAAATTCCAATTAAACAACTATTAATTAAAATTTGACTTTAGATAAAGCGTTTGTGATATTCAAATAGATCCTAGATCCAACATGAATAATCACTAAATCCATATTTTTATTTTTTTTAAAAAAGTTAACTAAAAAAGTGATTAATTGTTTTCAAGAGAAAAAAGAGAGTTAAAAGGATACAATACTTGAAACAAAAGGATGCCAACGCTTAAACTTATACATTTATTTTTATCATTACTTTAGAAAGAAATATTAATTAGATTCTTGGCTACCTTTGGATCATGACGTAAAAGGGGGCATATTTAAAGCCTAAGGCATACTATTCTAGCAAAAATCGTTGACCCATCTTTTTGTTTTCGCGTGACCCAACATATATGAAAGAAGCCACCTCTTCCCCCAGGCAAGATGCGTTGTGGGCCAGGCCCATCCTCTTATCCATTACGGACTGAAAGGGGTATATCCCTCTTTTCCATTTCATGTTCTTTGCCCTATGGTTTCTCCAAACTCGCAGAGGAACGCCTAGAGGTGGTGACACAAGTGAGCCACCATGCCCCTTAGCTTTGGTAGTAATGCCCTGACGGAGACGAGGAGGTCTCATGCGAGAACGAAGACTACACATAGATGGCAGCTACGTGCGACGACCAACGTCAGTGGTCGACAGTGACCGGTGCCATGCTGGCGTGACGATTGACGCACGACGGCCAAGGCTCAGTGGCTGAGAAGAATTTTGTATGGCTTCACGAAAACGACAACACCGGATCTGGAAAAAGAGAAATCTCGCGAAACCACTTTGCAACAAGGCGGCGATGACCGACAACCCCACTATGGTGGCATGAGAATTAATGCGAAGTGGCGGAATCGTGAGAGGGCACCATGGATGGTGATGAAGTGGTGGAGCCACGAACAGAGAGAACGTAGCCGGCGGCAACTTGTAACAACCCGCATCTTAAGGACGCAGTGGTTAACACAAAGACCCCATGTCTTGGCGTCGAGATGTAGACAATGGTAGTCGATGAGCCCCGGATTATAACTCTTGATTTCGTTTAGTGTCTCTGTTCTGTGATATCAGTTTGGAGCACCTATGTCTATGTTACGATCAATCATGGGGCCAATATCTTATGTTTACATGGAGGTTCTGGATTTGATTTGAAAATACTGGATAAAAGCGATTCCTCTAAGATTGATGAATATTTGAGCAGTGTATGCCAAATGCATGTTAATAGAAAAAATACAGAAGCAAAATATGAAAGTAGTTTATCAAAACAGAACAGTAACACAAGATAGCATGGAATTTTAGAATAAAACAAAGTAAATAATAACAATCAATAAAGCAAACAAAGAGTGAATTAAATTAAGAAGATGAGTATAGAGTAGCTTGGGTTGAAGCACGCAAAGCGCTATTCTTAGAGAGAAAACGCCTCCACTGAACTGGTAATTAAAATTGATGCGCCCCTCTCCCAAGATATGTCAACCCGCTGGATCAATTGTGTGCAGCAAAGGACCCCGAACCAATGAACACCAATGCTCCAAAATTCTTTTTTTCAGTTGCAGTAAATAATAAATAATTTTCTGTATGTTGTGTATGTTCTGCATATATTTTTCTTCAACTGGCTGGGATATATATCAACCAAACCGGTAGCATAACGTGCAGCTCCAATAACGTTCATGCACCCAAAATAATAGGGAAACAGCCAACATGCAGGAGATGCAAAAAAGACTTGGTCAAAGTGACCAAAGGGGGGCTAACGGAAAGAAAAAACTGTTAGCTTCCTTTTTTTTTTTTTTCTTTAAACTGATTCCAAAAAAAAACTTTTTGATTTAAATTTTAAATTATAAATAAATAAAAATATTTATCAACATTCCCCCACTAATTTAAAATTTTAAAAAAATATTAAAATATAGTGAGAAATAAAACAACAACTTTTGTGGAGCATAAGATATTATATTTTCAGTACAAGGAACCTTTCGGGTTTGAGCCTTATACTTAGTGTATATGAACTTCTACCTGAGAAAATATAGAGACTTGATTGTCTTGAGCTACATCCCCTTTAACCAGGCTTTAGAACATAACACATACAATACGGGTGTTCATTTGAGTTCTAATTAGTGGTTGCGCATTACGGCCTTGCGCATGTATCTTGTTTCGTGAGTGTCATTTAGAGACTTGCCCATGCCTCACAGTGGCGGCCCCACCACCACACTCACTAGGTGAACCCTCCCAAGGTTGGTCTATGACCTCCACCCCTACAACTATTATCATCGAGTCCATTAAGAGGTCTTTTAAATTAAACACAATAAAATGTATATGTAAATACCTCAACCTTATTATAGCTATAGTTTAGAGTACACCTTGTCATAAGAATGGGACATGCAACAATTTTGCAAAATAAAATGGTGTACTTTAGTCAACAACAACTTCGTTATTACCCATTGAACTCCATTCATGGGATTGCCATTCATTTGGAGACGAGTGTCCATTGTTGTAACTAGTTGATGGGCTTTAGTCCTATTCCCCTCGACAATTCTAGAACTTGTTGACACGTCAACCCTTTTGTGAGCGAATCCACAAGATTGTTTCCAGACCTGAGAAAGTCAAGGGAAGTAACACCATGAGATATCAAATTTCTAATAGACCTATGTCTTATTCTCAAGTGTCTTCTTTTTTCATTGAAGTTCTTGCTAGTAACTTTAGTAATAGCAACTTGACTGTCACAATGCATAGAGATAGGAGGTATAGGTTTATTGAGCATTGGCAAATCACATAGAAGATTTTTAAGAAATTCAGCTTCACTACTAGCAGTATCTAAGGCAATTATTTCATCTTCCATAGTAGAACGAGAAATAATAGATTATTTTACAGATTTCCAAGATATTGCACCTCCAGCTAAAGTAAACACATAACTACTAGTTGATTTTGTTTCCTCTGAATTAGAAATCCAATTTGCATCACTAAAGCCTTCAATAACAACAGGATAATGAAAATAGTGGATGCCATAATTAATAGTTCCTTTAAGGTACTTAAATATCCTTTCTAGTGCTACCTACTGTGAATGAACAGGATTATAAGTATATCTTCCTAATCTACTAACTGCATATGTAATGTCAGGTCTAGAGTAATTTGTCAAATGTAACAAAGAACCGATAATTTGAGAATATTTAAGAGGAGAAATGCCTTCATCCTGTATTTTTCTTTAACTTTATACTAGAGTCAAAGGGAGTAGAGACATGTTTCACATCAAAATAATTAAACTTCTTTAATAATTTTTCAACATAATGTGATTGTGTCAAAATAATACCATCATAATTCTTTATTAATTTAATACCCAAAATAACATTAACAGGACCAAGGTCCTTCATTTCAAAGTTGCTAGACAAGAAAGACTTCACATCATTTATAACATGCAAATTACTACCAAATATTAGAATATCATCCACATAAAGACATAGGGATAACACATAAATTATTATCAAGTTGTTTCACATAAACACATTTATCACTGTTATTAAACTGAAACCCATATGATAAAACAACTTGGTCAAACTTTTCATGCCATTATTTTGGTGCTTGTTTTAAACCATATAGAGATTTAACAAGCTTGCAAACTTTCTTTTCCATTCCAGGTTCTACAAACCCTTCAGGTTGATTCATATAAATTTCTTCTTCCAAGTTACCATTTAAAAAAGCAGTTTTGACATCCATTTGGTGTATTTCTAAATTAAAAAGCACAAGCAAGTGCAATTAAAACTCTAATAGTAGTAACATTAGAAATAGGAGAATATGTATCAAAGAAATTTACAGCTTCTACTTGTTTATAGCTAATAACAACAAGCCTTGCCTTAAATTTTTCTGTAGATCCATCAGTTCTTAGTTTTTTTCGAAAAACCCATTTACAACCAGGGGGAAGATCAATTAAAAACCAAGTTTTATTGGCTTTGATAGAACTCATTTAATCATTAATGGCTTCTTTCCAAAAAGGTGCATCAACGGACCTTATGGCCTCACTATAAGTTTTGGGATCATCTTCTAACAAACAGGAACAAAAATTAGGACCAAAATCCTTAGCCTTTCTAGGTCTTTTACTTTTTCTAAGTTCAGGTTCAACATCATTATTAGTATTATTACTAGAAGGTAAAACAGAACTAGAAGCATCACAAACATGTTTAGAAAACTTATTCTTCAAAAGAAAAACATTTTCAAAGAAAACAGTATCTCTAGATTCCATAATTGTATTATTAGAAATTTCAGAAACCTTAGAATTAATAACCAAAAACCTATAAGTAGTACTATGCAAAGAATAACCAAGAAAAACACAATCAACAATCTTAGGTCCAATTTTTCTTTTCTTGTTAATAAGAATGTTCACCTTTACAAGACACCCCCACACTTTGAGATATTTCAAATTTGGTTTTCTATTTTTCCATAGATCATAAGGGGTTTCATTTAAATTTTCGTAGAGAATTCTATTAAGAATATGACATGCAGTATATAAAGCTTCACCTCATAGATTATCAGGCAAACCAGAACTAATAAGCATAACATTTATCATATCTAGCAAAGTGCGATTTTTTCTTTTAGCTTATACCATTAGATTGAGGAGCATAAGGTGGAGTAACTTCATGAATAATCCCATGTAATTCAAAAAATTCACCCATTTCATTAGAATCATATTCCCCACCTCTATCAGAACGAAGGATTTTAATTTTCTTTTCTAATTGATTTTCTACCTCTACTTTGTATATTTTGAATTTATCAAATAACTCACTTTTATGAATGATTAATAACACATAGCAATATTTTGAGAAGTCATCAATAAAAGTGACAAAATACCTTTTTCTACCATGAGTTAACACACCATTGCTATCACATATATCACTATAAATAAGTTCAAGCAAACAAGTTTCCTTTGTATAGAATTTTGAAAAGGTTTTCTAGGTTGTTTAGCTTGAACACAAACTTCACATTTTTGTTTTAATTCAATAGATGATTTAGGAATAAGATCAAGAGTCATCATTCGTCTAATAGAATTCAAATTAACATGCCCAAGTCTACCATGCCAAGTATCACAATATTCAACATTTGAAATGGATGAAGAAGAACAACTAGAATTTTTATTAATGAAAGACAACATGAGATTAAGTTTAAATAAACCATCAGACATGTAACCTTTGCCAACAAAAGAACCATGTCTAGAAATTATAACTTTATTAGACTCAAAAACAACCTTAAAACCTTGTTGGACCAACATGGAAGCACTAATTAAATTTTCCTAATATCATAAACATGAAAAACTTCATCTAAAATGAGGCGGTTCCCAGATGACAACTCTAACTCTACTCGGCCTAGACCACGAACGCGTGCTAAACTCCCATTCCCCATGCTCATAGTATGTGTGTCAAAATCCTGATATGAAAAAAAGAATTTTTTATCAGCACACACATGAACATTAGCTCTAGAGTCAATCCACCAATCATTTGAGTTATAAATAAAATTTAACTCTGGGTTAGTGACATGATACCTGTTAGATGGAGAATCAGAGTTAGCATTAGCAGTAATAACATTAGCTTGAGGCTGAGAAGATTTTAGACCAGAACTAGATGCAATCTCTTTAGGTTGATGGCGACGTAGAAAACAATCCTTAGCAAGATGATTGGTTTGCCCACAAACAAAGCAAAAGGACTCATTCCCCTGAATTTTACCCTTTGGCCTATTGTTGTTATTAAATGCATTGTTTTTATTCTTAGAGAAATGGGAGTTTTTACCAAACTTATTTTTGTTAAAACCAAATTTTTTGAAAGACTTAGGCTTAGGCTTATTAGCATTCTCCACTAAATGAGCCTTAGCCTGAAATTGAGGTTTTTGAAAATCCTTTTGTGAAAGATGATGTTTATTTTCAATACGCAAAGAAACCAACAAGTCATCAAGAGTAAAATAATCAGGTTTATGCTTTAGGCTTCTAGCAAATTCAGACCAAGGAGGCAATTTAGAAATCAAGAGACTAACAAGCATAGTGTCAGGCAAAATGATTTCTTTCATTTTCATGTCATAAACAATATTTTCAAATTCATGAATTTGGTCTGAAATAGATTTTCCATCTTCCATTTGAAAACAAATCATTCTTTCACAAGAGTATCGTCTTAAACCTTTTTCAGCAGAACTATATTTTAGTTCAAGAGCATCACATAGCTTCAAGGCAATTTTAGTGTGACAAAAGATTTTATAAACATTATCAGACAGAGCACTCAAAATACGACTATGACACAAAATATCTTTGTCATTAGAAACATCAACAAAAGAACTACTTTGAATCAAATCATTAGAAGACTTCTCAGAACTTTTTTTAGATTTTCCATTTAAAATAATAGAAAATAAACCCAATTCAGTAAGCCAGAACTTCATTTGCTGTTGCCAGCAAAAGAAATTTTCACCATTAAAATTTTCAGGCTTACTAGACAAAGACTTCAACAAATCCATTGCAGACATATTGTTAATGGAATTTTTTTTTTTGACCTTTTCTCTCTAAGATTATTAATAGAAAAAAATACAAAAGCAAAATATTAAAGCAGTTTATCAACATAGAACAGTAGCACAAGATAGCATGGAATTTTAGAATAAAACAGAGTGAATAATAAAAATCAATAAAGCAAATAAAGAGTGAATTAAGTTCAGAAGATGAGTATAGAGTAGCTTGGGTTGAAACACGCAAAGCGCTATCCTTAGAGAAAAAACGCCTCCACTGCACTGGTAATTAAAATTGATGCGCCCCTCTCCCAAGATATGTCACCCCGCTAGATTAATCGTGTGCAACAAAGGACCCTTGAACCAATGAACACCAATGCTTCAAAATTCTTTTTTTCAGTTGCAGTAAATAATAAATAATTTTCTATATGTTGTGTATGTTCTGCATATATTTTTCTTCAACTAGCTGGGATATATATCAACCAAACAGGTAGCATACCGTGCAACTCCAATAACGTTCGTGCACCCAAAATAATAGGGAAACAGCCAACGTGCAGGAAATGCAAAAAAGGCTGGGTCAAAGTGACCAAAAGGGGGCTAACGGAAAGAAAAAACGTTAGCTTCCTTTATTTTATTTTTTTCTTTAAACTGATTCCAG
The DNA here is from genome assembly GCA_004329165.1 of Spatholobus suberectus. Classification (NCBI taxonomy): domain Eukaryota; kingdom Viridiplantae; phylum Streptophyta; class Magnoliopsida; order Fabales; family Fabaceae; genus Spatholobus; species Spatholobus suberectus. Next base: position 24,653,041 of record CM014737.1, on the reverse strand, counting down.
AAAAAAAATTGATTTAAATTTTAAATTATAAATAAATAAAAATATTTATTAACAATGCAGTGTGTGTATTTCAATTTGTAATGATTTTGAAAAGAAAAGTTAAGATTATAGCATCCTCGTTTTTGTGAGGACATATGAAATTAGTGCATTGATATGCATTAACAATTACGAATACTGATTACTACAACTTATCTTCAAATGCAAGTGAAGCTCAGCTACTAAAGCAATGTCGTTCACACGTTAACAAAGAAAGCGCAAATATATAGTATGATTCAAATGATAAAACTAACAGACCAGATCAAACACTCATAAACAAATACTCGTAGCTATGAACCATAGATGGCAAACGACAATTGGAGAAAGCAATAACAGCGTGACAGTATCTACATAATTTCTGAGTGTAGAAGAAGTACCTCTGCAAATCGAAAATCTCAATAAATCTCTTTCTCCTTTTACCTAGTAGAATTAGAACTCCCTCTTCTTTCTTTCCCACAATTCAGTAGCGTTTTTCTCTCTTCCCCTATTCCCCCTCTCTTTTTTCTTTTTTTTTTTAACAGTGCCCCCCTTTTCCTTATTTATAAGCCAAAACCCAATACCCATTCCTAACTGTTTCTCCACCCCTTCATTTTCTTTTCTCTATTTATGACCCCATCTTCAATAGGAGTTTTGTAACTGTTTTCCTTTTCTGACTCTTCTCTTTCTTTCATTATTATTATTATTATTATTTATCTTGTATTTATTTTTTATGATCATGATGGACTCTTGAAGTACCATTATGAATGAATATGTATGCTTATGGGCTTAAAACTTTTAATTTAACAAGAAAATTAGCTACAGACCAAGACACTTCTAGCCCAACAAGAATAAAAGATAAACATACTTAACCCAATTATCATTATTATTATTATTTTATTTGTTTATTTATTTATTTTAAACTACAATTACCCAGATAAAATTGGGTGTTCACACACATCACATACATAATCAAAATAACATTAATTTCTAAGAATCAAAACACACAAACATATATAATGCAATACCTAGCTTCTACTTCTCATGCACATGTGGTACCGATCTAAGTTCATCTCGAAAATAGACTAGGAGTAAATGCACGACCATAGGAAGCATCATCGGTATCGATGCCTTTGACTTTCGTACCTTCAACTAGGATGATATTCTATGGTGACTAGTCAGGGTTACCCAACTTGGTCAGTACGCTTCGACTCCACGGGATTAGCATGGTCCATTAGAGTTTCCACACTAGGTACCACCCCCAAGGCTAGGGTTAAACAACCCATTTCGACCTCCACCAGTTGAATTTCTACATACTTTTTTTCTCCACATGATTCAATGTCATGATGCATGATCACATACAATGCTTACAGCTTTTCATAGCTTTTATCATGGAACATTGGCACAAGTTCATATCACATTCAGTATTCTCAAGATAAATAACAGTCATAAGGTATAAACTTAACAAGACATCCAAAAGAAGCAATAATGAGTTAAAGATTGTAAAAGGAGTTCACAGGCGCAAAAATAGGCTATAAAGAGACTGCATTTTGGAGTAGCTATGGTCGCACCCGCCTGACAAGACAAGAGGGCCGCCTGGCGGGTCACGTTAGGACCCATCCCGCCCGGCGAGTTGTGCATCTCGCCCAATAGGTCAGCACGCTTAGCAAAAATGCCATCGCCTGATGCTAGCACAGAGTCCAATTTTTGAAAAAAAGTAGCCTAGCAGCTATCTAACCCGCTGGACGGATTTGAAGTACAAATTTTAATTTTTTTTTCTATTTTCTTTGGCTTCTAAACGCTCCAAAACAAATAATTAAATTCTCAATCACTTCTTTTACCTTGATAATTGGTCAATCTAATTTATAAATTCCTCTCACTCACAATGCCCTCAAAACTTGTTAAATCTCTAACTTAGGTATAAGGGAAAAGCAAAAGCAATTCATGACAGTCCATATAAATTAAACATAAAATTTTCATAAAACACATCAATGATTTGGGGAAAATCACATTCCCTTTTGCACACACACATAATTATATAATTCATTGGGGTTGGGGTCAACCCCTCTACCCATGACTAAAGCCATACTTATGAGCGAGATAACTCACTCCCCCTTTATCTTGAAAGAGGCAATCTCCGGCAAGAGGATGCAAACGATGCAGCAGCGTCTTCCTGAGGTTCCTTACTTCTTAACTGCAACAACTCTAATGACACGATATCTCCAAAGAGGCACAAGAGAGAGAATGAGGAAAAAAGGTTAGGTTTTCAAGAAACCTAAGGAATTCTTAAAGTTAACTTTGGGCTTATAAAAACTAAGCCCAAAACAAGGGTCTTAAAATTTTTTAAAAACATTCTAATTATAAAACCCCATTTTAAATGCCCAATATTTCTTTTTCCCAAAATACCATTTTATTAAAAACAAGGCAAACAAATAATAATAATAATAATAATAATGCATATTAATTAAAGGAAACATTAGGGTGTTACAGCTTCACTAAAAACCAACTCAAAGAAGAGAAGCACTAATGAAAACAAAAGCTAAATAAAAAAGAGTTGTAGAGTTCCAAGCCAAAAGACCAACAACTACTATGGAAGATTGTGATAGTGTTTTGGGCAAATTTTATAAGACTTATCAATTTTAGCTAAGTTTGGCTCAAGGGGATGCATTGGGAAAGCTAAAACAATTTCTAAACTAAAAGCAAAAATATTTTTTAGTGAAAATTTTGTTCTAAGCCAAACATGGCGTAGAAATCAATTCCCCAAACTTGGAATCGATTCTCACAAAGTAGAACAAAGTGAAAAGAGAGAAAATTGATTTTTGAACGTAGCTTTCTCACATGGAATTGATTCCATCCTTAGATAAATCAATTCCCAATGATCACCTTGTTTAAATAAGGAAAGATTTGTTTTAATTAATTGGATTATCTTTTTTCTAATCAAATCTTATTCTTAAAGGATCACTTTTTAATTGTTTTAATCCTTTAATTCTTATAAAAATTACACTTTTTCAATACCAAATTTGTGAGACCAAAGAGAATTGTTATGGGTTAAGGTTATTTTGCTTGAGCCAATACTCAAAGAGGATTGGGTCATAAAAGCTCAAGTTGTGCTATCTCCATTATTGAGAGTGGTAATTGCTTTTGTTTTTGCTTTTGTTTTTGAGGAAGTCCAAGAGTACGTTTCTCTTGATAAGGAAGTCCTAAGGTGGGTTTGCCTAGCAAAGAAGTCTTGATGTGGGTGTCCTTTAGCAAGAAAGTCTTGAGCTAGGTGTTGTCTGGCTAGAAAATTCAGCGATAAGTTTTCCTTGGTCTAGAAATAGGCTTTTCCTAGTGGGTGGTTAGAGTGAGAAGGTGAGGATCATCCTGAGTTGGGTTGCCAAGCTAGGGTTCCTTGGGTATAAAAGGCTTGTTACATTGTAAACTCTAATCAGTTAGTGGATAAATCTCAAGTGTGGCCTGGGGACTGGATGTAAGTCACGGTTTGTGACCGAACTAAGATAAATCTCACTACGCTCTTCTCCCACCATTCTTTTTACTATTTTATTTATTCTATTGTGTGGTTTGTTTTGTTTTGAATTCCCATAATCAAAATCAAACAAAAAATATCTCTCTCTTTGTCTCTTTGCTTAATTGGGGTAAAAATTTTACAAAAAGTTTTTATTATAACTCAATTTACCTCCCTTCTTGAGTTATTGAGGTCACCTAACAAAATTAATATAAAATGGTTAGAATAATTGGAAAAAATTAAAGTTTTGGTATAGATCTCACTAAATGGCATTTGGCCATTCTAACTCCAAGTGAAAAAAAATTGTGAAAAATATTAATTATTGTCTAAATTAATAATTTTTACGATAAAATTTAATTGATTTAAGTAATTAGAAAATTTTAAAACTAGGTATTTGTCTTAAATATGGCAATCGGTCATCTTAGATTAAATTAGGAAAATTTAGGAAAAATATTAATAATTGAATTAATAATAAAATGATTTTTTATAATAAAAATTTGATTAGTTTAAGTAATGAGAAAAAAATTAAAATTAAGTATTTTGGTTAAAAGTGGCATTCGGACATGCTTATAGAAAATAGGAGGAGAACATAAAATTTTAAAATAATTTTTATTAGAATTAAAATAAAGTAATTTTATAAAATTAAGAAAGTTTTTAGATAAAATTTAGAGATGGAAAGTGATAAGTATCAAATATAAATAATAAATAAAATTTAATTAAATAAATAATTAAAAAAATAAAACAAGCGAAATATAAATTTTTGAAAATTAATACATACATACATACATAATATATATATATATATATATATATATATATATATATATATATATATAATTCGGTTTATATATGTATGGGAAAATAATTAATAGAAATTATCATAAATATTATTATTTGGTAAAAAGGAAATTTTATAAAAAAATTGGTAATTTATTTTCATTGGCCAAATTATATAAATCAATAAATATAAATAATTAAATTTTGAAAATAATATTTAATATAGTTAGATAAATAAAAAATAGAATTAAAAAAAGACATTATATATATATAGAGAGAGAAGAGATCAAATTATACCAGTGTAACTTTTACCATCTATTATACCATTCAATAATTTTTATTGAATAATTTAATCTCAAAACCCATAGTTGGATTGAAAGCTCTCTTTACATAGGTTATATGTACAAATTTTATATTAATCCAAAATTATTTAATACCTTATTCGCATAAATAAAAATTGACTTAATTTATTCTTTTCAAAATATACTAAAATATGAATTATTTGATTACCTTTTATTGTTGTTCAATTTTGATAAAATTTGACACACATAATCAAGATAATATAAAGTTATAATTCAATTAGATCAACAATATTCACATTTTATATAAAGTTATTAATGGTGTAATAGTTAGTAAGAGTTACACAGTGTAATTTGATCTCTCTCTCTCTCTCTCTCTCTCTATCTATCTATCTCTCTCTATATATATAGGGAACGTTTTAAATGAAAAACTTTTACAAAGAGAAAATGAGAACTTTTAATGATAGCCCTTGGATCATAATTAAAACAAATTTGTGACTAAGATTAAAACTCAATTAATCACCTTATGAGACCACCATTGTCACTACCTCCAGCACCATCACCACTTGGCGATCGTGGTGGTGGCAGCAACGACGGTGGAGGCGATGACATTGATGGTGGTGTTGACAGTGGCAATGGTGACGACGATGGTGGCAATGATGACTGCAGCAACGGTGGTAATAATAGTGGTGGTAGTAGCGACAGTGGTAGTATCATAAGATGTGTTTAATTGAGTTTTAATCTTAGTTGTTCATTGTTTTTAATTATAATCCAATGGCTATTATATATATATATAGGGTGTGGATCAAGTTACTCCAAGAATAACTCTTGGTAGAGTTACACCACTCAATAACTCTTAATATATATTAAATTTTAATGATCCAACCGTTGAATTAAAAGATTATATGTCAATGATCATGTATACCAAATTTTAGGTAGAGTTGGCATTTGTAGCTAATTAATCTTATTATCAACATTTACTTATAATTTAGAAAAGTATATTATGCGTTAATTTGAATCTATTTGATGAAATATCAAATAGTTTTCAAATTTTATAAAAATTTGTAGACTTGATCTACTCAATACAATCTTTTAATTCAACGGTTGGATAATTGAAATTTAATACATATCAAGAGTTATTAAGTGGAGTAACTCTACCAAGAGTTACTCTTAGAGTAACTTGATCCCCACCCATATATATATATTTTTAATTTAAGAATTTTGTGAAAAGTTAATAAGATTTATATTTAATTATTGTTGTGATTGATTTGGTAATATGATAGCTCTATGAGTTAAAGGAGTTGAGATATTGGTGTTTTTGAGATCTGAGACAATACTTTTAAGAAGTTATTGATGGTTAAAGTACCAAATTGTAGAGGAATCTCTGCCTGATATTCTGGAAAAAATATTATGTGAAAATGTTGTTAAGCCAAATATGCACTTATTATGGCATATGATGAGCCTATGATGATGGACCATGCACTAATGACATGTGTTCTAGAGATATGAAAAGTTACGGCTGCGAGATGTATGTAGTGACCTAAAGGGTCTTGAGAGTATGATATCAAGTAGTGAAGTCTCAATGGTCGCGAAAGCAACCCAGAGACAGAATCTTTACAAAGAACAAGCTTGGTAACTTTGACAACTACTGAGTCATCATCAGGATTAATGTAGTGTATACCCCAAAAGAGTTGAGAGCTCATTTCTCTAGAATAATGATGGTAACATTATGAGAGGTATACGAGCTCCCAATCACTTTCCAAGATTGATGATGTTTGATGTTGCTTATCAACGGGGGTATGGATCCATACGAATTGTACAAGTCTTGGGTAATTTATCATAACTTTGGTCAAACCCTATGTTCCGTTGCATATGATGTGTTAAGTAATTTGTTTTTTGTGTTTGGTTGTGTAGACTAATCTTACAAACCTTTTGTGATAGTGATTTAGAGATTAAATCACCTCACTCCCCTTTTCCTTTTCTTTTGTATGTGTTTATGGTTTGTTATTACAGCATAGTTCACTTCCTAGTAATAAGGAGACTTCATCTTCATTAACTTCTAGTGCACTTGGGCAACATCTGCTTGGTAAATAGATGCCTAACAAATATGTTAACGACATTGATAGAGATGATGATGACTTTGACGATGAGAAGACTAAGGATGATTACTCTAAGGATTGACTATAGCTATTGATGACTTACCTCATGTTTTTGCTGACCTTAGGATGAGATAAGTTTAGTATAGATACTACTTTGACATAGGCTCTTTTTATTTTGCTTGTATATATAGATAGGATAGTCAGTATCTTTTGACATGTATATATTTTTGAATAACAATGATGTAGACGTATCACAAAAAGTTGTTTCTTCTGCAACAACTTTCAGTCAATATACAATACGTGTGAGCATTTTATGAAATTATTTGCTTTCTTAAGCATTGAACCATATTCTGATGGAAATTTAATGACAAATGATGCATAGTTATAGCATGTTAATGACATAAAATAACAATTATAAGAGGATTAGGAAACATGTATCTAAAGAGAGATGAGATTTATGCCTATTACCTTAATTGAATCACAAACATGAATGAGGGAGATACTCCTCTCTGCTTGGCGGCTAAGGTTTCCCACACAATGTTGTGCCACACAATTTTATAACTACCAAACGAGAGTAGAGACCCTTCATTTGGTGCCCAAATGAAGGCCTAACCCATCATAGGCACGCTCACATAATAAGCCTAAATAACTAATATCCATCAATTAAAATTTCATAAATTTTATTTTTATAATTGATATTAATAATCTAAAATTTAATCCAATAATTAAACAATGTTAATCCACACAATTCCAACAATCTCCCGCTTGGATAACATTAGTTTAATTATTGGAGGTAAAAAGACTATTAAAACAAAATATCAATTATGTCTAAAGAAATAATGAGTTATTAACAATGTAGAAACTTATATCCGATTGGGACAAACATCATACACATTAATAACTCATATTTCATACTTAAGATGGATAAAGGAAAGCATAATTAGATAAGACAAATATGCAATCCTAACAAAATGGTCCAAGCATCCTTATGATGCCATAAGATGTATGATAACAAAAGTGACACCATCAAATTTCATATCTCATCAATAGACAAATGTGTAATCTCAAACTCCCACTAACCCAAAACATCAAAAGATTTAACCGAACACATAAGAGCCACAAAATTTTCAAAAGCTCCAAAAGTTAAGTCTTTGGTTAATGGAATTACCAATATGCACTCTATAGCAACGTGCTCAATTTGAGTCCAAGACTCTAGGATTTTCTCTAGAATGAAAACAAAGTGCATTGTTAAGAAAAAGCTCTTATTATTTTAAAAGAAAAGCATTGTAGAAGTATTGTCGCCATATAATGTATATATCACAAGTGGCCTACACATACTCTCAACAATGCGAAAGCTAGAAATTAGCCACATAATCAAGCAAGTAGCCTCATAAAAAGTGACATACTCTATCTCTATGATAGAGTAATTGTAAGTGTCTACTTGACACTCTTTCAAGAAATAGCTCCTCATCATAAAATTAAAGTTAAATTTTTTATTTATTTATTTTTTGGTAGTTAGGGCAACATGCAAAAACAATGACTTAAAGTTTATCAGACTTTACATAAGTCAACATATAACTTGTAGTGCCCTACAAGTCTTAAGACCTTAATGACCCAAAACTAGGTTTCTCAAGTATGTTCCCAAGGTATTAATATTAAAAGCAATATTGGATGAATACAAACTTGAGCATAAAATAGCAAAAACACATGGGACATTATTTATCTAAATTATCCCTCTATAATTATAAGGACATTGGAACTTAAAGGACGTCACCAACACATAAGATGAGAATCGTGAATTTGCTCCCACTATCGTCAAATAAATTTCCATTTAGAAAAATATCTTAGCATCAATCTGGTGTAATTTCAAATCGAAGTGAGCTAGAAATCCATATCATCTTGATTACACTTAGTCTTAAAGACCTCTATCAAACATCGCACACTTGATTTTCTTATCCGTTTTCTATAAGGCCTTAAAGGCATCCAAAAAGATCAATCCAACCATAGCCAAAGAAGTTGTCTATGGAGGTGATAAAAAAAACTTATATCCATGTCTATGTTCAACAACAAAATTAATAAACATGTCATTTGTATTTAGCATATATATAAATATTATGAAAAAATCTCCCAAGTCAACAATGAATTTTGTGATAAGTTTTCCATTTCCAAACTCAAAATTGTAACTATAATTACTCAAAGCTGAAACTAATGCAAATTTCACCTAATAGAGATAACATAAAACTAAGATATGTCCAAAAGGTAGAGTTAAAGAAACTCTCCACAACAATATGCTACTCATTTTCACTTAACTTCATCACTCTCATGATCTCCATCCTTCTGCCTTTTCTTCTTGAGGATATTGCAGTCACTTAATTTATGTCCATACTTCTTACAGTATTTGCAATTCCCCTTGAAGATCTTCTTGTTAGGTTTAAGATACTGAGCATTCCTTGTCTTCCTCTTGCCACAATTGAATTTCTCATTATTATCCTTCTTCACATCCTTAGTACCAAATGCAGAAATAGTAGATCTGTCATTATAGGGTTTAGCAACAATTGAACAATGTGGGACTTACCTTTCTTCATAGACTCCTCCTCCAGAGTAACAATAGCGATAGTCTCATCAATGGTCCATTCATGATTCTGAGTGTTATAAAAGGTCTTCAGAACATCAAACTGAGGAGGTAGTGATTTTAGAATCTTCCAAATTAGGTAACTATCATTAATATCCAGTTTCATGAACTTCAGTTTGTTACAGTAATGAACCATCTTCAACATATGCTCATGAACACCACTAACACCATCATACATGGCGTTATCGAATAGGGAGAAATAATGACTTTTCTGGGCCTTATCAAAAGTCCTGAACTTTTCACCAACAGACTTCAGAAAAGTCTTAGTGCAACGATTATCTAAAATGCTTTGTCTAATGGACTTTTCCATGGTGTACTTCGCCACAATCAAACACACTCTATTTGAATGCTCCCATCTTTCACGAAACGTCTTCTAGGCAGTAGTAGACTCAGCAGTAAGAGCTTAAGGCTCTTCTTCCTTTAAAGCTAAGTCAATGTTGGCCATAGCCAAATACAAGTCCAGAAATTCCTTCCAATCCCTATAATTAGTCTCGTTCAAAGTTATCATAGAAGTGGGCATAGTAATTAGTGGGAAAACAACAAAATTACTTTAATATGCACAACAAATATGCCAAACAATCAAAATTTCTTATCCACCATGATCCTACCTCTAGGTCCCAAACCACAATGAACAAGAAATATAGCAAAAATACAATGTACAAACTCATGTCACAAAAATCCCAACACTGATAGGGTATTAGAACAAAATTGACAGAAGCAAAACCAAAATATATCGTATCAACATAAATCACATTAATAACAATATACTGCTAGGTTATAATATTATTAATGCAATATTAAACACAAATGAATCATAAAAATTACACAGATTTTGTATAATTGTTCCCACGATAGGTGAAATGACAATTGTGCAAAATATTCAACACAAATAAATTATATAAATCACACAAATTTTGTTTAATTGCTCTCACGATGGGTGAGATAACAATTATTCAAAATATTACAATTATGCTTACAAGGAAAATTAAACAAGGTATTAAGCATAAAATATGTCACGAAGCACAAAAAACAATTATTTAAACCACATCATAACCCAAAATTAATTTATCAAAGAAAATACCTTACCCAAGAGAGTACGATACACTTAAATTTATTTAATATTATTAGAATCAAGCACAGAATTTTCAGGCCCAAAATCTTAGAGTGTGACATTAAAAGAGGCTAGAAAAAGGAAACTCTAAAATAAATTAATATTAAATATTTAAGGGTGTCAAAAACGGCTTCTGGAATTGGATCAAGCAACCCATGATCATACTTGAACAATTCTGCCAATCTAGCTCAAATTTCTTCTATTAACACGAACAAAATAAAAGGAAAAAAAAAACCTCTATCAATTTCTTCAATTTATTGTAGCGAGCATTCAGTATTGTTTTTAGTTAATTATGTATCTCAACTTTCAATCTATGATTCACGTAATATAGTGAAAAGCAAATTTCATTACATTAATTGCCTTTTATCTTTAATATATGAAGCGGAACAGAAAATACAACCTGAAGCATTATTATTACGTTTTCCAATTCAAGCAAATCGCAATACTGTAATATGATGAATGATGCCATTGATATAAGGCAAAACTACCCACTTTTATTATTACTATTTTTTAAATTGCAAAACTAATGCCCCCTTTTTTTTTTTAAATCGCAAAACTAATGCCATTGATATCGCGTTCAAACAAATCACTAAACTAAAATCAGGACAATGCCCTTAATGCCCCTTTTATTATTATTATTATTATTATTAAACTACCGAGTTTTATTTTTTCAAAAGAAAAGAATTCAATTGCGATATCTGTCTCCTAGTGCCACACATCAGGTGCGTGCACAAAAAAATAATTCTAGGTACAGACAATTCTATGTATATCCTATGTTTGAAAAATCCTTAATTATTTTGCCTAATTTTGGCTAAGAATTAAAATGAGGAGAAAAATAGGGTTTGATAGGATCTAAAATTTCATGTTGTTATTAACACAAAACAACCATAACATACATCAATCCAAGCTCTGACACCAATTAATGAAAATTTAATGACAAATGATGCATATTTCTAACATGTTAATGACATAAAATAACAATTATAAGAGGTTAAAAAACATGTACCTGAAGAAGAGATGAGATTCATGCCTATTACCTTAATTGAATCACAGACACGAATGAGGGAGATAATCCTCTCTGCCTAGCGATTAGGGTTTCCCACACAATTTTGTGTCATACTAAAATTGTCTAATGGGGTGACAATTTTATAACCACCAGACGAGAGTAGGGACCCTCATTTGGGCACCAAGTGAGAGCCCAACCCATCATCGGCACGCTCACATAATAAGCTCAAATAACTAATATTTAAAATATCATAAATTTTATTTTTATAATTGATATAATAATCTAAAATTTAATCTAATAATTAAACAATGTTAATCCACAAAATTCCAACATATTCATCCTTAAGATTGGTAGCTAAGATGGCTTGAATAGAAAAAGCCACATCCCAAAATTGAGAACCATTATATCCCTAACATTGAACTACCTTCATTAGAAATTGCAGGCCAATATTTATCACAAATCTGAAATTAAGTTCATGTACATGCATTTGTCAACTTTTGTAGACAAAGATAATATATTTTTCCTAACAAAACTTAATACCATATTGCTGAAAGAAAGAATATAATTGATGCAAAACCTGCATTTTCATTCCTTCCTTAGCCACCTAGAGATTATCTTTGATTCTTGAAATATAGCACTTAAATGCCTCAGAATTAGGGTTCTTCAACCAATAACAAACCATGTTTAATACCTGTTTTATAATGCTTGTTAGTTTGATTGTCTTTATTCAAATTACAAAGAAATTAAACATAATGTCATCAGGTTTGAATCTTTAGAAATATTTAGTTGGGTGATAGAATCTTGTCATCTAATTCGGTTCTGGTGCTTTTTTTACTTTTGGGTAAAATGGAGGGGCAAGGCCCCAAAATTACATTAGAAACACTACAGTGGAAAGAGACATTGTAGAAGCAACTAATTAAGGTCTTGTTTGGATAAGCTTATCTAGAAGAGCTCATAAGAAAATAGCTTATCTAAAAGCTCTGTTTTAAAAAGCTCCTTTTAAATAAGCTAATTTGGTGTTCAAATAATACATACTTTGCTTCCCTGTAAGCTTTATAAGTGACAGAAGCCTTTGAAATTTAACTTCTCTCCAAGCTCTTCTAAGAGCTTTTAGAAAAGTCAAAAGCTAATAAATATTATACATTCAAATACCACTTCTGAATAACAAAGAACTTATGTTAATAGATAAGCTCTTAGAAGCTCTTCTAGCCTATATACAAATAAGCCTTATATCCAACAGGCAATAGGGGGATGGTCAAAGATGAGGTGTCCAAGATTTATGTTATAGCCGACAATTTGGCATTTTGGTGCTTTTTGAAAAGTTTTGACTAAATTAAGGTCAATTCAACTCAGTTAAAGCCACAGCTAATACATTTAAGTTACTTTTAAGACATTATATAACCGAAAGAAGTAAGACAAAGTAAGGCTTAGGATAAGAGGGAATCAAAGGAACATTGTTATTTCAATCTTTATCATTTTATACAAGTAAGTGATATGCCTATGTTTCTTAAATCCACTTCATTTTCATCTATTTCCATTCACCCTATTTCTTTTTTTTCCTATTTTCTTCAACTTTCCTTCTACCAAACACACTGTTAAAAACCTTGGTTCAAACTATTATTAGTAATTATTAGTGAATGTGAAAGTGGAACCATATGTGGCCTTATTTAATGACAACCAAATGAATTAAATACAAACCATGCATTAAAACCTTAAATGCATGCTCCATAACACCATTTAGCAACTAATGAAGTTGCAATGCTTGGTCTCGTATTTCTTTAATTAGTAGTAGAGTTTTGTAGAAGTTGTTGAATTAGAGTTCTAAATTTCAATTGTTGGAACCTTGTTAGTTACTGAAGGGTGTTAAATAGTGAGCTCGAAAGGTTTCAATGCCTCTAATATCTGATAGTGGTTTAACGACACTGTGTAATGTTGTTGGTAAGGTGAAAATGTCGATAAATGAAACTTTGAATTAAGGACTAAAATTAAATTTGAAATTTATAGGGATTAAAATCAAACTTTAAATTTTATGGGAGACTAAAATAAAAATTTAAATTTTATAAGACTAAAATCATACTTTAAAATTGTTTTAATGACAATAAAACACTTGCCAAGTGAATGCCACATCACCCAAAAATGTCCATGTACACAGTGCTAACACATAACTCTGTTAGCGACGTCAACACTAAGTTAATAGAGTTGGATACCTAGATGAGAAAATATTACATTTTATATTTTAAGGGACTAAATTATGACAACAAAAATTTTGGGAACTAAAATCAAATTTGAAAATTTTAAAGGGGTAAAAAAACATTTTAACATATTTTCAAAATATATAAAACTAAGAAATTATAATTATATTTCATTGTTGGTTACATTTTATAAAATTTTATATAAATATTCAAAAAAATATATAATTATAATTTTTTGTTACTCACTAAGGTCAACATAATGGTAGAGGGTTTGAGTAATTTGGATGGTGAAGAACCCTAAGGTGGATCTTAATTTTCAACACCTCAAATTTTCCCAAATTGAATCCACAAAACAGAATTTGAAGAAAAAGAGAAAATGGAAAAGAAAAGGAATGGAGAAGACGTCACAATGAATTCATGATTGATAAGTCAATGAGGATTCACCACAAAGAAATTGTTTTTTGATAAGAATCTAATGGTTCAATCCAAGAACCTAGAGAGAACACTCTCTTAGCAAAAATGCTATCAATTTCTTAATTTCTCCAAAGTGTTTACCAAGTGTCCATATGGACCTATTTACACTATCACTAAAATATGACCCAAATAGTAACAAGCTCAAAATAAGTCATAATAGGTCTAAACATAGTCAACTAAAAAGAATAAAGTTAACAACTCCACTAAAGCCCAACAAAGGCCCCAAAAAAAAAGTGCACAAAAAATATAAGGAAATCCTAATCTAAAACTTAGTTCCAATTTATTATCTTCAAGCTTCCCAAATCCTCTTCTTCCTTCCCCATAAAAGTGTTAAGCCTCTTGCCAAGTTCTCTTGAATCATCTTTCTCCTTCCTCTAGTCATAGGACCTTCCATGTCCATCTCTTCTTTCTTGAAATCCTTGGATAGTTCTCTATCAAATGGAGTTTTAAATTCAAACTTCATTATTATCATTGTACAGAAAATAATTATAATTTTATGTTAAATTGATAAAATATACATTTATATAAGATTACTAAATGTTGTAAGATATTAATATATACAGCAAATCACAAAAATAATATTCATATTTTATGTTATAAAAAATATATTTAAATATATATAATTATTATAAATTAATCACATGGAAAATAAATATAAAACTTATTGAACAAATTGAAATATTAGTAGTTATCTTTATTAAAGATATTTATGAGTTTAGCATTTACATAATTGAAATTTATAATTAATTTTATAAATTAATATATAATTTTTTAAAATTATAAATCTCAAATTTATATTTAAAATTTTAATTTTATTAGTATTTTATTTTAAAATTAATTTAATAATGGAGAGAGGGAGAGAAACGGTGCGTGTTGGTTTTCATTTCAACTGGGTAACTTAAAACCCTAACACCAAACCTAAACCCTAAACACGGAGAAGTAAGGATAGTGTTGGCAATGAGGGTTTTGTTGGGTTGGGTTCAAATCATCTTCATCAAATATCATTATACAATAGAAACGAAACGGAGGATTAGGAATAGGAAGGATGGGCATATTTGAACCTTACAAAGCAATCGGACGCTTCACAAGCATTGTCCCCTTCTCTGTTTAGAGACTTGGCACTGAAACTTTCGTTACCGTCAGCATTGGAAAAGCTTTTCAGATTTTTAACGTAATTTCTCATCCATATGCACACGCCTTCTTTTGTTTTTATTTTTTTAAAATTCAATATATAATATGATTATTTTGTTGATTTAAATTTCAATCAACTTCACCATTGACGTGGAATTTTAACTACAACGTCACCTTTGTGGATGCCTTTTCTTGCTGCACTTGGATATTTTTGTTGAAAAACAAGTCAAAAACACTGTCAACGTTTCCTCAATTCAAGAAAATGTTGGAGCTGCAATTCAACTGTAAGATCAAGGAGCTACAAACTGATTACGGTGGTGAGTTCCGTTTTTTCCCCACTACCCTTCAACAATTTCACATACTTCACAGACTCATTTGTCCCCATAGCCACCACCAAAATGGTGTTGTTGAAAGTAAACACAGACATACAATAGAAACTAGTCTTACATTGCTGGCTCATGCGTCCTTACCCCTAAAATTTTAGGACCACGCATTTCTTAGATCCACTTACCTCATAAACAGATTACCTACATCCTCACTCCAATTTGTAGTACCCTACACCAAGCTATTCGACCTACAACCTGATTACTCCTTCTTAAGAATGTTTAAATGTGCTTGCCTCCCATTTATTAGCCTTACAACAGGTACAAGATGGATTTTTGCTATCAAGAATGTGTATTCCTTGTCTACTTGACATCATATAAGGGATACAAATGTTTAACCCCAATGCTTAAGATCATTATATCAAAAGATGTCATATTCAATGAAATTAGGTTCCCCTATCCTGGTTTTGTTTCTTTCTAAGTCCATCACTTCTACCTCTAATAGTCCTCTTCCATCTATTCCTATTGTACCTCCCTCTGTTCCCTGTATACCTCTTCAATCCTCTTTTTTAGGTCAGTCTATTACTTCCTCCTCTACGTCTGATACTCTAGAAGTCATACCTAGTACTGTTTGTCCTGTTCCTACGTCTTGTCCCCCACAAAATACTCATCCGATGACTACAAGGTCTAAAGTTTGCTTTACTAATTGCAAACCTGCCCACACTACCCTTATTGCACATGCTGAACCTAAAATTGTTAAAGAGGCTTTAAAGGTTCCTACACGGCAGGCTGCTATACAGTCTAAATATGATGCATTGATGAACAATGCCATATGGACATTGATTCCCTTGCCTCCAAATAGAGAGGCAATTGGTTGTAAGTGGGTTTTTTGTGTCAAGGAAAACCCGGATGGTACTATCAACAAGTACAAAGCTCGCTCATTGGCCAAGTGTTTTCATTAACACCCTAGTTTTGATTACACTAAAACTTTTTCTCTAGTGATAAAGCCTACAACTGTGAGAATTATCCTTACTCTAGCTCTCTCAAATTGCTGGCCCTTGAGATTGCTTGATGTTAACAATGCATTCTTAAATGGACTTCTTCATCAAGAAGTCTATATACTGCAACCTTCGGGATTTGAAGTTGTTAACAAGTCTCTTGTGTGTAAACTGCAGAAAGCTCTCTATGGCCTCAAGCAGGCCCATAAAGCATAGTTTGAAAGGCTCTGAACCATTCTTCTTCATATTGGGTTCACTGTCAGCAAATGTGACCTTTCTCTCTTCGTTTACTGTGACAATATTAACACTATCTACCTTCTTGTGTATGTTGACGATATCATTATTATAGGCACTTCTCTACAGCTCATCCAAACTCTTATTCAATAATTGCACAACAATTTTGCATTAAAACAACTTGGTGAACTAGACTATTTCCTTGGAATTAAGGTTAAATGTAACATCTCAGGCGTTGACGAGGGCGGGGAGTGATCACTGTGCAAAAGAGATAAGGCACGGACAAGGAGCAGTTCCTGGAAGGCTTCGAGCGGGAGGGGTACATGAATGAATCGAATACACTACCGGAATGAGAGGGATCTAGATGCTGTGCAGGTATGGGACTGTGCAATTGAGGATAACTTAAAGGAATTAATAAGTACTACCTATACCAATAAGATGCATCTATTTTTCGGTAACTCATCACTTAAGAACTCCACAGTTAACGTGCTTGATTTGGAGCAATTTAAGGATGGGTGACCTACTGGGAAGTTTTCTAGGAAGCGTGTGAGTGAGGACAAAGCACGTTGAAAAGTCTTGTGTTGGTTTGTGGGGATAGTCACTCATCTTGAAAGCGGCCACGCGTTACAAAGTGGTATCAGAGCAGGATCTCTCTCCTAGTACGGTGTGGTTCGAGGACGAACCAAGCGGAAGCTGGTGAGCATATAACATCCCGGGTGTTGACGAGGGCGGGGAGTGATCACTGTGCAAAAAAGATAAGGCACGGACAAGGAGCGGTTCTTGGCAGGCTTCGAGCGGGAGCGGTACATGAATGAATCAAATACATATCGGAATGAGAGGGATCCAGATGCTGTGCAGGTATGGGACTGTACAGTTGAGGATAACTTAAAGGAATTAATAAGTGTTACCTATACCAATAAGATGCATCTATTTTTCGGTAACTCATCACTTAAGAACTCCATAGTTAAGTGTGCTTAACATGGAGCAATTTAAGGATGGGTGACCTACTAGGAAGTTTCCCAGGAAGTGTGTGAGTAAGGCCAAAGTACGTTGAAAAGTTTTGTGTTGGTTTGTGGGGATAATCACTCATCCTGAAAGTGGCCACGCGTTACATTAAACACCTAACTAATGGCTCATTACTCCTCACTCAATCAAAATACATTCGTAACTACTAGACAAGGCTAACATGGCAGGGGCAAAATGCATATCTTCCCATATGGTAGGTGGATTGAAATTGTCAAAACAAGGAGCAGATTTCTTCTCTGACCCCATGCTGTACAGAACCATTGTTGGCTCACTGCAGTATGCTGCTATCAATCATCCTGAACTCTATTACTCTTTAAATAAGGTCTGCCAATTTATGTCAGCACCCTTGGAATCTCACTGGACTGCAATAAAATGTATTCTTCGTTACTTAAGAGGCACAATGCATCATGGTTTACTTCTTCAGCCAGCCTCATCTACTATCCCTTTGCAGATCTATGCCTTTTCAGATGCAGATTGGGCATCTGATCCTGATGGCAGAAGGTCTACTTCTGGATCTTGCATTTTCTTTGGGCCAAATCTTGTTTCTTGGTGGTCCCGCAAGCAAACCATAGTTGCCAAATCAAGTACATAAGCTGAGTATTGCAGCCTAGCAGCCACTGCTGCTGAAGTTCAATGGATACAAACGTTGTTGCAAGAACTCAATATTCAAATCTCTCCTCCCATCATCTATTGTGATAATATGAGCACTGTGGCTGTCTCTCACAATCCAGTCTTACATGCACGTACAAAGTATATAGAGTTAGATCTTTTCTTCCTTAGGGAAAAGGTCATCAACAAGTGCCTGCTGATTCTGCATATCCCATCTGATCAACAGTGTGTTGATGTTCTAACTAAAGCTGTATCTCCCGCTCGTTTCCAATTTCTCAAAGACAAGCTGAGGGTGTTTGCTCCTCCTCCTAGTTCAGCCCCCCTTCAGCTTGCGTGGGAGTGTTAGTGTATGTTAGTCAAACGTTTAGTCAAATATGTGTTAGTAAGTAGGTACACAAGCTCTTACTGTGAGCATTGCTACACTGTAATTTTCTTTAGTTAGTTAAGATTTTTGTTAGTGTTCAGTTACACCTGAACACCAGACTTCTCAATGTATAAATGCATGTACTACTGTATTCTCTCTGTGTGAATAATAATAATAGTTTCAGTTTTCTCTCTCAAGATTTTCTAGCTTCTCTCAAAAGCTTTAGTTTCTCGATGAATCTTCACACTGGTTGGCATGCATATTTATTTTTCCCCTCTATTGGCTATACTTTATGGCTTAATCTTTTGTGCCAGTTTGCTGTGTATTATCTACTCAATTACTTTCCCCATATTTACAACATTGATGTATTTATTGAAATTTTAATAGGATCAACAAAGTAGGGACCTTTCTCAACGGCATGTTTTTAAACACATTAAGAAACTGAAAGTGAAGGTGTAATTGATGTTCTCATTCTGACTTATTGTTGCTTAACTACTCATAAAGACTTCTGGAGCTATTTGCCACGGACTTTGTTAGTATTTATGTTAGTTAGGGGGAGTTCTGGTTGCTAGGTTCTCTAGTGGATTGAGTTTAATGTTTTGCTTTCCTTTGTTTTCTATTGAGTTTTGGATTTTCTATTTATACTCTAATAAAAATATGTTTAAGCTAGAAGCAACTTATTGTACTTCAACCTGCAGATTCTATCTCTAATTTTTCAATGAACTGATCAGAGAAGAGTAAAAATTTGGATCTTTTTAAAGGGTTCAAACTTCAGATTCAAATGCGCATGATTTGTTGACATCTTGTATTTGTTGATTGCAGTAGATCATGATTCTTGTATGCCATGTTCAAACTTGAAAGTTGGCAAAAGGGAGATTGTAATTATTTTAATACTATAACACCTGGTTATTAGATCGTTGATAGGTTTTACCCCATTCTGCCTTGTAAATGTATCCATGTGATAATGCCTCAATTGGGCTTAAGATAGATGTCGACATGGGTAAGGAGGGGATTAAGAAGTGTATAGTACTCTTTGAATGTTTTCTTTTTCCTTTTTGTTTGTGAAGAAATGAAGAATTCATATTTTATTGAAAATATCTGGCAGTTGGTAACCTGACTTTATTCAATTTAATGATTAGGGTGCCTTTAGTTATATTTGTGTTGTAATTACTTAATAATTGCTTCTTGTGTGAACTCTAAGTTTGCAACTTGTGTTTTACACACTTAAATTCAAATTCAAATTATCTTCTTATCCTCTTGTGTTATGTATGTATGTGTGTTGCACAGGAGGAAGAAATAAAATTGAAGCCTGTGATTGCAATTGATTGTGGCAAGTTCTATTTTTTGACATTTTTTCATTCAGTTGTAATTGTGCTGAAGACCAAACTTATAAATGGAACTTCATATAATGACTTGATGTTTATATGAAGTGCTTCTTTTGATTTATTAAAAGCGCAGCTGAATTGATAAATGATTGATGATTATATAACCATAGGCTTACAAATAAGTGAATGGTGAATGATAATATAAATGTTACCTTCTGGCTAGTTTGATCAAGCTTTAGTAATTGTCACAAAATTTTGGAATCAAAGCTGCTTGTTGTTTTCTTTTTTTCTTTTGATAAAAGAATAAAATCATTGAGACGGAGAGTGGAAAGTTACTTTGAATTTGGAGGATAAGGGATCCTCTATAAGAAAATAGGTTAAAAATAAAATAACAGAGAAAAAGAGAAAACATCAATGGAATAATGCTGCCTAATCTCTCTGCATATCTGTTCAGGAAGCCCCCTTAAAAGATCATTTGCTTTACACCAAATAGAAGCCAATCACTAAATATTGTCCCAAATCAACTGTTGAGTGAAAAAAAAAACCTCACTTAAAACCCATGATTCAATAGACATGCGTATGCATGTAGTTTATCTATTATTGCACTTCCAGAATTCTTTACTCAATGAATTTGTTATATAATCTGCTGTCAGAAGTGTCACATAACCTTTTTGTGTGCAAACTTAAGCTGAAATTAGAGAACAGGATCGGTGCAACGTGGTTACTTGCATATGGATACTGCCCAGGCATATGTTTGGAGACTTCAAAATTTTGTTCTTGGTGAGCATATATTGAATCCATACCCTGAAAATCCAACACCTGTAAAGGTTAGGACTTCCACTTCATTAAATAATTTTTGTTTACTGACAATCATTGCTTTCAAAGAACATATATGCAAATTGTTATGCTTAAGTTAGTACCTTAGTTTTGTTGCTTCAAATTCCTTTTTATAATGAAAAACCAATTGGATGTGTGGCATAGTAACAATACGAAATGTGTGGCATTTCTCTTAGGGTGTCAATATTTAAAAGCATGTTGCAAACAGGGATGGTTTCTAGCTGACTACTACTTTCATATGGTAACAGGCTTGTGCCATCAGTGCTTGTGGCAATTTTGCCTTTCGAGGGACAGCAGGTGGTTGGATTGAAATGTTTAACCTTCAATCTGAAATTTGCAGGGGGCATACATTGACGTGTCAGAATCAAGAAGTTGTGCTCATGATGGTGAAGTAGTTGGAGTTGCTTGTGACTCAACAAATAGTCTCATGATAAGTGCAGGATACTAAGGAGATATAAAGTTCATATTTTCTGTTTGCAGACACTCTTATTTCCACTTGTTTTAATAAAGAGCAATCATAATCACTTTGATTAGCATAATTACATTATACAGGAAATGCTCATATGATATATTCAATTGCAGGTTTGGGATTTCAAAGAACGTGATCTTAAATCCAGATGGGAGATTGATTGTTCTATTGTTAAGAATGTTTACCATCGTTATAAGGGTAAATTGAATTTTTATTACTTTTCATATTCCATAATTTATGTGTTTGTGTATTCCTAATTCTTTTGTTTTGTTAAAAAAAAAAATTTATGAAGAGAGAAATTTCTACTGTATAATTCATACTCTTGGGTCATAAAGTGATTGTGGAGTTTTAAAAACAGAACACGAAAACAGAAAACTTTTTTTCCAAACCGAACAGCCCCTTATTTTCTTCATTTTCATTTCTATTATCTGTCACGCTCATAAATGACATCTAGTTTGTCCTGCTTGTTGAATTACGAACTCTAAATTCTAGGTTTGCAATAAGCCTACTGAGCCTCCAAAAAGCCTGAAAAAGCTCCATTCTTCTTGCCTCCAGTTCCTTCTCTCTTTGGGGAAATATTTTCGAGTCTGGTAAGTTATCATTAAAGGAGAATGATGGAACAGATGATGGAAAACAAATGAAGACAAGATTAGATATGCCACAATCACGTTTTCTGTATCTTCAATGCTTGAAAAATATAGACAATTGTAAGAGTCCAACTTTTTTTTTAATGTGCATCTTGTATGTTGACTGTGTTCAATTAATTACAATTTATTTTTTCTCTAAAAATTTATATTGCAAGCATTTCCAACATTTACCATTTCTTATTGCAGATGCAATCATTGATTATATTAAAGGATTAGCTCCATCAACTCTGGATATAGAGCTTCAAATGTTTCAGATCATTGATGATGATCAGCAAGAAGCAGATAAGAGACCTGAGTTGGAATCAATTGAACAAGTTTTGGATTATTTTATTCATGACCTTTCCTACAAAAATTATTTTGAGTTTCAACAAGCTGTCATCAGGCTATTTTTGAAGGTTAGGGCCTTCTTTCATCGTTGGCCAGTTTGACTGTTTATTGAATTCAAAATGAATGTGATTTTCATTTTTTGCTGGTTGTACATTTACAATATTTCTTCCTCTTGCCAGATTCATAGGGAAACAATTCAGCAGCAGTCATGCTTACAAGAAAAGGCAAGGAAGCTTCTAGATATTCAGTGCATGGTATGGCAGAGGATAAATAAATTATTTCAAAGTGCAAGGTGTGTGGTTGCCTTTTGTAGTAATTCCCAAATTTAGGTAACTAACCTTCAACTTGCAAATGCCAACCCTCCAGCTATAGCAAGGCAAACAAAAAAAATGAAAACAAAATATTGAATTAGTGACGGTCATGTATTTCTTCTAGACTTCTTTCAATTGGATTGTTAGAAAAGTTGGGGCAGGAAATTTGTTAAAAGCTGGTGGATAAGGTTTTGTATTATCAGTCAATTTTTGAGGGTGATCATAACTAAAAATTCTTCTAATGGGATAAAATAGTATGGTATACTCATCATACCAGAGCAATTTTTGTAACGTGCATTTTGTATCAGTCAAATTGCAATTTACATTTTCTATCAGTGCTTTATTTAATAGAAAATTTCCAGCGTTTATGCACTTTCTTTTTCCTCCATCATTGGCAGTTTTGTAGCTGCTAGGGTAGGTGAGTATCCAAATAGATGCAAATGATATACATAAGCAAAAAATAATACTCTTAGGACTTATTTTTACATGATTATGCTGTTGCACTTGATCCTTTGCTATACAAAGCAGTATGCGACTTCGATATTTTCCAAGGGCCCATGATTATGCAGAGTAATTAGAAGTACAATTCTTGTTGAAGACTCCCATGATTTCCTATAGAAGATCATGTTAGGTATTTGTTAAAACACGTGTAGTTACAGCAGAGGTATTACTGTTCAACCAATGTTGGAGAAAGCAATTCCATGCATAAATGAAGTTCATGCTTTGCCGTAGGGGTTGATTCGGGTTTTGCTTAGTTTTGAAATTTTGACATGGTCATTTAGACTTGATTTGGCTAAAACTCAGTGTATAAGAAAAGATGAGGTTGACTAATTATTAAATAATAAGTCCAGAGGTCTTATTATTAATATATAATTATTAAAAAAACTTCAATTTAAAAAAATGGAATATCTTTTTTTTTTGACATTAAGAACACGAAACATCAAACTAGATTCAGACAACTTAAAATATAACATAACCAACCAACCTACTGAGTTTAATCTTCAAAACTCCAACTCGTTAATTTCGAGTCACCAAATTAATAGGACGCGTCTTAAAAATTCCTAGTCCGATGAATTTTGATTGTGATAAACAGACTTAAAAGGATCAATTTCATATAGTTTCCATCATTTTTTCTTTTCAGGAGTAGCTAATATCAATATATCAACAAGAATGCAATGACTGTTTCCAAATAAATTGGTCCCATTCAAAATAAGTAGGATTGCCTTGTTAGCTTGACACTCCAGCTTGGTTCATGTATAAGTAAGTTTGAGCTCATTACACCATATGTAAAGTAAACTATTCAAATCTTTAGTTCAATCTCTTATTATGAATTCACTACCGGCTTGCGAATGTGTATAAACAATAACATATATCATATTTGTATTATTTAGTCAAAATAGTAATGCAACGCTATGTAGGTATGTATACAGTACGTAGTGATTAATCACGTATATAGCAGTCTCTATTACGTTCTACACAAAAAGAAGATCTAACAATTAAATCTCTAAATTAGTTCTTTGATAAATCTACATTTTATGTGAATTTATAGAGCAAGTTCACATGATTTTTGCATTAGCTCATAAGAAATTTGTGAGAAAGTAGATGATTAATGAAGGATTTCATGTGGTATGCATTTCTAAGTTTTCTATTTAAAATTTGCATGAATTGCCTTGATTTTGTGAAGGGCAGTTAGATGAGTAAAGAAAGGAAATATAGTTCATAGGCTCGGAGGGAAGCTATGCCAGTCAAAGAGGACCCAAATAA
Organism: Spatholobus suberectus; assembly: GCA_004329165.1. Taxonomy (NCBI): domain Eukaryota; kingdom Viridiplantae; phylum Streptophyta; class Magnoliopsida; order Fabales; family Fabaceae; genus Spatholobus; species Spatholobus suberectus. Next base: position 24,628,569 of record CM014737.1, on the reverse strand, counting down.
AAGCAACAATGAGTTAAAGACCACAAAAGGAGTTCACAGGTGCAAAAACAGGCGAGGAAGAGACTCAGACGTGTGTTTTGGAGTGGCCAAGGTCGCACTCACCCGACAGGTCATAACAGGACTCACCCTGCTTGGCGAGTCAGCACGCCTAGCGAGCAATGTAGTTGCCTGGCGTCAGCACGGAGTCCAGTTTTCGAAAAATAGTCACCCAACAGCTATCTAACCCGGCCTAGTGGGTTCGAGATCTGAATTTTAATTTGTTTTTACACACAATGAGCCTAGATTGCGCATAAACTTAATTGGGTTGAGCCCCCTATTCCTGCACTTCAATTCTGAAATTTAGCTACAAATAGAAAGGAGGGGGCCAAACTTTTGATCTTATCTCTGTTCTACCTTTATCTATCTACTTTTCCCTTTGTCTTTGACTTTTGGACAAGGATTATCGGAGGGCAATTGGATACTGAGAGTCAGAGATCGGAGGAAACCCTTGTTTTTTGTAAAAGATTTCTTCTTCTCTTTTTCTTATATATTTCTCTAGAATTATGATCTCTTTATTTACCATGAGTACCTAAACTTTTTGTTAAGGTTGTGGTGTACTTTGTGCTTGAAACCCCTGAATGTTTAATTTTAATTGAATTCTTGTTTTTATTTAGTCAATTGGATTACTCTATTGTTTTCATTTTCTTACTTAGATCAATCATCCCATGTATGCTTTGAATCGATTAATTAAACAGCGGCTGTACCACAATTAATGGGTAGACGTATAGGGTAATCAAATTTGGTTTTGTCATATGATCAACCTTCATTCCTAATTTTCAATTAGATTAAATAATTAATTAATCCCCCTTTGTTCTTCGTGTCTTCCTAGGGTTTTAATATCCCATATGATCAATTGGAAAATTAACTTATAAAGGACTATTGCAATCCATGATCAACAATTGACAATAAAATGCGTAGGGGAATATTGATAATTGACGAATAGTAGGAGGTTTAGATAGAATTAGATGTGAAGGAACTTAAGAGCACGAAGGAAACCACAATCCTAAGTCTATCTTCCTCTACATTTTTCTCTATTTACCATTGCTTGTTTTACAATTTTTGTTGCACGTTTATTGTTATTAAATTAATCCACCACCAATTTAATTTTACCCAAACAATATAAAATCTCTAGAAACTAGTAATCGTCACTTAGTCCTTTGGGTTCGATATCGAGACTCACGTCCTTTTGTTACTACTGTGATTAGGGTAAGCTTACCCTTGAGTGTATTTTTAGCGCATCAATCGTCATAGTATTATTATATTGTTTTTAAAAGTGTTTTTTCACCAAATTAATTTTTTAAAATTTAAAAATATTACATTAATTTTTATAGAAAATTAAAGTAGTGACATAAAAGAATGAATTTAATCTCATGAAAAATGTGTTTAAAGTAGTGTAAACCGTCAATCTCATGAAGCTTTTTAATCTATGAAGAGATATATAACTATTATTACAGTTTTTTAAAAATGATTTTCATATTAAATGGGAGGTCTTTTAAAAGAATAAACTATTATAATCATTTTAATAAGTTATCTTTCCTACATGTTAGGTTGTTCTTTTTGAATTTTAAATTAAATCTATTATCATAAGGTTTTTTATTTAATAGAACAATATTTAATATATATTTTTGAATTAGCTTGTTTTGATTTAAAGAAAAAGAAAACGTTAACAAAAATATTTCAAATATTTTTTTTTGTTGAAAAGTCTTTTGTAGTGTGACATAAGTTAATATAAAATAATTATAATCGCATAAAGTGTAACATAAAGACTCATTTAAATTTTAATGAATATATGACTTAATTATATTTTATTTATTTTTGAAATATTTTGATGAGTTTTTAATATAAGTTTATGCACCTAATTTAACATATAAATGTAAGTTGTGTAAATGGAGAAATAAAAAATTAATTTGTACTAAATTTATGTAAAAAATAATAATTCGATAGTTAATATTTCTTTAATAATATATGATGTTTCATTGTTTTTCAAATTTAATTTAAGAATTAATATTCAATTCATTTCACAACATTCCTATGGCTGAATTGACAGTGGACATCCTCTCTAACTTGAGATATGCTTAGCGTAGAGTGATAAATTCAGTAATGAGTTTTATATAAAAATTGTATGAAACTCGTTGAAATTTTCATTCGTAATTTTACAATACATTGTTGTTGTTACTTGTTACCTGTTGGGGAAACTCCCCGTTTTCCAATTGTGAATTGATCAAAACCTTGGCCGCACGACGCAATGGGATTGGATCTCTTTGAGCCTATACCATAAAATGAATATTGACTTTCTAGCGGCTTATGCTCTCATCTCAGAATTATGATTGATTAATCTCAAAGAATAGGCTCTACTACGTTGAACTTTGTTATACCTGCCTTGCTTCAGTAAGTGCTAGGGATGGCAATGGGTAGGGTCTGGGTAGGGTACTATGGTACCCGTCCCTATACCCGCGTTCGAAAAAAATCCCCGTACCCACCCTCATACCTGCGCGGGTAGCAACTTTAATCCCCATCCCTGTACCCGCTGGGTACCTATATACCCATACCCGTACCCGCTACCCGCACTTTACTTAAGTGTAGTGCCATGAAAAAAAAATTGTAGCCTTAGGCGAAATTCAAAATTTAATTTAATACAGTTTGACAAATCTCATTTTATTTTTGTAGCAATTATGAAAGTATTGATCAAATTTTTATAATTAAGTTTTTTTAATATTTCACTTTCAATATATAAAGGAAAATTCATTTAATCCATCATTTACACATAGTTATTAACTAATAAAACTTGAATAATCTTACTTTTAAAAAATCTACATTTAACGATAAGAATAATTACCAGTATTTCAATAATATTTAGAAGCATGTGTACATTTGAAAAAGAATATAATCTTTTCATATAATTTATTTTTAAAGGAGTATAAATTATTTTTGATATTTAATTTATATACAATTGTAGTGCAAAACATTTTTACACAAACATTTAATAAAATTTAATTATTTCATCATATTATCCCATTTATTAATATGATGCAGCAGTAGAGTGAATTTCTAGCTTACATATATGTAAAAAAATTTTACAGTAACAATGCATATAAATTAAACTCTTATTTTTGTTTATATTTCTTGCAATGTCTTTCTATTTAATGAATCAAGATTTTTAATATTTTAATACTCACTAGAACTTATTTTTTTAGTATATTATATGATATATATATATATATATATATATATATATATATATATATATTTGTGTGTGTGTGTGTGTGTGCGGGTATGGGGCGGGTTGGGTACTGTAGTACCCATACCCGCACCCATCCCCATTAAATTTTGCGGGTAAATCCCCGCCCCCGCCCCCATCCCCATTGAGCGGGTATTTACCCTATCCATTGCGGATATTTTTTGCAGGTACCCATAGGGTCTGGGTAGAATTGCCATCCCTAGTAAGTGCCAACATAGCCGATGCAGTGTTCACTGTATTAGACTTGTTTCCTTCCAGATTTGTGTATACTTGTTTTAGTTATACCATTAATTAGTGTAGTGAAAAGTTATGCCATGCTGAAAGGGCAAAATAGTTGTATGTAAACTATCTATAATGTGATCTAAAAAAAAAAAAAACTATCTATAAAGGGAGAGAAAGTGCAGGGTCACACACTCCACTAAAAAACAGCATATCAATTCACACAACTTTCACAAATACAAGTAAAAAAAAATAATAAACATTATATGCAAACCTATTCTCCTATCGCAAGCTCCTAAAGCACGCTTCAAAACACCACATATCACTATGCCAACACATTATCAAAACTAAGTATAATTAGACAACGTTAAAATGTATAAACAAAGAAAGAGAGATAGAAAGAAAGAAGGAGAAATTAAAGGGTTTCCTTGATGGCAAAGTCAGCGACAACATCGATTAACACTGGTTGTGATGGAAGCCAACATTGGGGAGAGTTGCACAGAGAAACAAAACAAAAGGGAAAGCTTGAGAGAGCAAAAGAGAGAAAGAAAGAAAGAGTAAAGGAAAAGTTGGTGCTTACTGAAATCTGCATCTGTAGTGGTGACGCTTATGGCAGTGGCAAGCCTTAAACATGATAGTGTGGTAGAGCAAAAAATGACAACAACTAGAATACGTTTAATTGTGCAAACAAAGAAACAAAATAGAAATAAAGGGAGAGAAAATGTAAGGGTCACACCTATAGAGTTTTCTTCTCCATTAAAAAACAACATATCAATTCACACAACGTTCACAAATATAGCAGGTAAACAAAACAATAAATGTTATATGTAAACCTATCCTCCTATCGCAAGCTACTAGTGCACATTCCAAAACACCACATATCACTATGCCAACACATTGTCAAAACCCAGTACAATTAAACAATGTTAAAATGTACAAACAAAAAAAGAGAGGCAAAACGAAAGAAGGAGAAAGTGAAGGGTTACCTGGATGGCGATGTCACCAACAACATTGATCAACATTAGTTGCGATGGAGGCCAACGGTGGGGGCGACACATAAAAACAAAACAAAAGAGAAAGAATGAGAGAATAAAAAATAGATAAAAAGAAAGAGTAAAAGAAAAGCCGATACTTACCGAAATTTGTTGTGGCAGTGGTGACGCTTCTGGCAGTGGCAGGACTTAGACATGGCGGTGTGACAGAGCCAAAAATGACAACAAAGAGAGAAGAAACAACGACCGAAAGTGAGTACAGTTATGCAGAGTGGATTTGGCACTAATATAACTTAGATATAAGGTCAGCTGGTCAACGACCTTACAAACATTAAAACCAAATATTATTAAGTATTTATTGTGCATTTGTTGCATATTTAAATTTTAATGTACCATTAACTTTCTCGGTTGAAGCATAAATATCTTCATTAGCGTCAACCTCATTTCAAAACTAGACTTGGATAGCTCGTCACCAAGTAGTTTAAAACTAAAAACTTCAAAATAATAAGTGGCATTCATCATGCCACCTTTCTCAAATAGGGTCACACCTACGAAGCTTTGTTCTCCACTAACAAACAACACCTTAACTCATAGAACTACTTTCAAAAACTCGGATGTATACAACATAATAAACATTTAGTGCGCACCTATAGTTCCTAACGTGAGCTCCAAGTGTACGCTACAATACACCACAAATCACAGTGTCAATATAGTTTCAAACCCCACTACAATTAGAATACATATAATTGTGCAAACAGAGAAACAAAGATAGAAATAAAGATAGAGAAAGTGCAGGGTCACACATTTAAGAGTTTTGTGCTCCACAAAAAAATAACATCAATTTATACAATTTTCACAAATACAACAAATAAACAAAACAATAAATATCATATGCACACCTGTCCTCCTACTACAAGCTCCTAGTCCACGATTCAAAACACCACAAATCACCATGCCAACACATTATCAAAACCAGTATAGTTAGATAACATTAAAATGTACAAAGAAAGAAAGATATACAAAGTGAAAGAAGGATAAAGTGAACAATTACTTGGATGGGGATGTCACCGATAGCATCGATCAACATTGGTTGCGATGGAGGCCAATGGTGGGGGCGAGTAGCACATAAAAACAAAACAAAAAAAAAAAGCTTGAAAGAGCAAAAGAAAGAGAGAAAGAAAATAAGAAAAAACTAGTACTTACCGAAATTTACGTCGGCAGTGGTGGCACCTCTGGCAGTGGTGGGACTTAAACGTGACAGTGTGGCAGAGCAAAAAATGACAACACAGAAAGAAGAAACATAGAGCAAAAGTGAGTACAGTTATGCAGAGTGGCTTTGGCACTAATATAACTCAGATATAGGGTCAGCTGGTCGACGACCGTGCAAACACTAAAACCAACAATTATTAACTTTTTATTGTGCACTTGTTGCTTATTTAAATTTAAATGTACCATCAGCTTTACCGACTGAAACATAAATATCTTCGTTATAGTTAACCTCATTTCGAAACTAGGCTCGGATAGCTCGTCACCAAGTATTTTAATCATAAAAACTTCAAAATAATGGGATTAGAAAGGTGGCATTCATCATGCTACCTTTCTCAAACAGGGTCACACCTATGAAGCTTCATTTTCCACAACAAACAACACATCAACCCACAGAACAACTTTCAAAAATTAGGATGTACACAAAATAATAAACATTTAATGTGCACCTGTAACTCCTAATGTGAGCTCCAAGTGTACACCACAAAATACCATATATTACAATGCCAATACAATTTCAAAACCCATTACAATTAGAATATATTTAATTGTGCAAACAAAGAAACAGAGATATAAATAAAGACAAAGAAAGTGTAGGGTCACACCTTTAAGAGTTTTGTGCTCCACTAAAAAACAACATATCAATTCAGACAACTTTCACAAATATAGCAAATAAACAAAACAATAAATATCATATGCACACCTGTCCTCTTATCGCAAGCTCCTAGTCCACGCTTCAAAACACCATAAATCACTATGCCAACAAATTATCAAAACTCAGTACAATTAGACAATGTTAAAATGTACAAACAGAGAAAGAGATACAAAGTGAAAGAAGGATAAAGTGAACGGTTACCTAGATGGCGAAGTCACCAACAACATCGATCAACATTGGTTGCGATGGAGGCCAACGATGGCACCACTACAGAAAAGGCTTTTTAAATCGATTAAAAATGGCTTTTTAAATCGGTTTTACAACTGATTTAGATACAGCCGATATAGAAGAAATTATTATTTTAAACTGTAGATTGAATTGATTTAAAAAACTTTTTAAATCGGTTCTACACAGAACTGATTTAAAAAATTAAACTTTTTAAATCGGTTTTAAGTTGGTTCTAACCAGAACCGATTTAAAAAATGTACTCATAACCGATTTAAAAAAGGTACTTTTTAAATCGGTTCTACCCAGAAACGATTTAAAATTAAACTTTTTAAATCGGTTAATGCACAAACTGATTTAAAAAGTTTCATTTTTTTTAAATACCTTCATTGTTTTTACATATACAACCAAAACCTGATAAAGGACAGATACCACAGAAACAGCCAGAGAGTTCATTTATCTAAAGTCAGAGAATTCATTTATTAACCAACAAAACTTCATAATATATTTGAAACATATCAAATAAAAAACTACTATTCTTTTCTATCTAAAGTCATTCTAAACAAACTATCTATTACTTATTTCAATGAAAAAATTTGCCCAACGTTGGCGGATGTTTAGCAAGTCCTCATGTGGGAATGGTTCCCTATCAATGAATAACTGTAACATAAAAAAATAAGATAAATCATTACCCAACCACCTACAATAATAAGTATTATTGTAACTGAATAAAAATTATATTACCTCGTCCTATAAATCCACAATATCTACTGAAACTATGGTCAACATATGTTTCATAACATAATATCCACACTCATAGCTCCCTACTTGTTTGTTAGCCTACCAATGAGAATTGTTTTAGAAATGATTGTAAAAACAATAACAAATTGTAATTGAATATGCAGTTGTAAATTACTTACATAAGGAAAAACCAACTAGGCTTCCTCCGTAGTGACACGTGCCTACCCTCCAATGTTTGATATCCAATCATGACTCTGATTAAAAAATAGATATACAAGACATGTTGTAGGTTTCATAATTACAATATAAAGCATGAATGAAATATATTATAAATAAAAAGTTACCTTTCTATTAGTTGTTTCAAATCTTTGTTAAGCTTCTTATGCAACGAACACAATAAGGCCACAACATTGTCCCTAGGACAAATAATTAACAATTGTCAATGCGAGTTGCATTGCAAAAAGAATATATGTGATGAGATTCAAAAATCATTTAAAATCATTTGGGTAAGAAATAACTTGTGCTTACCAATGCAAGTATGGTGCTAGGTAACACCGTTTTTGTCCATTATACATCCAATTTTGAATGTAGGCTTGAGAATTTTCATCCTTATTCCTTATCTTCTGAATAGGCAATGGGTCAATAAATCCATACATTCTCCCGGCCCTTTGAGAGACAGAGACGATGCATGTATCTAAAATATACAAAGGAATGTTAAATATAATATTGAGATGCGTATTTAAGAGATTAACAAAAAATTAAACTTACAGCAACCATAATTGAAGAACTGAGATATTTAGCTTGTCATTGCCAGTACTAATTTCTAATACACCCTTTTGGGTGATCCACAGGTCTACACCACTAGGTCTGCCAAGGAATGTCGGTTCCCAATCTATTTGAACAACATCCGTCCCCATACTAGATGTCACATGCCACAAGCGTGTTATTGGATCAACTTCAGGTTTCGATTTTTTAGGTGGAACATCTTTCTTAGATGATTGAACATCTTATAAAAAAAGTAAATATAAAATAAGGTTATAAAATACATTCAAGTTATTTTAATTTATAATAGAAAAAAATTATTTAAGATGACTTTTGAATATACCTTGACTGATGTGACCTTTATAAGTTGTCTTGGCTATTGAATGAACTGTTTAGGTGCCTGTCCAGCAGTCTGAACCTCTTCGGTAGGTACAGGAACTTGAGCATATGCATCCTATATTTGTTCAACCACCACCCTCACCATATCATCCTCAACGGTCATGTGGTGTATGGTAGGCCCCAAATTATATACTCTCCCAAAGGCCACTAAACGAACAAGCTCTCCATCAACATATAACTGACATTGCTCATGGATATCAGTGTCAGTCTCCTCCCTAGAAGGATCAGTAGCAGCACAGCTTCCCTTTATACTGACACGTACAGGAGTATGAGCTTGTTTTGCTTGGATATTTGTATTTTGTTGTGAAAGACCCAAAGATGCCAACTCTTCTCTAATCTCCCGTCTCAACTGTTCTTTAAGCTCATTTCTAATCTCCTGCTTGATTCGCTCCACCTCTTCCCTAATGAAAATTCTAGAGTTGGGCCCACTACGTGAGGGTGGTCCGTAGTAATCACAAATGCCAACACCTCGTCCAGTTGCACAAACTTGACCAGGGTGCTCTGGTTTCCCAATAGCCATAGTTAATATATCCTCACGTCCATGAGGAACAAATGTTCCCTATGAGGCCTGCTTAACCAGTGAGTCCTACAACATTTAATTCAAGAAACGTGTAAAAAATATATCAAGTTACAATTACAATTTGAAATCAAAAATGACTTACAATCTTTTTAGCAACAACGAGTGTCTCGTTCGATATATATCCATCCGATTGTAGCGTGGGGCCACCTTCCATTTATCCCATCGTTGCGGTGGTGATGGAGGAGCAATATCTACAGTAGAACTAGATACCGAGGCTTCCAGTTGACGTTGCCTCGCCTTTTCGTCATCATCTTCTGTTCAAGCAACTTATATCCCCTATGAGACAATCTATGGGGGTGGACATTCTTGGATGCAATCGCTTGTCCTTTTTTCTCTTCTCCTGTGAATAATAAGACATTGTTAAATTTAATAAAAATTAATCAAATATTGTTGTATGATTAGAAAAATATGATTGCAACTAAACTTGGAAGACAGAATCCTCCCGGCTTTCAACAAACTTTGCCCACGTCTCCTCATCCAAAAATGCATACTTCTCACAAGGAGAAGTGTCTTTCAACTTTTCATATATGTATCTCGTGATGAGCTATGTCTTAAATGCCCTCTAACGCTCAGTCGCAAGTGACAACAATTTCTTTCTCAACATGACATTATGTGGAACATCATAAGTCAACTACAAAATAAAATTAAATAGTTAATGTGTGATAATAATATGGTTAAATATAATTTATATATTTGAGATTGTAGAAGTAAAATACCGTGATAGTTTGCCATATTTGATTCTTTACGCTTTCCTCCACATGGTCTCAATCCTTATAAAGGATAGAGACCTTACTTTAAGCAAGGACACCCACAAAACTAACGAATTTTGTGGCGTTTTCCCCCTTAGGTGCCCCACTATGCATGTCAAACTGAACTAGTATCAGATGGTCACCAGCTCGATTGAGAGTCAGTTCCTTTAGGCGTGTGCCTCGTCTACCCTTTTTTTTGGTAGACTCATAAGATGAGTTACCAGAAGAATCAGCCATGTGCCTGTTTAGAAAAGAAAAAAAATTGTAAGTACCATCATTGGAGAAGTTTGAAAATTTCAAAGATAAACATAATGATAAAAAGAATTAAACAATATAATAAAAAAATATAATGTCAACAAGAATATACAACAACATAAACATAAATAAGTTACTAACATTGTCAAGTATGAATGTTTTCCCATATTCCTTCGTGATGATCATCACGTGTGGCATGTACATCATCCACTTCATTTTCATCAATAAAAGTCAGCATCCGTGTTAAGAAAGAAGGAATGTTAATAAGATCAACATTTGAGTCTTCTTTTTCATGACTAGCATGCATACTTCTTCCTTGGAGAACCACTGACCATCTCTTGTTAGAAGGATCACTAACATAAAAAACTTGTTTTGCTTGGTATGTCATAATAAAAGGCTATTCCTTATAACCTACCTTGCTAAGATCAACCAATGTGAACCCTAACTCATTAGTTTGCACCCCGGTATTACTGTCAACCCACTTACATTTAAAAACAAGCACTCTGACTTTTGTGTAGTCATCTTCGCATATGTCTTCGATAACTCCAAAGTAACACATGGATGCCATAACAGGGTTTTTATCTTTTGAACTAGAGAAGTGCATGGACTCAGCCACAACCATAACCCCACTGGTTTTGCACGGTACTCTTCTCATCCAACGACTTTGTATAGAAAGAGAAGTTGTTGATATCGTATCTAGTCTAACATATGACATCAAAGTTAGGTCTATGTGCTAGCCATTTTAATGCCTCAGAAGCATTATCATCATTCAAAACTTGTTCTTTAAACTAGTTTAAGAATGTTTTGTTATACTCAGTCAATTGCCATTTCTCCAGCATTCTAGGATTATTTTTCTTGACAATGTTTTTGTAAACAGAAAAATAAGGTTCAACTTCATCAGTGTTATTCAATATGTAGAAATGTGCTTGTAGAACTTCTTCTTGACTCATTTGTTTAACGTTTACACCTTAAGTACCCTTACCAGAAAATCTTCCTTCATGATGAGATGTTGGAAGCCCTACAGGTTCAGCTTGTGACAGGTATTCTGTATAAAACTCAATGGCTTCTTCAGCAATGTACCTCTCAACAATAGATGCTTCTGGACGATATGGATTATTACTATACCCTTTCAGGATCTTCATATATCGTTCAACAAGATACATTCACCTTAAATAAATCAGACCACAAATTCTAATATCTCTCATTAGATGCACAATTAAGTGAACCATGATGTCAAAAAATAAAAGAAGAGAATACATCTCTAACTGGCACAATATAATAGCAGCTTCATTTTCCAACTCATCCAACTTCATAGGGTCAATGACTTTGCTGTATATGGCATTAAAGATCAGGCACAGTCGCGTAATGGCCTGTCTAACTTTTTTAGGCAATATGTCATGAATAGCCACTGGTAGTAGTTGCTACATCAAAACGTGGTAATCATGTGACTTTAACCCAACTAATTTCAGATCTTTTAGTGACACAAGGCTCTTGATATTTGAAGAGTATCCTTGTGGCACCTTGACTCCCTGTAGACAGTAACAAAAACTTGTTTTCTCTTCTCTTGATAAGGTATGACATACTGGAGGCAAATATGTTTGCTTACCCACTGACTGTGGAACTAACTGGAGGCATATACCCATCTCAACCAAATCTTGACGAGCATTCAAACCATCCTTTGTCTTGCCTTTAATGTTCAAAAGAGTGCCAATTACACTGTCACACACATTTTTCTCAACATGCATGACATCTACACAATGTCTAACATCTAGATCGCACCAGTATGGAAGATCAAAGAATATCGACCTCTTCTTCCACAAGGTTTTCTCAGTAACTCTCTTTTGGGTCTTTCCAAATTAGACGTTGATGTCCTTCACCCGTTCATAAACCTGCTCACTAGTTAAAATAGGTGGTACAATACCATCTTCCTAACATCCATTGAAGGCTTTTTTAAGTCTACGATATGGGTGATTAGGCCTAAGAAATTTTCGATGCCCAATGTAAATTGTTTTCTTTCCATGTTTAAGTTGTACGTAACATATGTCTTCTTCACAAATAGGGCAAGCGTTATGCCCCTTAACACTATATCCGCCCAAGTTCCCATATGCTGGAAAGTCATTGACGGTACAGAATAACATTGCACGCAACATGAAATTTTCACAACGATACCCGTCATACACATCAACAGTTTCATCCCACAGCATTCTTAAATCTTCAATCAAAGGACATAAGTAGACATCTATGTCATTTCCTGGCTGTCTTGGGCCTGCAATCATCATAGATAACATAACATATTTTCGCTTCATGCACAACTAAGGAGGCAAATTATAAATAATTATAAGAACAAGCCATGAACTGTTCTTACTGGATAAGTTACCATAAGGATTCATTCCATCCATAGCAAGTCCTAGCCTAAAGTTTCTTGCCTCAGTCCCAAAGACTGGAAACAAACGATCAATTTTCTTCCATTGTGGAGAATCTATAGGATGGCGAAGCTGTCCATCACATTTTCTCCCATCCATATGCCACAGTAAGGTTATTCGCGTTATCTACATTGGCAAATAATCGCTTAAACCTTGGCATTATTGGAAGATACCATAATACCTTAGCAGGGGGACCCTCCTTTGTGCTCTCATCAACATCATCACCCTTCACTTTATACCGTGATACCCTACACCTGGGACACTTGTGCAACTCTTCAAACTCTTCTCTGTATAATATGCAATCATTAGGCACACATGTATTTTCTTGTATTCCAATCCCATCAGACACAACACATTCTCTGCCTCATAGTTACGTCTCGGCAACGTGTTACCTTCTGGAAGCATTTCATTTAACAACTCAAGCAATTTAGTGAAACTTTTATCACTCACCCATTTCTTGCCTTAACATTCACTAATCTTAACATCGCTGACAATCGTGTGAATTTAGTGCACCCCAGATATAGAGGCTTATCCGCATCACTGCACAAAGTGTTATACACTTGAGCTCGCTGAAAGGACTCTGGTCCAATATCACGGATCATGTCCTCTAGTCGATCGTCCATAGGTACATCAAATTGATCTGTTTGAGACATACTCGACATGTTCATGTTGTATAACTCTTGCAAAAGTCATCACAAAGGAGATGCTCCGTATTTGCTTTAGTTGCAATCGTCTCTCATTCAGATAATTAACACAAGGACAATAGAAGAACCCACCACTACTAGGAAGATTTCTTTCAGCAAATTGGATAAACTCTTCTATCCCATTCTGATACTCATCAATTGTGCGTCTAGAATTAATCTAACTACGATCCATAACTTCCTTCTGTGATCCACAAACCATATCTTAATGCATGTAAATCTCACTTTTTTAATACAAGGTGTGGTCCTATCCCATTTAGAAAGTCATTTTTTTAAACTTGATTAATACGTATAGGTTTAGTCTCATATATTAAATTTGACAAAATTTCGGCAGCATTTCGCATTGGTCTCTAAGTACACGAAATGAAAGTGGTGACATCAAGTTCACCACAATCAAGCATGCACCTGGAGACACAACACGAAATGAGTAAACCGAAATTTAATCAAATTTACGATGAGATTTAACCATTACGTATTAATAAAATATAAAAAAATGAATCTTTCCAAACTGTCCAATTGGACAATTCAAGATTCAATACAACAATTACCACTTTAATCATTGTTTTGAATCTCAAACGAGAAACTAAGGTTTGCTCATAATGCATAAATTCAATAGAAAAACAACACACAATTAAGCACACAACATAATGCATATAATTTATACGCAAAACCAAATTCAATAACAAAACCAAATGTCAATTCCATGTAAGACAATCCAATCCACAACAAATTAAATCTAATACTCAAGAGTTTACTAATCTCATACAAAATTTGACAAAGTTTCCTATGTTTTTGGCACTATATATCATACCTCACAAAGGGTATGGTTAACAACATAGCAGTAATCAATTCTCTATTTTTTACTCAATTTATCTTATGAATATATGGTAGCATTTTAACCACTTTAATTCTCCCTTTTTTGCTTACTTTATCTTGAGGATGTATCTAAGCATATATAAGTTGTCTTATCTTACAGTCATTTAATTTCCTAACTAGTGCCTAATCTATGTAGCCAATTCTTTGATTCTTGTAATCCGCTAATTATAGAGCTTTGGGTTTAAAACAAAATATAGTTACATTAATTATACTGGTATTTTAGCCTGTGCATTGCACAGGATAAATGTTTATTTTATATAATTAAAATTTATAATAAATAAATACTCATAAATATATAAATTATACTATATATAAATTATATTTAAGATTTATGATAAATACTTATATTATGATATAATATTATTTTTAATTATTGATAATTTCTTTTAAAAAATATTGAAATTCAAATTTAAACTAAAGATATTAAAAATAATAGATTGAAAGATATAAGAGGTTAAGAAAAATTCTTAAAAATCCTCTTAATTAAAGAATGACAACTAAAAATGCTTTCATTCAAGATAATTATCATAATTTGTATATACAGAGAGATATCATATGTATGTTAAGAGTGTATTTTAATTTTGAAGATAAAATATATATATTCAAAATTGATTTATGATATTTAGTTATAGCTTGTTAAACCATTTGGTGACAATTAATTAATTCCTAACATATAATTAAATTAATTTCTTACTTTTATTCTTTTCATTACTTACTAACTTAGCTAAAATAATCAACTTCACTTAATTCTATCTTATGTAATCTAATCCTCAACACTTTAAAATTCTTACCACATATTTATATAAGTTAATAACTAACATAAACAATTTATCTTTTTCTTTAAAGATTTATAAATTTATAAACATACAAAGAATTAAAATTTTCTTATATATATTAATAAACATTTTCAACCATATATAACCTTTATTAATTAATTCCATGTAACAATATAATTAACATAAAAGATTAATTTCAAATTAATATTAAAAATGTAACAACCATATTCACAATGTAAACTAATGTAAACCATAATGAACCAATGTAACCAATGTAACCATGATGAACCAATGTAAACCAATGTAAACCATAATGAACCAAATGAAATTAAAATGACTAACCCAGTGCGTGCGACCTCCAAACTCACCAATGGAGCACGTTCAACACCAATGGACCTCCACCAACAACAATGGCACGAGCTAGCTCCAACCAAAGCAAGCTTGGCACCAAGCTCGCTCTCCAACGACAGCAAATGGTGAAACGACGCTCTCCAACGACGACAAACGACAAAACGACGCTCTCCAACGCCCTCTAAAATGCAATGGTGAAAATGGCGAAATGAGGGGCAGATGGGGAAGATAAAGCTTGCATGGAGGAAATGAGGGGTGGATGGGGAAGAAGAAAGCTTCAATGGAACCAATGAGGAGCGGATGGAGGAGAAGAAAGCTGGAAGGGAGGAAATGGGGAAGAAGAAGGCTGGTGGAAATGAGAGGAAAAGGCGTGCGAAGTGCTAAAGAGGGGACTTTTTAAATCGGTTAAAAAAGTGGACGGGGATATTATTTTAATTTTAAAAATGACTTTTTAAATCGGTTATATTTGAACCGATTTAAAAAAGTTTGTTATAATTTCAAAATTGCCACCGCGTTTCTTTTTTAAACCAGTTTGATATTAACCGATTTAAATTCCTGCTTTAAAATCTGTTTTGTGTAGTAGTGTGGGGGCGAGTTGCACATAAAAACAAAACAAAAGAGAAAGCATGAGAGAATGAAATATAGATACAAAGAAAGAGTAAGACACGGTGGTGTGACAAAGCAAGAAATGACAATAGAGAGAGAAAAAACAAAGAGCGAAAGTTAGTACAATTATGTAGAGTGACTTTGGCACTAATATAACTCAGATATAGGGTCAGTTGGTCGATGACCGTACAAACATTAAAACCAACAATTATTAAGTATTTATTATGCACTTGTTGCATATTTAAATTTAAATGTACCATTGGCTTTGTCGGTCGAAGTATAAATATCTTCCGTGAACCTCATTTCGAAACTAGACTTGGATAGCTCGTCACCAAGTAGTTTAAAACTAAAAACTTCAAAATAATAAGTGGCATTCATCATGTCACCTTTCTCAAACAAGGTCACACCCTACAAAGCTTTGTTCTCCACTAACAAATAACGCATCAACTCACAGAACAACTTTCAAAAACTTGGATATGTACAACATAATAAACATTTAGTGTGCACCTGTAGTTCCTAACGTGAGCTCCAAGTGTACGCTACAATACACCATAAATCACAATGTCAATACTATTTCAAAACTCACTACAATTAGAATACATATAATTGTGCAAACAGAGATAGAAATAAAGATAGAAAAAGTGCAGGGTCAAACCTTTTAGAGTTTTATACTATACTAATAAACAACATATCAATTCACACAACTTTCACAAATACAGTAAGTAAACAAAACGATAAATATCATTTGCACACCTGTCCTGCAACCGCAAGCTTTTAGTGCACCCTCCAAAACACCACAAATGACTGTGCCAACACATTATCAAAATCCAGTACAGTTAGACAATGTTAAAATGTACAAACAGAGAAAGAGATACAAAGCGAAAGAAGGAGAAAGTGAGCGGTTATTTGTATAATAAATTCTACAACAAATTTTACAATGAAGAGAGAGAAAAGGGAGAGAAGTATGGGTGTAATAAATACTGTGATGGAAAAAGATAGATACAGAAAATGATATTGCATAATTTATTGTATAAAATGTTGTTTGAATAGCATATCTCTTAATTTAATTAGTAAAGAAAAAAAAAACTATTGAAAAAGAAAACAAGAAACTTTGGAAACCGCACATGCATGTTTTGTGGGGCAAAGATGCAAGCATCCCGAATTGTAGGCGTAGTTTTATTTTTATTTATTTATTTATTTTCGTTTTTCTTCTTTGCCACACAGACAACATCCATCCCCCCATTTGGTATGGGCTAACGTTAGCCACCTGTGGCTAAATGTAGAATTGTCCTAATTTTTTAAATCCAACATAACATTATTTCATTTTCAGGTTCTTTTTGGTCCATAATATCATACCTGATTTTCACATGTAATGTTTATAATGGATGAACCTGCTGTGGAATTATAACAATGGTACATCCGTGCCGACATTCTAAAATCACAAATTTCAATTCTACGACTATTATATTAACAAAAAGTGTATCATAAAATGATTATTCTCTTTTATATGAATCCAGGTGGAGGATTATATTTATGTCTTGGGTTCTCATATGAGAATATGAACGAATCAAATAATAGTTGTACCCATATAGATATTATTCCTTTTTTAATATAAATAACGCTGAGTGCATATACGCTTCAGTTAGACAAATGGATATTCTAATCATAATTGCACACTTTTTTTTTTTAATGCATAATTACTTAGATTGTGTACAAAAGCTAAAACTAGGTTCATTAAAAAAATGAAAATGAAGGTGCACAAGATAAGCACTTAAAATTTTTATATGGTCCGAAATTACTACGTATTTAATAGTTCTAGTCAATTTTTATGTGACACATAACTAAATTACTCAACTATGAACATTATTCAAGACTATGGACACATACTAGTTTTAGACCATATAATAATTTATCCTTATCTAAACGTAGATACACGAGGTTAAACCGTGTAAATTTTGTATTTTCTATCATTTCTTTGTGGTAAATTAGCAAGTTTTCTTTTCTTTCTTTTTGAATTTTTTATCATTTCTTTGTAGTATAATAGAAAATTTTTAGTTCATAGTATAGGACCTTTTTAAAGTTAAATAAAATTTATCAATAAGAATAAATGAAAGAAAATATTATATATTTTTGTTATTGATAATGAATTAATTTATTATATTAAATAAGGGTAAATTAAAGAGATAAGATGTCAAAATTAAGAAACTTTTTTTGAAAATATATTCTTATATTATAAATTAGAATATACAACTTTGGAGAGTTAGATTCTCACTTTTCTCACTCTTACAATTAGACATTCTCAATATTTTCTTTTTTCTTTTTTTTTTGGAGGTACATTTCATACACTACTCCTACAATAGCCAAAAAAATTATCTTTCAACTATCTCAAATAACCCTCCTTTTATTTTTATTTGTATAATTTGATCATCGTATCTATCTATTCCCTTCAATCTACCCTCTTTTATCTCTATCTCTAAATTAAAATTTAATAATTTTTAAAAAAATATCAATAATAAAAAATAATCTTATATCACAGTTTAAATTATTCATTGTAAATTCAAAATATAATTTATATATTCAAAAATATTTATTTTTCATAGATTTTAATTATATAAAAATAATTATTTATCCGGTGCAATATACATGCTAAAAATGCTAGTAAATTATTATAATCACGACACATCATTGCCTTTATTGACATCGTGTGTCAATATTTAAAATTTAAAAATTAAATTAAAATTATGATTAATTAATATTACAATAATCTTAAAATTTAGTTTATATAAAAAAGATATTTTCAATTTGATACAATGCATCAAGATTTTAAAGGTAGATCAAACTGGAAATGAAATTAAATTTAAGAAATAATATCTGTAAGGAAAAAAAATTATAAATAAAGAATGAATTTAATAGGCATTAATGTAAGTATAAAAGTTTTTATACTATCAATCAATTGGAGATAATTCTTATATGACTTTTAAGATAGTTCCTATAAAAGTCAACAAACTTACTATACATAATAGTTTGTGATTAAATGATAGTGTAAAAGATTTTTACAATGTTAGTGCAAGTATTATTTATTCATAAAAGAGTTTAGTTTTGATACAATGTTAGTGTAAAGATTTTTACATTATCAACTAATTAAAAATTACTCTATATAAAAATAACTATTACAAAAGTTAATAATCTTATCATATATAAAAACATTTACACTATTAATAATTTTGATTAAATTTATATAAAATATCTCATTGTTCTAATAACAAACGTAAGATTGAAGCAATTAGAACTAAGTTTACAAAAAAATAAAAAATAAAAAATAAAAGCTATTGACTATATTAAGGAATCAATTTTAAAATAAAAACTGCAAAGGGATTATTGAGTTACAGTTTTGGGAATTGGGGATATGGTTCAGTTTTTTGATGACTGTGTCGTGACATACCCTTTTGCAATTTTCAACAGGATATGGATAATGTTACGGTGGACCATCAAATAGGTGGTCTACCGGTGGACCATTAATTTAAACCGTTAGATATATGAATAAAAAAATTAACGATTAAGATTTATTAATCTAATTACAATCTCAACCGTTGATTTTTTTTATTCATATATCTAATAGTTTAAATTAATGGTTCACTGGTGAACCACTTAATTTGATGGTCCACCGTATAAGCGCCATCATATAGTTGGTCGTTCTCTATGTCTGAGTACAATGATGTTACTGTTGAACAATAACGATAAAAGAGGGGGGTTCCACTTCCACACATGGTAGGAACCTGAGAAGACATCGTACCTAGTACCTAGAGCATTGAAGCCATGCGTCCCAATTGCCCATGCAAACTTTGCTTTCAACTGTTTGGCCATACGCAATTTACAAAGATAGATGCAACACCCTAGTTTGATCTTCTCACGCATCCCACAAGATTTGCTTCTTATTGTTATATGCCCCTCACAAGATGCAAAGATACCCTACATGGATTTTATGCGCACCTTTCCGATTGCTTCGTCCAAATAACAATTATTTTGCTTCTATCGTTTATTTCTACCTGTCAAATGAGCAAGTGGCATGTTTCGTTATGATATGGAACAACTTGGATCTAGTTATGATTTTATTCTTATTCTAGCCCATTGCTGTCTTCTCCAAATAAAAAATTTCAATATAATTTTTAAAAGGGAATTTTGTAATGAATATCTCTCATAGTAACAATAAAAAATGTATAGATATAAAAGTAAACGAAACCCACAACAAATCATCAGAGCGTTTTTTATTGTGAGCTTACAAATCAACTAGTATTTTAACTTGTGCATTGCATAGAATAAATATTTATTTTATATAACTTAAATTTATAATAAATAAATATTTCTGAATATATAAATTATATTATAATTAAATTTGGCAAGAAATAAATATTTTTGAACATATAGATTACATTTTAAATTTATAATAAACAGTTATTGTAATACAATTAAGGCTAGTCTAAGGGTAAGGCTACTAAAGCTTAAGCTTTAGACTCACCAACAAAAAATTATTTGTTATCAATTTTTATAAAGCAAAAAGACCACTTATGTTAGTAAAAGGCTCAACATATAATTCTTTCATTTAAAGTAAAAAAGTCTTTTTCAAAATTTCTTTAGGCCTCACTCATCGTTGGGTCGGCCTAAATACAATGTTAATTTTTAATTATTGATATTTTTTTAAAGAAATATTGAAATTTAATTTAGAACTAAAGATATTGAAAATGATAGATTGAAAGAGATAAGATGTTAAAATATATCTAAAAACGCTTTCATTGAAGAATGATAGCTAAAAACGCTCTTGTTGAAGAATAGTAGCTAAAAATGCTTTCATTCAAGATAACTACTATTCTCATTTAATATATAGGGTGGATGTGTTGTTTTATTATTGCTTAGTCTTTTTTCATTTTTTTTTTTGGTGAATACAAGGTGTTAGAAAGCCCTAACTAAAAACCATGAAAAAAACTAACAAAAGCTAAATCAGCTACTAGATTCAAATGAATAAAGAGGGGAGTAGAATAGAAAAGGATCAGCTTTTTTTGCAAGTCTAGACCATGTTTAGCAATAGCATCCACCACATGATTAGCTTCACAAAAAACATGATGAATAGAACTACCATGATCATGATGGAAACAAGCTTGGATTGCATGCACCATATTAGCACAAGCATGAGATGAAGAACATCCTTTCTTGATCAATTGAACTGCTAGAAGCGAGTCAGATTCCACTTTAAGACCTCTAAAACCCTTCTCCCAAGCAAGCTAGAGACCCTTGAAAATGGCTCAAAGTTTAGCATGAATTATGGAGAAAGGCCCCAGCCTCCCCACGAAAGCATAAACAAAGGAACTAGAATGATCTCGAAAAACACTTCCATAACCAACACGAGTTCCAACACTACTCAAGGCCCCATCACAATTTAGTTTAATCCTACCCACCAATGGTAGAAGCAAACTAATTCCATTCTGTAATGCCCTAGAAGTCCTACAACGAAAAAGACTAGCCTTGGATTCCAAGGCCACCAAAATATCCCTCATCATTACCTTTATTCTACTATAGATTTGCCCAACATTATGTTGCGCATGCTTAAAAACCCAATCGTTCCTAGCCCACCAAATTGAGTCCAAAGCCACTACAAACTCAATATCCCAATGCTTAGATTGAGAAGCACCTTGCCTCAAATTGTAAACAAGCCACTCATCTAAGTTGCACTCATAAAATGACCTAGGAAAACTGCCATGATAAATGCGAGCCCAAACTCGCTTGATTGTAGAACAATCACGGAAGGCATGAGCAATAGATTTTGGATATACTATTGTTAACCCATTGGCAAGTGTACCAATTTGCATAAGTAGACAGTTATGAGTAGAGTATCGTATCCCAAAGGACTTGTGTAATACTAGGTTTTTCACTTAAATAAATTAATTGTTCAAGGGGAATTTATACGAGCATGTAAAGTGCAGTTTTCAAGAAACAAGACAATAAGCAAAAGCATTGGGGTTTGATTACACTAATCATCCTTTCATGAAACATAAAGGTTACCTATTGAGTTTATATCCTATTCATTACCATTGACCCATAATTATATCCAAACGATAATCCCTTAGTTGAATAGACCTAAGTTATCTGAATAGAACACCAATCCCTTGATGAGTTCACCCAAACAACTTGCTTTACAAAAAGAGGTTTGGAGATGGTTAATAAATCATGTTCTATTCCTAGCTACAAGATCTATTAAGTGATCTCTTCAGTTCTCTCTATAAAGAAAAAGTTTTCCAACATCAATCAAAACAAAAGGAATAAGTTATGGAGATCAAGCCACAACAAGCATTAAGCATGGAAGTAGAGACACTAATGAATATAATATAAACTTCAATAAATAACTTAAAATGTATACATGAGAGTAGATTAGTTACATCAAACCCCAATGGGAGAAGATTAGCCACTCATGAGTGAGTGGACCAAAACAAAAAGATGAAGAATAAGGATCTTGGAGTGAAGCTTCAAGGAGGTGCTCCCACCCTATTCCTCTCAACCCTAGCACGAAAATACGCAGAATGACAAAGTGTCCAAAAGCTCGCCTCCTTTACTCTTTAGTCGCGCATTCATTAAGTGAGGTGGCACTAGTCTCGCTTAGTGAACCCAAGGCTCGCTGAGTGAGAGACTTGACTTCGTGGTCTCTGGAATGAGTCTCACTCAGCAAATATGTGTATCACTAAGCGAGAGACTTGATGCTCTCTGTACTAGGTTTTGCTGAGCAAATGAACTGCTCACTCAGCGACTTCGCTCAGCAACTCCGAGCAGCTGCAATCCTCCCATCTTGCTTTAGTCTTCTATCTTCATTTCTTGCAAAAAATCATTAGCTGGCAATTAAAATGCCCAAAATGTATAATTCTATTTGTAACTGCTACTTACTTAAAAATTAACTAAAATTGGGTTTAGACAAAGCCTTTGGTTCAGGAAAGAAAGTAGTGAATACACAAATAAATGCCAAAAATAGATACATGATTGACACTTATCAACTATACAAAGAGGACAACTTAGGTCAAGAGATAGTGCTTATATTAATGCTGTGAATTTGTAAGAATGGCCTGTGAAGCAATCCTCCAGAGATGCAACTTGATACGCTCTGGCCCACGCCAATCACATAGCACACTATAAATAGGATTAACAAGCCTACGTCAATCCTTCATGATGCCCATATAAGCGTCCTTCAAGGGAAAAGATCTATCAGGAATAAACACCCACGCTATAGAATCCTTTCGCTCAAAACACAAAATAATCCTTTTAATATGATGAAGCATTACTTTATGGAGCATATTTTCTATACTCCTTAAATCCCAACTACCACTCGGGGATAAAAAATTTGACATTGGGCAACTCAAGTCAAAAGGCGGATAAAATGCAAGGCAAGGGTCTAAAAACTCTTTACATGAGGAATCTAATGGACCAAGCAAAAGCTAACTTTACTCCTATCTCCAATGCACCACACAAGGTTTCTTTCTACATTTGCCCAAGCACCACAAACCCCCCTCTAAAGGTTAGACTCACTATACTGCCTTACCACTCCAAGAATTAATTCTAATCCACATTTGTAATTGGATCTAAGGATAGCGACCCAAAGCTCATTTGAGCGAGTACAAATTTGCCAACCAATCTTCATCATAAAAGCTTTGTTAACCTTACTTGCAGGTCTTAACCCTAAACCTCCACAAGAATTTGGTTAGGAAACATCGTACCACGATTTCAAATGAATCCTCCTTTGGCTTTCATCACCCCCTAAAGGAAACTCATGCACTTTTATCCAAACTCTCACAAATAGAAATAGGGAGACAAGCAATATGTATAACATATGAAGGAAGCATCGCTAGAACAAATTTTCTAAGAGTTAATCTTCTTGCAAAGGAAAGATGACGATTCTTCCAACTGCTCAACCTTTGATTTGCTTTATCTAGGACAACTTGGTAGGTATGCCTACCTAACCTTCGATGGAGGAGAGGCACCCTTAGATATTTACCCAAATCATCTGTAAGTTGGAAAACAAAAGCACCACTAACCTACTCCCTTATTTGCCAGGCAACATTTTTGGAGAAGCAAATTCTAGTCTTATCGCCTTTCTAACCTAAACTTTGTCATAAAAGATTAAGGTAACTTAGCCTTTACAAAAAGAATCAAGTCATATGCAAAATCTAGGTATGACAGCTTAGGGCAACTTGTAGCTAACTGAATGGGCTTCCATAACCCGCGATCAACTACAAAGGTAATCAAATGAGATAAATATTCCATACAAAGAATAAAAAGTTATGGAAAGATAGGATCCCCTTGCTGAATTCCTCAAGAAGGCTTGGATTCTTCTAAGGCCTCCCCATTCCAAAGGACCTTTATCTTGGAGGAAGAAAGACATTGAATGACCAACTCAATAAAGTGATGGTCCAAGCTAATATCCCTAAGAGACTCCTCCAAATAATCCCACTTTAACCTATCATAGGGTTTCTCTAGGTCAATCTTTATTGCCATCCACCTTGTACTACCTTTCTTTATCTCTATAGAATGAATAACCTCTTAGTGATAATAATATTATCACCATTGTGCCTATTTGGAACAAAACTACATTGATATGGGCTAACTAGCTTCTCCATCATAGCTCTCAGTCTTTGTGCTAACACCTTAGCGAGGATTTTTATAAGAAACATTGCAAAGACTAATAGGCCTTAAATTCTTCATTTCCTTTACCTGATCAGTTTTAGGAGTCAGGGTAGTTAAGGTTCCATTTATATCTACCACCTTCCTGGGATCCTAGAAAATCTCCTTTATCAAATTACATAAAGACGATCCCATTGTGCTCCATTGATTCTAGTAAAAGATTGCCTAAAAACCATCAATGCTAGGAGCCTTAAACCTTCCCCGTACGAGACAAAGCCCCAAAAATTTCCTTTGTGGTAATTTGCTGAACCATCCTCCTTTTATCCCTTTCATCCAAGGGAGGATAAGAACCTGGTAAACAAAAAGGAACAAAAGGAGAGTTATCACATAAAAGATTCTTATAGTAACTTGTTACCATGTTCTCTAACTAAGCAGGAATTGTCACGCAATCTTTGTTATCATCCTGAAGCGTCTCAATGAAATTTCCCCTTCTTTTGATAATAGTGGTCCCATGGAAATATCTTGAATTTTTATCTCCAAAATACAACCACCTCCACCTCAACTTCTAAAGCCGCAAAGGTTCTTCTCTGAACAGGGTCTCTTAATACTCTCCCTAAAGGGTTTTTTGCAACTTAGAAAGAAAATTATTAGGACCATTGGCCAAAGCTCTCTCAATCCCATTCAACAGCCTTAGCAACTTCTTTTTGGCAGCAAAAATATTGCCAAGCACCTCCTTATTCCAACCTTCAACTGATTTTGAAGAGCCTTCATATTTTGAGACCAGCTAGAAGAAACATTCTACTCCCTCCTTATGACATTATAAAATCTTGGTGAGTGATCAAAGTTGCCACAAACCCAAAAGGCCTCCGACATAAATTAGGACTCCTCTTCCGTTGAAATTTGACCAATAAAGGCCGGTGGTCAAATTTAAAACATGACAAATGATGAACATTAGCCTCCTAGAATTAAAGGCTCCAACAAACATTAACGAGCATATGCTCTAATCTCTCCATAAGTTGCCCTCGCTGCCAAGTGAAAAGACGCCTTTGGAACCCTGCATCAATAAGATCACAGCTCTGAACACAATCCAAAAAGGCATTAGTACTACAAGAAGACGGATTGGGAGAACCACCAATCTTTTCATACTCATGAAGAATAAAATTAAAATCTCTAATGACACTCCAAGCCTCATTAATATTTTCAGCAAGGGATTTTAAATCCCTTCAAAGAGAAATGTAATATTGAGGATGAGGACTTGCATAAACTACAGTCAATAACCACGGAACATGCTCTTCCACCTAACTCTAAGGTGAACAAATTAAGTAGTACTATGGAGGACCTCAACATTCCAAAATGAAGAATTCCAAAGATGTAACACCCCCATTTTTACTTAATTAACTGTTTTTCTATTTATTTTATATTTAATTTTAAAAATGGGGAAATAATTTCAAAATTTCAATTCTCACGAATAAAATCAAAATAATGAAAGTTATTTAATCGTGATTTTTAATAATTTTTCGAGGTGGAGTCCAAAAAAATTAGAAAATAATGATTTTGCCCTTATTTCTCAACTTTAAGGGTAGACATGAGAAAAAGATTTAATTAACATTAAAATGTAAATTTAAGCTTTAAATCATTTCATATATATTAGAATATAATTTTGAAAATTTTCTAAAAATATTCTAGAATTCCAATGTAAAATGACCAAAATACCCCCAGGTGACTAATAAACTAAATTAGTATTAGTTTGTCATCTAAAACTAGTGAAAATAATATTCTTAATACAATTTGAGCATTTATTGAATTAAAATGAATTTAATATGAAATTTCTACCTTAAAAATACAAATATATATATATATATATATATATATATATATATATAATTTGAAATAATTAATAAAAAATTAAAATTTATTTTTAAAAAATTATTTTTGATGAAAAATAATATACTTGTTTAGATTTATATTTAAATTATTTATTTTAATATTAAAAGTTAATTTATTCAAGTTTGGGTGATTTTATCAGTACTGGCTAATTTAATTATAGTTAAAATTTACACTAAGAAACCTTGGGACAGCTGGTGTAACACGTCCTAACTCTAGAAAAGGGTGATTCACCACCTAAGTTTAATATGTGTCCCTAAAATGAAAAATAAAATTAGGAATTTTTGCATAATGCATGACATATGCATATGGACACCTACGCTCATCCTTTCCTCTATAAATAGGCCCATCCATGGATCAATTTCTCACCACCCGTCTCTTCCACCAAGTAGTTGAAGTTCTCCTCCTCCTCTCTACCTCCATAAAAAAAAAAAATTATGCTATAATCCTACTAGTTTTCATTAACTAGTAAAAATTCTCTTCCTAGAAGTTTTGCACCAACAACTTCACCAACCCTCTTTGAGGTAATGGGAAGAGTGAGGTTGGTTCTAAATTTTAATTACTTTGCATATTGGTAGGAAAGGTTTTCTCCTAAACCTTTCAATGTTTAAGTCTTATAATAATGTTATAATGTTTAATATTAGATTTAAACTTTTACTAAATTGTTATGTTGCTCAATTTTAGATAATTAAAATTTACTTATTAAATAGTTATGCTGCTCAAATTTGGATAATTATAGTATAATTATTAAGTTGTTATATTGCTCAAATTCAACTAATTATAGTAGAATTACTAAGTTGTTATGTTGCCCAAATTTAGATAAAAAAGATTTTAGTTGTTATACTGCTTACTTTTAGATAATTAAATTGTTATACTGCTAAATTTTAGTAAAACTCAAACAATCTAGTAAAAATAGTGGAAGAAATAAGTTAGTAATTTTATAATATAAGACTAAACATAAAAGTTATTTAATGAGCTATTTATGAATTTATTTTTAGAAAACTACTATAGAAATTTCAGTTTAAGTTCTCATTATTTAGGTAAGATCTAGACACATTAAGAAGCCATATGTAAAAATTTCTAATTTTTAAAGCTTATTTAGTACTTCTAATTGTGTTTTATAAGTTTCTACATACACTTTATACTTAAAAATACTAAATTTCATAAATTTTTGAAAATTTTCTAAAAATTTATGATAAAATTCTAATTATTTTTCTAAGCTTAAAAATTATTTTCATGAAAATTTTTGACCATCTGTGATTTATTTCTTAATTATCATTCTTTAATTTTAAACTTTATGTCTTTATTTTATTAAAATATTGATTATGTGTTTAATATGAATCATGAATTATTTGGATAATATGTATGGATTTAATCTCTATAATATAAGATAAAGATATTAGAAGTAATCTTACTGATGCTCAAATTAAATGAGACCAAAGAAAACCTTTGTTTAAGAATTTAGAAATTAATAGGTTAGTGAATAATGTAAAACAAGAGACATGCAGTAACATGACACCTTGTTAGGGAAGCTATAGTTTGGTATGCTAAGGAATGAAAGGTAAGGACCCATTTGAGGAGGTCTTGTGGGTAGGCATCGAGTGGTGAAGATCCCAATGGCCAGGGTAGTGCCTGTGAGTTAGGATATTCACCTGACCAAGCTACTCGATAACTGCTTAGTATTCCAGGATTGGTGTGAGAGTATACCTCTGTAAATGGACGTCCTGACTGTTATTTTTCTTAATGATAATGAGGACTGTACCATTTGATGATGTTGAGAGAGATATATGCACTCCTAGTCACTTTCTCAGTTCTGTTGAGAACTATTATTCACTAATGAGAAATTTGAATTCATACCAAGTTAAGGGTAGTCTAGTATAACTTAGAATAAACCCTATGTTTCCCTTTATTATTAGTTGTGATTTATTTATGGTAGAATTCCTACCATACATGTAAAAGCAATTTTAGAACAAAACACCTTACTCCATTAATTTTCTTCTTTGTATGATTGATTGCGATTATTATAGATGACGGTAACTTTCAGTGATGCTGAGGACAACCTAAAGGATACTTTGAAGGATGAAGACTTATAGACTTAGTTTATAGTTTTTTTTTTTTAGGGATAAGGTAGATTAATACTGCTCTGTATAGGAACCTTTTAATGCATATATTAGGTTAGGTAGTATTTATCTTTCAATGTACCTTTGGGCTTTCTATATTTTATGACTCTTATGTATTACCAAATCATGATGTATAGTTTTACGACATATATATATATATACAGTCTTTATCTTTCATCTCTTACTCCCATTTTCAAATTTTGTTAAATTTAGAATTCTTCTATTATAAAAGCAAAAAAAATTTCACCTGCATTTTTGTCTACTTAAATTTAATAACTAAATTAATATGAATTATATTTAAATTTAAAAGAGTGTTACAAAAGACACCAAATACCTCTAGCATGTCCTCTGGCTTCCTCCAAAAACACCCCATCAAGACCAAAATGATGGACAATACTTTTAGATTTTTCACCTAATTGGTGAGTTTCCAAAAGGAACATCAAGGAGAAATCAAACTCTTTTGTCAAGTCCTTACTAGGCCTACAAAGCCTTTACCACCTAGCTCCCCTATAGTTCCAACATAAAATATTCATTTGGACTTGTCATTGGGATTGGGAACCAATGTCCTAAATGGATTCTCTAACGCCATCAAAATAGGTTGAACTTCTTCCACTTGCATACTCTTACTACATTGATGATTAGAATTCCTTGCAACAACTTGATTAGTCGTCCCACTTTGTCCAAGCCTCATAGATAAAAGAGCTTGGGTTTCATCATCAATTGGAACTTCATGCACTTCCAAAGTCGATTGCCACTCCATATGTTGCTGCCATACCTCCTCTTGTTGCTTTTGCATGGCGCGAGTATGGTGTAAAACCAAGTCATTAGTGTCACTATTATTTGGGACTCCAATGCTAGATTTATTGGTAGCGTCATTCTTTGAAATAAACTTCTCATGTGAGCCTTTCAAACCCGTGACGCAAGCCTTAGCACTTTTTGCTTTTGAAATCTTTTTCCCATGATCCGCACACACTACATCCTTACCATGTGAAGGAATTTGGGGATTCTTTCCTTCATTAGGATTCCTAACCTTTATAACCTTTGCGGGCCCATTACCTTCCTTATATATATTCGCCCTGTTGAATAAAAAGGTTGGATCCAAGAGGAAGGGTGAATTGGATCTATAAAAGTTTCAAAAACCTCAAAGCCTTTTCAAAGATGAAAAACTAGATTTTCTAAAAACCTTGAATCAATTTGATTTAGTGATATGGATGTTGTAGAATTGGAACAATTATCTTGATTATACTATGCAACCATGAACAAGATTCTCATGAATTTATATGCAATTGATAAAGAGATCAAGATTTAATATATGTGAGGAAGGGTAGAGAAATGAAAAGAACATACAAGATTTATAGTGGTTCGATCACCACCACTGTGATCTATATCCAGTCTCCAATTAAACCGATTGGGATTATCACTACGTAATTCAATTTGTTTACAAGCACACTGACAAATAAAAGAATCACACAAAAACACAACCCAAAACCAAGTTTCTTGAAAACCTATCAAGAAAACTTGAACAATTCTTGTGGAACTCTACCACAAGAGAGACTTGAGAAAACCCTTCTCAAGAACGAAAATTATACAAAAAGTAAAGGTTAGATATCACCTTAATTCATGATGAATGAAAACAAGGAAGTACAAAACAAATCTACCCAAAAGATGACTTCTCTTTATCCACAAAGATGATCCATATGTGAGCTCTTGATTTGATGAAAAACTTGTTGTGATGATGATGAAAAATATGTTTTCTCTCTTGAAAAACTCTCACAAAAGTTTAGAGATTGGAAGCCATGTGAAAAGAGTTAATAAGTTTCACATTTTATAGAGAAAAAACTAAAATAACTAGTTATTCAATTTAGTAATCAGTTATTTTGTTTTTCAAATTTATGGAAATTGAACTTAGAATGGAGATAACTAGTTATTTTTCTTCATAACTAGTTATTTGCGCATAGGTTCTATTTCTGCTTACTTAAAATAACTGTTGGTTACATAACTATGTAACTAGTTATTCTCGCATAGCCAAAAATCAGCATTTGAAAATGTAACTAATTACATAATTATGTAACTAGTTATAGCTAACTGATACATAATGTGTAACTAGTTATAGCTAACTAATTACATAATTGCATAACTAGTTATAACAGCAAAACATAACTGATTACATAATTGCATACCTAGTTATAACAAATTAAATTCAGCTTTCAAATAAGAATAAAAATGAAAATAATCGATTACCAAACTAATTTAACCAATTAAATTGTTTCTAAACACAAGATTGAATCCTTTAAAAACTTTAACATATTGCTATCATCTTTTATCAAATTAAAACCATATTTTAAACATTTATTTCATCTTGGATTCAATTTTAGACTTATGAAAACATGTTATCCCTTGTTAATCCTTTAAGTTTTAAATTTAGAGCTCATCACCATCAAATCATCAAAGATAAAGATCAATCATGCATGACACACAACCACACACACATATAAACACACAATACAACTTTGCACTCATCAAAAGGCTAAATCATCAAAACTTCATTAATACTTCTTAGGGGCAAGAATAATTCTTTTTTTGTGCTTCTTCAATCTCTTTCTTTTTGATGATGACAACCACTTGATTAAGACTTGATCAATTTGAGCAACTTGTGTGTTATAGGTGTGTCCAAGTTATCATCATGATTTAATCCCTACAGTTTGCAAAAACAAATATCCGTCTCCCCCTTTCGCCATCATTAAAAGCATAAAACTAAAATAAAGCATGGAAAGCCAAAAAGAAATAAGAAGGATCTCAGCAAATGCAACAAACAATGTAATCAAACATAGGTAGATTTCATTAATATGACATAAGAACATAACAAACCCATTACATAGATCAAGACACAACAATTACAAGCATAAAAACATGCTAATCATGCAACAAGTTTTAATTCAAATCAACAAGAAATGCATAACAAACACAAACACAAGCAACAACAAACTTAAGCAATCCTAATGCTAAACAAATCATTCAGACATTAAATGAGAGTTGTGCATGGTTACTTCCCTTAGGTATTAGCATTCAAGCAATTATATAGGTGAGTGGGCAGTGATTTGGTGTGTGAAAATGTGAATGAATGTGATTTGGATTGTAGGAAGGTGTCAAAGGTATTGGGAATCTTGATT
This sequence comes from Spatholobus suberectus, assembly GCA_004329165.1. NCBI lineage: Eukaryota > Viridiplantae > Streptophyta > Magnoliopsida > Fabales > Fabaceae > Spatholobus > Spatholobus suberectus. The sequence goes on along the minus strand of CM014737.1, from coordinate 24,596,887 downwards.
TAGAACATTGAGTGATGCAAAACCCACTATGATTCACGGATTGAGTTGCCATAGCACAATATAAGCAACTAAAAACATTTTTATTTGTTATATATGCAATACCATTCACGGATTTGAAGTGTTTGCTAAAATAACTAGTTATATTTTCATGTAACTGGTTATTTGAGTGTGGGTGCAGACCAATAGAATAAAAAATAACTAGTTACAATGCTAAGTAATTGGTTATTCGTGACAACTTTTTTGAAAAGCGCATGAAACACACAAAAGCTGCATAAAATAACTAGTTACATGTTTATGTAACTGGTTATTTGCATAATGCATAAATGGGGTTGCATTAAAAATAATTGATTACAAACTTTGTAACCAGTTAAGTGCACGTGCTAGCTTTAAAAATAACTAATTATAGATTTTGTAATCAGTTAAATGCGCAACAGGTTTTGAATGAATAGGGGGATATTTAAAAAATAATTGATTACGACTTTTGGTAACTAGTTAAAACAATGAAACTATATCACGAAATGGGGGGACAGTAGAAAAATTAACTAGTTACATGTTTTGTAACTAGTTATATGCGACAGATATGTGGATTTGAGTAAGAAATCTACACAAAATAACTAGTTACCCATGAACTTAACTAGCTATATGCGAATTGCAATGAATGAGAAACACAAATTTACTAGTTACAAATTCATGTAATCAATTAAATCTACTCTAACCACATATCCAAGGATCATGAAGCACAAGATAACTAATTACAACATTCTATAACTGATTACCTGTATAGTAAACTCAATCTTAAAACATTTTTCACAAGAAATCATGCTTCTTTACCATCTAAGAACTAAGGATACACACATGAAATCACAATTTATGTACTTAGTTCTTGGTTCTATGCACTCTAACTAATTTATGCACGAAATGTACCTAATTACATTTAATATGCATGTAGGCATCTAAGAATCAAACACATACTTTCTTATTTAAACAATAATAGTTTTCAAAAACACTCAATCAATCACACAATTTAACAAAATTTATGCAACATATGAACAAACTAATCAAAAATATCATGTACTGAATCAAATCAAGCATTTAAACACACAAATATACACAAAAAGTTTCAAACACCAATTTTAGAGTGATTTAACTAACACTAGACTCATTTAGGATGCCTAGTTCATTTCTTATAAGGTAGAACCTGTCTCTAGGAAGAGGTTTGGTGAATATATCTGCTAGTTGTCTATTTGTATCAACAAACTCTATTACACAATCCTCTTTTTGGACATGGTCTCTAAGGAAATGGTGTCTTATTTCTACATGCTTGGTCCTAGATTATAGAATGGGATTCTTTGTAAGGTTTATGGTACTAGTGTTGTCACACTTTAAAGGGATGTAGTCAAGGTCAACTCCATAGTCTTTTAATTATTGTTGTATCTATAATAATTGAGCACAACAACTTCCAGCTACAATGTACTCAGCCTTAGCTGTGGATAAGGCTACATAAACTTATTTCCTGCTGTGCTAAGAGACAAGTACACTCCCTAACAAGTGACAAGTCCTACTAGTACTCTTCTTATCAAGCTTACATCTAGCAAAATCTGAATCTGAATATCCCACTAAGCTTATGAAAAATCTTTTAGGAAACTAAAGACCTACATTACTAGTTCCTTTTAGATATTTCATAATTCTTTTTACAGCAAATAAATGTGATTCTTTAGGATTTGGTTGAAATCTTGCACAAAAACAAACACTAAACATAATAGCAGGGTGGCTAGCAGTATGATATAATAGAGAGCCAATCATATCCTCTATACTTGGTAACTTCAACTGATTTACCTCTTTCATCTAAGTCCAAGTAGCGTGAGGTAGACATTGGAATGGTTGATTCCTTGCAACTTTCCATTTCAAATTTCTTTAATAGTTCATTGTAGTACTTGGATTGACTTAAGAAAGTGCTATGCTCTAATTGTTTCACTTATAGCCCCAAGAAGAAAGTTAACTTTCCCATCAAGGACATTTTAAACTCACCCTATATAGTCTTAGCAAAGTCCTTGCAAAGAAAGCTATTAGTAGATCTAAAAATAATGTCATCAACATAAATTTGCACTAATATGGTGTAATGTTTAGTTCTCTTAATGAACAATGTATTGTCTACCTTTTCTCTTTCAAAATTTTGATCAAGAAAGAACTTACTAAGTCTTTCATACTAAGACCTAGGGGCTTGTTTTACTCCATATAGTGCTTTCTTAAGCTCGTAAACATGATTTTGATATTTAAAATCAACAAATCTAAAAGGTTGAGAGACATATACTTCTTGAATATAGCCATTTAGAAAATCACTTTTGACATCCATTTGATATAATTTGAAATCCATTAGACATGTATAAGCCAAAAGCAATCTAATAGCCTCTATTCTAGCTACAGGTGCATATGTTTCATCATAGTTAATGCCCTCTTCTTAGTTGTAGCCTTTGGCTACTAGCCTAGCCTTGTTTCTTACTATGATCCTGAATCATCAAGTTTGTTCCTATAAACCCATTTAGTGCGTATTATTGGATGATCATTGGGTTTTGGGACCAATTCCCAAGCTTCATTTCATTTAAAATGGTTTAATTCTTCTTGCATTACAAGCATCTAATTTTCATCTAAAATAGCCTCTTCAATGGATTTAGGCTCAACTTGTGATATAAAAGCCATAGTACCACAATAATTTCTAAGAGAGTTTTGAGTTGTTACCCTTTTGAAACCTCACCAATGATGTTGTCTAATGAAAGGTCTCTAGTTGTTCTCCACTCTTTAGGCATTTCACTTGTGGTCTCTTGGCTTACTTGTTTAGGTTCATTTGCATTGTAAAACATAGAAATAACACAAGAAAGGGGGTTGAATTGTGTTATTGCAAATTTTCGCAAAAACCTTTTTAAAGACATATCGTCTGAAGGATTAAACAAAAGATTTTAGGAAAGACGAATGAAGAAAGATAACCAGAGACACACAAGAGATTATACTAGTTCGTCTCACTCCAGAGACTACGTCTAGTTTTTGGCAATAACCAAGTCCCACTAACTTAATCAAGTTACAAGTATTCTTTTAACTAAGCCTCTTCAGGCTCAACTCAAGTAGTCTTTAACTTGCTTTTCTAAGCAAAAACCCAAGTATTCTTTGAATCAAAGCCTCTTCAAGCTTCTACCAATTTCTTAGAGAAAAAGGTTGAACATGAGTTATCACACTTAGTTTAATGTCCTATTAGATGAATATACAATGAAGTTCAGAGAATGCGTTTACAAGTAATGTATTTGAAAATTACAAGTTGAGAGCTTTTCAACAGTTCAAGATTTATCAATTGACCAGCATCTAAGACTGAGGTCTCTTTTTCTATTTATAGGATTCTCCAAAAAGTGTCGTTGTGACTGTTGTAGGAGACATCCTTCGTCTATTGAAAAAGAGTCGTTGAAGCATTAAATATAACATTTAATGCCGTTCACCAACTTGTCACTTCAATAAGATAAAGCAGTTCGCTTATCTTAGCCTCTCTCGTACTCAACCTTGTAAGGACAAATCTGCCTTTTCGTACTAACATTCATACACACATTCCTTCTTTTATGCGTAAAGTGGACTTTCCTCGAGAGTAAGTATGTAGACTTCATTTCTTTCGAGGTTGTTTACACTTTTACAAACTTGCAGTGCACATATTATTAAAAACTTCGTCTGAAAGGAATTAGTTACTAAATATTTTAAAGTAGAGAAAGACAATAGATTAACTCGTGATAAGACAATAGCAAATATGCAATATACGAATAATCAGATGATTGCTTGAAAAGACTATTTGTAACTGTTTGTTATTATCAAAATAATTGAGAGTTATAAATTCGTCCTTTGTCTCAACATGCATCTTTTTGTTGTGATGAATCTTCATTCATGTAATGATCTCTAAGTGTATTTGCAACATTATCCAAAACATCCCTTCCCTCCTTTTGGGGGTTAGTTTCATCAAAGGCAACATGTACATATTTTTCAACATGTAAGGTTCTCCTATTATAAACTCTATATGATTTACTATTTAATGAATATCCCAAAAAGATAACTTCATCAGCCTTAGCATCAAACTTGCCAAGTTGTTTTTTGCCATTATTCAAAACAAAATACTTATAGCCAAACACCCTAAGATGTGATGTGTTGGGTTTTCTCCCCTTGTAAAGCTCATAGGTTTTTTTTTTTTTTTTTAAACAAGTGTTAAAAGAACTCTATTTAAAACTTAACAAGCTGTGCTGACAGCATCAGCCCAAAAGTATTTACGTATATTACTTTCATTCAGCATTGTTCTAGCTAATTCCTCCAATGATCTATTCTTTCTTTCAACTACACCATTCTTTTGTGGTGTCCTAGGTGCTGAGAAATATTGATCAATTTCATGATTTTGAAATTCCCCTCCATGATCACTTCTTATGGATGCTATTTTTAGATTGGTTTCATTTTGAATAACCTTGGCAAGCTTTTTGAAGGCTTTAAAAGCATCACTTTTTAGGGATAAAAATAGTGTCCATGTGTATCTAGAAAAATCATTTGCAATCACAAGTCCATAGTAAGTTCCTCCTATACTCATAGTTTTGGAGGGATCAAACAAGTCCATGTACAGTAATTGCAAAGGTCTTTTTGTGGAAACAATATTTTTTGATTTAAAAGAAACCTTGACTTGTTTTCCCTTTTGGCAAGCATCACAGCTTATCTTTTTCAAACTTGAGTTTAGGAAGGCCAATTACTAAGTCTTTGGTTACTAACTTATTCAAGTGATCCATGTGTATATAAGGAGCCCTTCTATGCCACAACCACACATCATTTTCTTTTCCTAAAAGACACTTAGTATGCAATGAAGATGCATTATCACAATTCAACATGTAAATGTTTTCTATTCTGTTTCCAATCAATTTAATTTCATTTGATCCATTTTTAATTATCATGCAATATTCTGAATTAAAGATCACTTTAAATCCTTTATCACATAATTGGCTAATACTTAGCAAGTTGTGCTTTATACCTTCAACATACAACACATTTTTCAATTAAGATGTTTGAAGGGTTTCTGATATTACCAAAGCCAAGTATTTTCCCTTTGTTGTTGTCACCATAAATCACATATCCATCTTGTCTTGAAGAGAGATTTGAAAACTTAGTGACATCTCCGTCATGTGCCTTGAACAACTGTTGTCTAGATACCACATTGAATTCCAGACTTTCAAGCACACCTACAAAACAAGATCAAGACAGAGTTTTAGGTCCCCAGTTTTTATTAGGTCCTTTAGTGTTAGTAGGGGACCTGGTTCCTTTAGGAATCCACATGTACTTGCCACTAGGAATGCCAACATTTTTAATATAACACAAAGATGCTGTATGGCCTTTCCTACCATAGTAAAAATAGGTCACAAATGGAGAGCTAGTGGCCTTTCTAAAGATGAAAAAGTTTTTTTAATATTTTTGTTGAGTTTCAAAATTGTAACCAATTCCAGCTTTATCAAAGATACACTTTTGTCTACCAAGCAAGATATCCAAATTTGTGCTTTCCATTGTGAACTTAGCAAAAGTCTCTTTTAGATTTTCATTTTTAGTTTTAAGACTTATGCAATTCTCACAATCTAGGACTTTAAGAGAGGATGAAGATGCACAATTATATGAAAAGTTTTTGTAGATCATCTCCATGGTCTCATGTTCTAACTTAAGATCATCAAACTTTTTTTGTAACTTAGCTAAATGTGATTCACATAGCCTAACTTTGCTTTTGAGCCTATTATTTGAAATTCCTAACTTTTGACCCTCTTCATGCATCTCTAAAAACACTTCATGCAATTGATCATAATCAGAAAAGACTTCAAAGTTGAAATCACTTATAGCGCTTTGCTCATCACAGCTTGCCATTAGGCATAGATTTGCTTCTTCACCCACTTCGGATTCACTTGAAGAGCTTATGTCATTCTCATCCCATGTAATGTAGGCTCTTCTAGCTTTGCTTGGGTTCGTAGGCTTTTTCTCTCCCTCTTGATGTTTCTTTAAGTAAGTCAGATAGTCTACCTTGATGTGTCCTTATCCACCACATTCGAAGCACGTATAGTTTGAGGGAGTGGCCTCATTTTTCTTGGTGATCTTCTTGGATACAGGGTTTCTATTTTTGTTCTTCTTCCTCTTCATGAATTTGTTGAATTTCTTCACAAGTAGAGAATTTCTTTCGTCTCATTAGTCTGTTGTTGTTGTAGGGTATCTTCTAATTGCTTAGCTTAGTTTGTCCTTATGAGATCAGATGATCCTATCTGTAAATTTGCAAAATCATCTTGAAGATCTGATAGTCTCTTATTAGGGGTTAGTGTATCGTTGAATTTAACATGAATATACTCTTCAACAACAGAAGTTCTAGAGTTAAACACTTTATACGCTTTTGATGTATCAGAATAACCTAGAAAAATACTTTTATCAACCTTAGAGTCAAATCTTCCCAATCGATCTCTAGTGTTGAGAATATAACACTTACATTCAAAAGGATTAAAGTATGAAATGTTAGTCTTCTACCTCTCCACAGTTCATAAGAAGTCTTATTTATTAATGGTCTGATTAATACTCTATTTTGAACATAACATGCTATATTTATAACTTTTGCCTAGAAGTACTTACGAGTTGAATTTTCACAGGGCATGGTTCTAGCCATCTCTTGAAGAGTTTTGTTCTTCCTTTCAACTACTCCATTTTGTTGAGGTGTTCTTGGTAGAAGAGAAGTTGTGGAAAATGACCATTCTTTTCACAAAAGATTTGTACTCAGCATTGTCAAATTCATTTCCATGGTCACTTCAGATTACTAGTTATACATAAACCTTTTTCATTTTGAACACTGTTTATAGAATATTTCAAACACATTAAAAGACTTGTGTTTGTGAGTTATGAAGTAGACCTATGTATATCTAGAATAATCATCTATAATAACAAATCCACACATTTTGCCACCAATGTAACACTCCAAATTTCAAGTACTAGAAATAAACCACGAGGTAGCTCTTAGTAAAACCTTTCCCATATGTTATTAGACAAAAGATGTCTTAAGAGTTATTGTTATTATATTTCTTATTATTATTATTATTATTATTATCATTATTATTATTATTATTATTATTATTATTATTGTGTTGTGTTGTTGTTATTATATTTATTGTTATTATTATTATTGTTGTTGTTGTTGTTGTTGTTATTATTATTATTGTTATTAATACCTTAGTATTATAAATTAATAGGAATATTATTATACAACCCAAAAGACCATCTAGGGTCCAATAGGGAACTAAAGCCCACTAAGCCATATACCCATCCACATGTTATAAGAAGAGAATAGAGAATGAGTGTTACGTTTAGCCGTCACAAAATAGAAGAAGAAAGAAGTTAGAGAGAATGAAAACAAAAGGAAGAAGAAAAGGAAAAGAAGAAGGAGGAATAGAAACCGAAGGACCCAAACCTTAGGACTCAGCTTTGCATGTCCATAAAGGTGAGTGCTCTCTCCCGGGTCTTTCCTTGTTCTTGTTTATCTGTTTATCTTTTCCCTTCTTATACCTAAGTTTAGGGATTTTATGGGTTTTGAGGGGATTGTGAGGGAGTAAGGAATTTATAGATTTGATTGAACAATTATCAATGTAGAAGAGTGATTAAGAATCTAATTATTTATTTAGGAGCATTTAGAAACCAAAGACAATAGGAAAAATAAATTAAAATTAGTACCTCGGATCCGCCCGACGGATTAGATAGCCACTGGGCGACATTTCTTTAAAAACTAGATTCTGCATTGGCGCTAAGCGCGTGGACCCGCTAGGTGGGTTGGTTCTGACGCGGACCCGCTGGGCGGGTTCGCTAGACTGCCGGGCGGTACTTTCGTCTTGTTAGGCAGATACGACTTTTGCTATTCCGTTCTTTGTGTTTATGAGCTCCTCTTGAAGTTTTTAACTCATTTTTGTTTGTTTTCTTATGCCTTGTTGAGTTTATATTGTATGATTATTATTTACCTTGAAAAAACTGAGTGTGATATGAAATAAAGTCTATAAAAAGTTGTAAGCATTATTTGTGACCATGCATCACAACATTTGACTTATGTGATGAGGAAAGTATGTAGGAATCTAGCTGGTGAAGGCCGTGATGGGTTGTCTAACCTTAGCTTTGGGGGTTATCCGGTTAGGAAAACTCCAATGGTCCATGTTGATCCCATGGAGCCGGGGCGTACTGGCAAAACTGGGTAACCCTGACTAGTCACCAGGGGATATCATGCTAGTTGAGGGTGCGAAAGCCGAAGGCATCGGTACCGATGACACTTCTTATGGCCTGCATTTACTCCTAGTCTACTTTTCGAAAAGTTTAGGTTGGTACCACATGTGCATGAGTAGTGGTTTAGGAACATAGCATGCATATGTATCTTGCTATGGTGTGATATGTTAAACTGTGCTATGTTGTAATTGTGTGAAGTATATGTGACCTTGTTCATAAGCGACTGATGTAATGTGTACATGTATGAAAAGTAATTGTGATAAAGTGTCAAGATGATGTATATGTGCTCATGTTATGCATGTATGTTATGCTTGTTCGGTGAAACAAAACGATGTGTATGTCTAGTAACTAGGCAAAAGATGTGAAATAAATATATGTTTGTAATTAGAATTGTGTTTGCTACCTTAAGGATAAGTGATATGCTAGGCCCTAGGATAGTGTTATAAGGATTCTAGTTGGATAATAATAATTGTGAATAAGATAAAGAAAGAGTGAATCCTCATGGCGTAATAGAAAGGTATAAGACAAGTAAGAGAGAAGAAAATAAGAGTATTTTAGAATGTTTGTAACCTTAGACTTGACCCTAAAGGACAACTTTGAATATTAAAAAGAAGAAGAGTAAATTCTAAAAAGGGTTTTGGGTAAGAAAGTATAAGTAATGAGGATGAGTTCTTAGGTTAAGAATGAGATAGTAAACCAATATAATAGTTGTGAGAATGAGAGAGCAATTAACAGGGAGTATTGACTGTTGAAAGGTGTAGACTCAACCATAGGTATGGAGAATTATGAAAGACCTAGTAAGGCTAAAGCCATGAGAGATAAGTGATGAAGGTTGTCTGAGTAGAAGAGTCTGACTTAGCCGTAGAACCCTTAGAACACTCATTGAGACATTATGTCTCATTCCTTTAAGTTTTCCCTTTTTTTCAGGATACAAGTGAAGACATATACAGGTGGAGCTTGGAGTCACGTGCAAGAAGATGTAGTCTAGTTTATATTATTTTCTTGTATTCCTCTTTTTGTTTTATTTGACATCTTCGAGTGATAGATGAGTTGTATCAGACATGTATTTTAATTACTGTATGGTTCGTATATAATATCTAATTACATTTATGAGTAGTATTTGCATGTTGTGTCTACCTTTTAAGTTTGTTTTTCTTTTCATTCTTAGAAAGCTAGACTTAATTACGGTAATACCCCTTAGGGTATTACAACCAAGACTAAGTTTTTGTGGGACCAAACAAATCCATATGTAACAATATTTTTTGATTTAAAAGAGGTTTTAATTTGTTTCCCTTTCTGACATGTTTCACAAAAAAGATGAGTTTTCCAAGAAATCATAAGTAATCCTTTTAGTAAACCCTTTTTATATAACTTTGAAATATGTTTCAAATTGATGTGCCCAACCTTTTTATGCCAAATCCATCTTTCATCTTCTTTGGTCATCAAACAAGTAACATTTTGTTTGTTTAGATCCTCACGCTCAATCTTATAAAAATTGTTATGCCTTTTAGTAGTAAAAAGAACAAATTTATCATTTCGTCTGACTATACAAGATTCTTTGTTAAAGGAGACAATGAACCCACTATCATAAAATTGAATTATGCTAAGTAGCTTGTACTTCAAACCTTCAACACATAGCATATTATTTATAGAAGGAAGAGGTGGCTTACCTACTTTACCTATACCAATGATTTTTCCTTTTCCATTTTCTCCAAAAGAAACAGTTCCTTCATATGGTTGGAGGTCTAGGAACATATACCTTTCTCCCGTTATGTGACGTGAGCATCCATTATCCAGGTACTAGAATGAATCACTCCTTTTTCCTATTAAGGATATCTGCAATAGGAATGATTTGAGATTTTGGTACCCAAATACTCTTGGGTCCTTTTTTGTTAGTCCTAATGGTCTTATTTGACCTTTGTTTTCTTTTGTGTTGACACTTTTGAGATGTGTGTCCAGATTTTCCACAAAAGTTGCAAGAGATTAAATAAGATTTAGAGGATAATGGTTTAGAATCATTGTCTCTTTCAAAATCATTGTCTTCTGTGTCTCAAAATCAATTCTAGTTTTGAAGACCCATCTACAAATTTAGCCAGATCTTGCTTTAAACTAATAACTTCCTTCTTCAGTCTGTTGACCTCAAATAAAAGCATAGTTTTTTCATGATCTGTGGCTTGACTTTTGTACATATTCTTCATATCTTTCTTGAGCATTTCATTTTCTAATATAGCTTCTTGTATTTCTTGTATTTCTTATACTCAGAAAGATCATATAAGAATTTGCAAGAAGAGTATTATAGGACATCTCTTCTTCATCATCAGACTCAGATTCATAACTATTAGACGAATATAGATTAGTCTTAGGGATAGATTTTACCTCATATTATTTCATCTATATTTGCCATGAGACAAATGTTGGCTTTTTCTTCGTCTGAGCTGCTACTGTTGCTATTTAGATCTTCCTAAGTTGCTAGAAGGTTATTTTTCATATTCCTTTTCTTTGTGTTCCATCCCTTTTTTAACTTGGGACACTCAGCCTTCATGTGTCCCGATTTCTTGCACTCGAAGCATATAATTTCATTGTTTTCTACTTGAAGTGGCTTCTTGAATCTACTGTCTTTTCTCCTTGATGAATGCTTGAATATTCCTTTCTTTTTTGGCAACTTTTTAAATTTTTGGTCATGAGAGAGATCTCATCATCTATAGAACAGCTTGAGCCTTTGTCTAAGCTTTCTGACTCATCAGACTGAACCTTCAAGGTTTTATCCTTGATTTTCATCTTTGTCATTTCTTCTACTCTTCAACTGGTTTCACTAATCTTTAAAGCTATGGGGTCATTACTTTTGATTTTCTCTCTTCTGAAAAGATGGACCTCATGAACTCTTAGAGCTCCCAACAGCTCATCAAGAGTTAGAGTCTTCATGTCTCTAGCTTCAGTTATGGCTGTAGCTTTAGGTTCCCATATCTTTGGAAGACTATCCAGAATTTTGAGATTGTTTTGAGCTTTAGTAAACTCAACACCAAGATAATGTAAGCCATTGAGAATTGTTTGAAATCTCTCAAACATCTCATCAATGGTTTATGTTTCCTTCATAGTGAACATTTCATAATGTCTTTGAAAAGTTGCTTCCCTTCTCAAACGAACATCTTCAGTACCTTCATGTGTTATGTAACACCCCAAATTTCAGGTACTAAAAATAAACCACAAGGTAGCTCTTAGTAGGACCATTCCTATGTGTTATTAGACAAAAGATGCCTTAAGAGTTATTGTTATTAGATCACTTATTATTATTATTATTGTTCCTATCATTGTTATTATATTTATTGTTGTTGTTGTTGTTATTATTATTACTATTATTAATTCTTTATTATGGTGTTGTTATTATATTATTATTATTGTTATTATTAGTGTTATTGTTATTGACACCTTAGTATTAGAAATTAGTAAGAATGTTATCATAGAACCCAAAAAAGCATCTAGGGCCAATAAGGGACTAAAGCCCACTAAGCCACATACCCACCCACATGTTATAAGAAGAGAATAGAGAATGAGGGTTAGGTTTAGTCATCACAAAATAGAAGAAGAAAGAAGTTAGAGAGAATGAGGAAAAAAAGGGAAGAAAAAGAGGAAGAGAAAGAGAAGGAATTGAAACCGGAGAACCCAAGCCTTATAACTCAACTTTGCGTGTTCCTAAAGGTGAGTGCTCTCCCTTATGTCCTTCCTTGTCCTTTATGTTATTCTTGTTCATCTATCTATCTTTTTCCTTCCTTATACCTAAATTTAGGAATTTGATGGATTTTGAGGGGATTGTGAGGGAGTAAGAGAATTATAGATTAGATTGACCAATTATCAATGTAGAAGAGTGATTAAGAATCTAATTATTTATTTTGGAGCATTTAGAAACCAAAGACAATAGAAAAATAAATTAAAATTAGTACCTCGGATCTGCTTGGCTGGATTAGATAGCCACTAGGGGACTTTTTTTCAAGAACTGAATTTTGCGTTGGTGCTAGGGGCGCGGACCCGCTGGGCGGGTTGGGTCTTGACGCTAACCTGCTGGGCGAGTTGGCTGACCACCGAGCGGATTCAACCTTTGCTATTCTGTTCTTTGTGCTTATGAACTCTATTTTGCAATTTTTAACTCATTGTTATTTGTTTCTTTTATGTCTTGTTAAGTTTATAATGTATGATTATTATTTACCTTGAAAAAACTAAGTGTGATATGAAATTGTGCCAATGTTTCATGATAAAAGTCTATGAAAAGTTGTAAGCATTACATGTAACCATGCATCATAACATTTGAGTTATGTGATGAGGAAAGTATGTAAGAATTTGGCTAGTGGAGGCCGTGATGGGTTATCTAACCCTAGCCTTGGGGGTTATCCGGTTGGGAAAACTCCAATGGTCCATGTTGATCCCATGGAGCCAGGGTATATTGGCAAAACTGGGTAACCCTAACTAGTTGTTGGGGGATATCATGCTAGTTGAGGGTGCGAGAGCCGAAGGCATTGATACCAATGACGCTTCTTATAGCCGTACATTTACTTCTAGTCTACTTTCCAACAAGTTTAGGTTGGTTACCACATGTGCATGAGTAGAGATTTAGGAACTTAGTATGCATATGCATGTTGCTACAGTGTGATATGTTGAACTGTGCTACATAATTGTGTGAAGTCTATGTGACCTTGTTCATAAGTGAATGATGTAATGTGTACTCGTGTGAAAATGTGATTGTGTATTGTGATAAATTGTCAAGATTATGTATATGTGCTCATGTTATGCATGTATGTTATGCTTGTTTGATGAAACAAAACAATGCGTATGTGTAGTTACTAGGAAAAGATGTGAAATAAATGTATGCTTGTAATTAGAATTGTGTTTGCTACCCTAAGGATAAGTAAGAGGCTAGGCCCTAGGATAGTGTTGTGAGGGTTCTAGTTGGATAATAATAGTTGTGAATGAGATAGAGAAAGAGTGAATCCCCACACAGTGTAATAGAAAGGTATAAGACAAGTAAGAGAGAACAAAATGAGGGTATTAAGGTGAGTGTTAAAGGAGTGTTAAAAGTATTTTAGAATGTTTGTGACCTTAGACTTGACCCATAGAGAACAACCTTAAATATCAAAAGGAAGAAGAGTAAAATCTAAACATGAAGGGTTTAAATACTAGAGAGGGTTTTGGGTAAGAAAGAGTTCTTAGGTTAAGAATGAGATAGTAAGCTAATATAATAGTTGGGAGAATGAGAGAGTAGTTAACACAGAAGTATTGAAGATTAAAACGTGTAGACTAGACCATAGGTATAGAGAATTGTGAGAGACCTAGTGAGTTTAAAGCCATAAGAGATAAATGATGAAGGTTGTTCGAGTAGAAGAGTCTAACCCAGCCGTAGAGTCCTTAGAGCACTCACTGAGACATTATGTCTCACTCCTTTAAGTTTTCCCTTTTTCAGGATACAGGTGAAGACATGTACAGATGGAGCTTGGAGTCACGTGCAAGAAGACGTAACCTAGTTTATAGTGTTTTCTTGTATTCCTCTTTATGTTTTGTATGACACCTTTGAGGGATAGATGAGGTGTATTAGGCATGTATAATATTTTATAGTATTATTCTTATATGGATATAATTGGACTTATGTGTCGCTTCAACATGTTGTTTCTATGTTTTTAAGTCTTTCTTTTTTGTTCTTAGAAATATAGGCTTAGTTACGATAATACCCCTTAGGGTGTTACATGTTATGCGAATAGCATCCCACATCTCCTTTGCTGATTTATAGGTGCAAAATTTGTTAGATTCAGTTTTAGATAAAGCACAAGTTATAATATACCTATCTTTTGCATTCTATTAAAGCATGTTGAAGTCGTCTTGATTGTATTCACTTTCAAGCTTTGTCACAATGAGATCTCCATAAGTGATGTATATTTTCATTCTATCTGTCTAATAGGCATAGTCTTCTCCATTGAAGGCTAGAGGCCTTGACAAGGAGGCTCCTTCAAGAGTGAACTATCCTTCAAGGTTTGCCATAAGGATCTTTTCCTCCATCACTTGTTAAGGTACTCAACCCTTAGAGGTTGAGCTTTGATACCAAACTGTAAAACACAGAGTAACATAAGAAGGGGGTTAAATTGTGTTATTAAAAATTTTCGCAAAACCTTTTTGAAGATGTGTTTCATCCGAAGGACAAAAGATAAATATTTTTAAAAGAAATTTGTGAAAACGAAGAGAATGTGTAAACAATAGAAACACAGAGTTTTATATTGGTTCGTCTCACCCCAGAGACTACGTCCAGTTCTTGGTAAACTACCAGGTCCCACTATAACTTAAACAAGTTACAAGTATTCTTTTATCCAAGTCTCTTCAGGCTCAACCCAAGTAGTCTTTCACTTGTCTCTCTAAGCAAATACCCAAGTATTCTTTGATCCAATCATCTTATCAGACGAATATACAATGAAGTTTAGGAAAGTGTTACATGAAGAAATTGTTCAAGATTACAGATTGAGAGAAAAGAGAATTCGTCAAGAGTTCCGTCTATGTGACTAAGGTCTTCTCTTTTATTTATAGAGTTCCCCCAAAGTATCCATTGTGAGAGCTTTTATAGACACCCTTCGTTTGGTTAAGTAAATAATCGTTGGAGCATTAAATGCCGCATTTAATACTTTTCACCAACTTATCACTCTGATAAGATAAGCAGTCTGCTTATATAGCCTTTCTCATACTCAATCTTGTTGCAGCGGACATATTTGCTTTCCATACTAACATCTATACACAAATTCTTTCTTTTAATCGTAAAGCTAAACCTTTTTAGAGATAGGTACGTAGACGTCTTCGTTTCACGATTTTCTAAAACTAAAGAGGTTCTCATATAGCAGAGCTTCAAAAAGATCGATATATATCGTTTGAGAAAGTTAGTTGTTATAACATCTTTATAAATTACGTGTGAGCAGACGATAATGAAAACGTGCAAAGAAGAGCGAGTGATCAGATGATTAAGCATAAGACTGTTTGTTATTATCAAAATGAAATAAGGGTCATAAATTCGTCCTTTGTCTTAAAACATACATACCATGAAAGTATAGGTCAATTCAATTAGACATATCTCCGCATCCTGAAAGGGAACAGATGTTACCTTAGGTTAATTCACCTTCAAAGAGAAACAATAAGAGCACTAAGATAAGGAGACTAGGTCAATAGGAAGTCATGGTGTGATCCCTCAATCCTAGAAGCTTCCTTATCATTAACTTTATCTTTTTAAAATATTTGTTTTATTTTTACTTTAAATCTTTATCTTTGATTCTATCTATAAAATCTATAAATATTCTCAATCTTTTCTCTTGTTTTATCTTTTCGTATCACATAAATTGGTAAGCACAAATACGGATGGCAAAATGGGTTCGACTCATCTGGTCGACTCGCCTGACCCACCATTTTTAGTGGGGTGGGTAAGCCAATAAAACCTGCCAACCCACAGTCCATCATTTTCTTGTTGTTTTAAATTCCCCTTTCTTTTTAGTTATTGTATCAGACATTAATATTTAATAAAAAAAAGTTAGCAAACAAAAACACGCATGCATACTGCTCTGTTTCGCAAATACGCATTCATAACAAGGAAATTCCCAAATATCTTAGGGTTCATTCCGTTCGTGATGCTGAGATGCTCCCAGCCACAGTGAGCCCCAATAAAGCTTTTGACGGCTGATGCTTTGACCTCCCCTCACTATCTCGACATCTCCTACTCCGTCAAGTCTCGTCGACGCTCTGTCACTCCCAGCTAGCCACCCACTCCTAGCAATGCAATGCTCTAGCTAGTGCTTACACTGCCATTCCCGCACGTAACAGGTAGAACGCATCCCCTTTTCTCTTTAGCATGTTGCGCACGGCGCGCATCCTTTTCCATAGCTCTCAACAATTGATGGGTTTTTCGTTTGTCTTTTTCTTTTTTATTTCATTCATGTATTTCATAAAATAATAGTCTTTATTCTTTTTGGCTAGATTTGATTTTGTTCTGATATGTTCTGTGACTGATTTTAAATATATAGACTAGTTTTGAATTCAAGAAACTGTGTGTGAGGTTAATTAGAAGCATATCTTACTCCTTGCTGACTTTCAATAGTGAAATATATGATTGTGAAATGTGCTGAACTGTTTTTCTATATTCATTGTTTCTAATTGTTTTTAATTTGAACAAATGAAAGTTTTTTATACACATTTTTTACTCAATTATACACATTTTTTATAAAAAAAATTTGAACAACTAAAGTAATAAATAATGAAGCATTAGTGTGATAACTGTTGTTTCCAATTTGATGAACTCTAGTTTCCTAATTGGTAGTTTGATATCTCATTAATATAATAGTTATTAATATAATGTGAATTGATGATATAATTGAATTTTTTTTTTAATTTCAAACAACACTTTAATTTAGAATGGATTTAGTTAATAAACCACCTTTATATGATGTTGATAATATGATGAAATTGACTGCTATTAAAGAAGAATCTCAATCTCTTGAACCTAATATCAAAAGGCTAAGTCAACAACATCCGATTGTTGGAAGTTTTTTACTAAGATAGGTGTAGGTGATGATGGAAAGCAAAAGGCAAGATGTAATGGTTGTAAAAAAGAATATTGTATTGGTAGTAAAAGAAATGGGACCTTATCTTTAAATTGTCATATTGAAATATGTAAGCAAATTAAATTTGTAGATGTTGGTCAAATAATAATAGACACACAAGGAAAATTGAAGTCTAGAAAGATAGATCAAATGGTATTACGTGATATGTGTGTTGCTTTAATCCTTAAGCATGATTTACCCTTCAAATTTGTTGAGTATGAGGAGTTTAAGAGTTAGATAAAGTATTTGAATCCCGATGCAATTTCAATTTCTAAAAATATTATTAAAGCCGATGTCTTGAAAATATATATGAGATAGAAGGCAATGCTTAAAGAAGAAATGGCTTCTATTCCTAGTAGGATATCTTTAACTTATGATTTATGGACATCTTGTAATACTGAAGGTTACATTACTTTGACTGCTTATTTTGTTGACACAAGCAAGATTCTTAACTTTTGTCATATGCCCCCTCCTCACACTAGTTTCGAGTTGTTAAAGAAAGTTATTGGGGAATAGAAAATAAGGTTTTTTGTATCACATTGGCTAATTCTTCTACCAATGTTATGCAGAAAACTTTAAAAAGTCAGCTTGCATTGCAAAAGTGGTTGTTATGTGATGGTGAATTCTTTCATGTACCGTTTTTCTGCACACATTTTAAATTTGATTGTTCAAGAAGGATTGAAGGTAGCCACTCATGCTTTGCATAAAATTAAGGAGAGCATCAAATATATGAGGGATTTGGAGAGTAGAATGATAAAATTCAAATGCATTGAAAAAATTAGTGACATTGATGCATCTAGTGGGTTGTGTCTAGATGTTCCTATAAGATGGAACTCAACTTATTTGATGCTTCAAAAAGCTCTTAAGTATCAGCGTGTGTTTGGAAGTCTACATTTGGATGGTGAAAATTATACATATTGTCTTTTAGTGGAAGAGTGGCAAAGAGTAGAAAAAATGTGTAGGTTCTTGTTGCTTTTTTATGATATTACCACTCTATCTAACTTGTATTTTTTACAAGTTCGAAAATTTCAAGGCCTTTTAATGGAAAGTGCAAGAGATGAGGATGAGGTCATTAAGCATATGGCTGAAATGATGATGTTGAAATTTGAGAAATATTCATATGAGTATAGTGTTGTGCTTGCATTTGGTGCAATTTTTGACCTAAGGATGAAGTTGGAGACATTGGGTTATTGTTATGAAAAGATAGATCCACTTACTTGAGAAATGAAATTGGAGGAAGTAAAGAAAAATTTGTACATGACATTCTCCTAATATTCTACCAAAGGTTCTACGTCCACTTCTAATGCTCTAAAGACTACTCGAACCTCATCATCTAATGTGCCAAATGAGTCTCTCCCTTACAAACCAAGCCTCTTTGATGTAAGTTATTATATGTTTTGAAAGCAAGGTTCAAATTCAATTGATTTTTTTATTTTATTTTTTTATTATGTATATTCTAACTTGCTTTTTTTATTTCATGTGTTGCTTATTTTATTATCTTATTAGGAATTAAAAGTGCGCAAGCATCAAGCAGTTAGCAAAACTGGAAAGACTCAACTTGATATTTATTTGGATGAACCGACTTTGGATTTCGATTTTATGGAAGTGGAACAAATGGATGTACTCCAGTGGTGGAAAAATAATAGACATCGATACTTGGATCTTTCAATAATGGCTCGAGACTTGTTAAGCATCCTCATTACCATTATTGCGTCTAAATCTTCATTTAGCATTATGTCTTGGATACTTAACAAGTATAGAAACTTTCTCTTGTCTAAAAATGTGGAAGCATTGATTTGTTCTCATAATTGGTTGCATGACTTTAATGATGGTAATTTATTTAATGTGATTACGATTTTTATTATTTGTTTATATTATTTTGATAACTATTTCTTACTTTAAATTATGTAGATGGAGATGAGGAGGATGAAGATGGAAAAGTGGAACTGACTTTTTTAAGGGTGCATCTAATGTGCTTGATGTGGAAGATGATGAGTAATTTGAAGTGATGTTTATTTTGTTGTTTAAGATATTAAAACTATTTTGTGTAATGATCTTGAAGTTGAATGAGTCTTTTGTATTATGATCTTAAAGGACTAATTTGTAGTGAATTTGTATTAGATTAATATGTGTTTTGAACAATTTTTTAATTATGGTGTTAAAGTATAGTGTTGCCATTGATTTGAAGTTTTGAACAATTTTGTTGAACACTTCCACGCCTAGGTTAGGATAGATATGAATTTTGAATGAAGACCTTAGACATTCATGTTTGAACTTGGAAGGTAGAATACTTGTTAATTTAACAAGTATAAAACCTATTAAGCTAAGGTTATCTTATTGGATTAATACATGGATAGAAATTTATTGAATTTGAATAAAAGTTAGTTCTACTTGTAATTAAATACAATTCAATGTTATACTAAAAAAAAGACATCAAATAATCTCCTCATTGTTTAAGTACTTCCTTTCTTTTGTTTCAAGAAATATGGGAGTTGTGAATTTGAATGGTATGAGAATGAGAAGTGTTAGAGTTAATTTTGATAAAAATAAATAATTAGTTATTAAATTTGAATGGATGATTACCGTATAAATAATTTTTAAAAATATAATCCCTCACACTTTTGAATGAGAAGTGTTATTTATTTTCAAGTGTCATGATAAGTGTTATTTATTTTCAAGTAAATTATTTTTATAACTTTTGAACAAAAAAAAAATCCCCCTGTCATATATTTAATGTGTATTAAAATAATAATAAAATTATATATCAAAGAATCAGAGTGATATAATGTGTATTAAAATAAATTTTATTTAATTCAATTCAAATATTCAATTAGATGATAACAAAAAATATTCAAATTCAATTGAGTTTTTTTTTAAAAAAAAAAATTGGGTGAGTTAAAAAGGAGGCAAAACCCAGCAACCCATTTTAGCAGATTGATCCACCAACCTGCTTTTTTAAACAACCTGTCGAACCACTCATTCTTCCTTCGTGGGCCAACCCACTGCTAAGTGGGGAGGTTAAATACTTCAACCCACTTCTCGCCAGTGGGTCAACCCATCCCGCCCCACTTTTGGCAAGTCGATGGGAGGTCAACCCGCTTTGCCACCCTTAAGCACAAACCACAATCCTTGTGGATTTGATATTTTATTACTTGACAACAATCATACACTTGCAGTTTTCCCATATCAATATATAAGCCAAATGAAATATTCTACAAATTTGAATCTTCATCTTGATCATAAGAGACAAAAAAAGGGGAGTTCACCAACTCTCATAACTTAAACAATGTGATTGGTACAAAAACAAAATTGACAAGACAACATTGTAGAGAAAGTTAGTAAATAAAAGTACAAGTTTAGAAATTTCTACCTGGTATACAAATAAAATTCATAAAAAGAAGATAACTTATACAATTTATCAAAATACTCTTGTCAGAATAGGAATAACATTTAGTACAACAATTAATGCTTTCCAACATTCATTTTGACAAGATGAAGGAGCTCTCAACGATTACTTCTCTAAGTCGTATATAAAAGTCTCAAGAGTTTGTTGAACCAAAGATATATGAAGTGTCCAACCCCTAAAAGTGTTTTGATGATAACAAAATTTATTAAAATTTATAATTAAACATAAAACAAATTTTAAATTAAATAATAATTTGCTTTTATAAAAGAAGAACTTGTTTTTAAAGAAAAGTCCAAATAGCTTTCATAAAAAAATTAATTTTTGAACAAAGCTTCCAATATATTGTCTCAAGCATCCAACATATGTTGTTCTCTATATCATATCTGCATACTTCTCTTGTCTTTATATATATATATATAGTAGCTAATAGATGTGGTGCTAATTAACATAATGTGATAATATTTGCACGTGTGTTACACTGGTAAGAGAAATAAGAGGAAAGAATGATTTTATTCAAGAAGAAACAAGGACCAAGGTGAATATAAGCATCTGAATTATTCAAGAGCAGTCCGAGAGGCCCTGTTTTCTCTTCTAATATCTACTTTGTTTTCCAAAGTCTCCGACTCCACTTATATATGAACAACCATATAAGGTAATTTTGTTTTTCCTTTCTTTTTATTGTTTTCTTGCCTCTTAGCTACCAAAAAAAAGAAGAAGAAAAACATATACAAATAAGGCTCTCGTAACTGCTTCTAACAAATTAAACAACCTTTCTAACTATAATGACTTGAAACTGACTTTATTTACAATTGGGCTTGATTAGCCTCAGGCCCACTATTGTTTTCTTCTATAGACCCTTCTTAAAATGGGTTGCTACCAATTGGGCTTGGGTCAGCAGATGGTTCTTAGCTCCAAAAATGCATTTCTTCTTATTAACTATTAGCCGATTCTGCTCAATGCATTAAAAACTCTTATATGATGCAAATAATGACTCTCCTCATTTGGATTTTAAATCAGAATATCATAAAATATACCAAAACAAACTTCTTCAAAAATGGCTTAAACACTTTTATCTTAAAGATTGAAAACTTTAGGGTGCATTGGTGAGGCTAAAACACATCACCAAAAACTCATAATGACTCTAGTGTGTCCAAAATATAGTCTTCTTAATTTCATCCTCTTTCATTCTAATCTCGTGTGTCCAAAATGTAGTCTTCTTAATTCCGAAATGTATAGTTTTTTAATTGATTATTTTTAAATTATTTTAATCATGCTCTCTTGAAGACATTACAACACATTCAAAGTTTACCCTCATGTTTTAAAGATACTATTTGATATGAAAAATTATATAGTACAGTATACGTTAGATCGGCAATATGGATCAAAATTAAATTAATTTTTCTTTTCACACGTATGGTCTAACTTATATATTAAATCGAAATACATTCATAATCTCTTAATTTATACTCCCTTAAAGAATAACACAAGTCATTTTTAATATATTTGTCGTAAATTTTAATTAAATAGTTATCCCTATCTTCCTCATGATTTAAATTTATATCACCTGAATTAATCATATATTTATTTGTTTTATAATTTAATTTTAAATTTATACTTTTAAAATTTACCTAAATTTAAGAATATTTATACAATTTACTACATGTTTATTAATAAGATATACATATAGATTACGTAATTTTTATTTTTCTTTCCACCTTTGTCACATCAGCTAACTAAAAGCAAAGGAACCTTATGCTTACATGGAGTCCTCAGGCAAGTGCATTTACAACTAAGATCCAACAGGAGGACTTGCATACAGGATTTCCTGCCACTCGCGATGAAGAATATGACAAAATATCAGAAAGTAATACCACCACATGAATATGTCCAATATATATATATATGCATGAGTATGATTCTCCCCGCTCATTATTAATGGCAAGGCTTTCATCCTTGGGCATAAGGACCCGTTTGGTGGTCAAGATAAGATAAGATAAGATAAGATAGAATATGAAAATAGGATAACAACAAGATAGGATAAAAGCAGGATAAGTTATAGTCTTATCTAATATTTGGTGCACACTAGATAACAAATCAGATAACGATAGGATAAAATATAAATTATATTCAAACGATAAAATTACTGTTTCGTAAAATTACATATAATTTTTTAAAAATAAATTTAAATTTAATTTTTTTAATTTTAAAAAAATATAATTTTAACTAAACTATACAATATTATTTTTTATTTATGTAGTTACTTTTCTTAAAATTATAAAAAAAATTATATAAGATTTTTAAAATTATAATTATTATTCAAATAATTTTGTTTTAAAAAATATTTGAATAGTATTTTTTTAATTTTAATATTTTAATTAATAATATACTTTAAATTTACATGTCAAAATTATTATTATTATAATAATAATAAAATTATTATTATTATTATTATTATTATATATATTACAATATATTATATTTATTATATATATTAATATATATATATATATATTTTATTAATATTAATATTAATATTCTATAGAGAGAGAAGGAAGGAGGGAGTGAGAGAGAACTTATCCTATCCTGTTGCTTCGTAACTCAGTTTCCGTCTCAAGATAAGAAATACACTAGAGCAACAAAATGGGATATGAGACAGGATAACATTATCATATCCTATTAACACAACAAACAATGGATTACATCAAAATAAGATAGGATAGTTATCCTATCTTATTCTATCATATTCTAGCCACCAAACGGACTCTAAAAGTACAGTTTCGCCACAAACACTGCGTAATGAAGTCTATCTAAAGATAGCTTATATCTATATTAAAATACATTCTATCTCATCAACAAAAAAAAAAAGAAATTACATTCTATCTAAACTTGTACTAAAATAACTTTCAAGAACTGAACTATGTTTAAACATCATCACATCAACCATTTGTGCGATGCTTCTGGAAAGTAGATTTTGAATTTGTTTTAGGTCATGAGAAAAAGATTTTGTATTTCATGTTTCTGATTGGGGAAAAAAATGTTTACACTGAATGAGTCCAATATGTTGAAGAGCATTTAAAGCATTATAGTTTATGGAAGAAGTAGAACACCTCTTTTTATTACATAATCTATTATGGGTCTGTTTAATTCAGTTTTTGTTTTTCAGTTTTTCAAATCTATTTTGTAAAACAGTTTTTAAAAACTAAAATTTAAGTAATAGGAGTGGGAGAAGAAGATGAGATAATGGAAGGAAGGATATAAGTAATAGAAAATTGAAAGTAAAACTTAAAGATGTTCTGATTTTTTATTTTATTTTAAAAACTAAAAAAGAAGTAATACTTTTCAAGACAAATTTCAGAAATTACTCCTTTCCTTTCCTTTTTT
The DNA here is from genome assembly GCA_004329165.1 of Spatholobus suberectus. Taxonomy (NCBI): domain Eukaryota; kingdom Viridiplantae; phylum Streptophyta; class Magnoliopsida; order Fabales; family Fabaceae; genus Spatholobus; species Spatholobus suberectus. The sequence continues at coordinate 24,573,211 of CM014737.1, read as the reverse complement.
CTTATTTTTCTATTACTTTCTTCACCATACGTCCATACCTATCTCACACCTCGTAAAGAAAAGCGAGACCTTAATCATTATTCTTCTTAGAAGTGTCTTGATTCAAGTTTATATATACGTTTTTCAGTTTTGTACGTTAATGATACACGAAACAATGTTCTACATCACATATTTAGTATAATTAACAAAATAACATTAAAAATATAACATTTAGAAAAACGATTAATATATACTCAATTTTTAAGTTATAAGAGTGAAAGAAAGAGAGGGAGAAAAAACAAAGAAATAAAATAGAGAGGAAGTAAAAAAATGTGCTATAATGTAATGTAACAGTAAAAGAGATAAAAAGAAAAATGAAATAAGGCTTTTTTATCCTAGAGCCGTAATTTTTTTCAAAATTACCAAAATAGGTAGATTTTGAAAAAGATATCCAAATTGGAGTAAGTCGTATTTGTGAAACAAGACATCAAAATTAGAAGTCGTATGTGTTTTCACGACTTTTGAATTCAATAAATTTTTAATTTTTTTTACGACTTTAATATGGAGTCGCAAGTTTATATATGACTTCACTTTATTTTTTATTTTAAAATTGTAAAAATGAATTAAATCTTAGAAATTAAATTTTTTTACAAAAGTCGTGAAACCAAACACAACTTTTGTTTTTAAAAAAAAAAAAATTGAAGTTGTGTTCAAATGTAAGACTTCACTTTTAAAAATTTTTTTTTTTCTATTTTTATACAGAAGTTGTACATCCTCATATGACTTACACATTTTATTTTATTTTATTAAAATTTTGCTTTCCGAAGTCGTGAAATATAACACGATTTTTGTTGCATACAAAAGGGAGAAGTCGTGCTCTCATATTAGTGTAATTTCTAAATAATAGATATTAATAGTTTCTACCTAATAGATATTAAATATCTAATAGAATATTTTTAGATAGTAAAGATTCACTAAATAATTTTTAATATTAATTTCTAAATAAACCCATTGTCACATGAGATGCTTTATAATAGATATTAGTGATTTATTTTGTAAATACTTGATACGATTGACATATTTGTAGTTTTATTATAATTTTTTAAAAAACAAAATTATCTAAAATCGTAAACATTCATACGACTTTGGTTAAAAAAAGTAAAGTCTCACATTAGAACACAACTTCAGTTAAAAAAAAATTGTATTTGCTTTCACAACTTCAATTAAAAAATTAATTTTATAAAATTTAATTCATATTTGAAAAGTTAAAAAAAAATAAAATTGAGGCTGTATGTAAATTTATGACTTTATATAAAAGTTGTGCACCTAAACATGACTTCAAAAAAAATATATATTAAATTCCAAAGTCATGAAAGCATATACGACTTTTAATTTTGATGTTGTGTTCTCCAAACACGACTTATCTCAATTTGGGTAAAAAATTTTAAAATCTATCCATTTTGGTAATTTTGAAAAAAAAATTACTCCTCTAAAGTAAAAAGGCCATGAAATAGAATTGAGGTAAAATACTATATATTATATGAATATTCTTGTAATATAAAGATTGCTTGTCTCATGATCTTTTAATATATATTTTTAAAAATTTTTTGGGTCTGGTGCTTGTATAGTTTGTTTGCACTAGAGACTGAGTAGTGTTGCTTATTCATATAGTATTTGATAATGACCTCATCGGTTTTCGCATGACATTTGGCCATTGATGTTCCTTTTCCGATGTTCTCAACAAGCACGAGCAAATGGAGGCTGATTAATCTTGCAACCCTGCAAGGACGACATTTAACAAATCATGCATATAATTACCCATAGTGTAGTGTCGTCCACCCAACAACAAAAAAAATTGAAATGTACCACCACGTCTATTATTGAGAAATCAGAAAGAGGCAAACGGCCAATCACAACAAAGACCAAACTTATATGCCTTGTGCTTTGTCATTCTAAGCAAGAAAAATAAAACCTTATAGTGAAAACTAATATAATATTATTATATACTAATTAATACCTTGTTACAAATAATTTTACAACTTTTAAAGTATTTTTTGGTTACAAAAGTATTTTTTTATAAAATATCTTATTCATTAATACAAAAAATATTAAATATTATTTTGTGTTTTTAAGATATTAAACATGTTTCTTTTTTATTTGATACTAATCTTATTAGATATTATAAAATTAAGAAAATAATAATATAAAAGAATATAATATTACTTATTTATTCTTCTTCTAAATTTTGACAATATTTTCCATCAAATTTTATTTTTCGTGATGAAATATTAATTATTTTCCTAAAGATAATTTGGTACATAATATCGACACCAATGATTGGGAAATAAAATGACTTGCTCCACAACTAAGTTAAGCTCGTACTCGTACATATACATATTTTATATATACATTATTTTCTATTGTTGAGAGAAAATGAGGAGCAAGACTTTTTTTTCTTTCAAATTAGTATTTTTTTTTTTTTAAATTGTCAATTTAGTATAGTTTTTGGAAACTTTATTAAGGCTTAAATAACTTTTGCATCCCTATAAGATATGGGAGTTTTGCTTTTAGTCATTTATTTTTTTATTTTTTATTTTGTCCCTAAGTCCCTATAATATTTTTTTGTTTCATTTTGGTCCTTGCTGTCAAGTTTGTCCGTCAAATCTAATGGAGGGACCAAAAGAGAAAATGTAGAAATTATAGGAACCAAAAATAAAGAGGACCAAAACGAAAACAACCAAAATTAAAAAGACCAAAATGAAAATAATCTTATATTATGAGGCCTAAATAGTTATTTAAACCAAATTTATACAAATTAAACCTTCAAACACTGCAAATACACTGATAACAAGTAGAAAAATTAAACCTACAATGAATGCATTAATGACTAACAAAAAAATTATTAAAATTAAACCTTAAACATACAACTTCGTAGAAGTTATGCAATGATGCAACCACCTTCAAGTTATAAAGCAAATATAGCAAGTGGGGAGCAACAAAAGCAAAACATGAAACAAGATAGAGGTATCAAAATAAATGGTAGTAGATGAGCATGGAATAACAAAGAAAGCGAAAGAATGATGCACGATGTTATTATTATATATGAGCAAATTACAATAGCACAACCCCTAAAGTTTCTTGATGTTGCACATTAACACCCTTCTTTTTTAATATTTGATGCAATGCCCCTTTATAGGAGTTCACAATGTAATGTATAAGGAATGTCAGTGTAATGTTTTTCAAATAATTGAGGGGTATCAATGTAATTTATGATTTTTTAGCTGGTTACCAGTGCATTTGTTGCAAGTTTCATTTTTCCGCTCTCCATGGTGCATTTATAGTGTTTGAAGGTTTAATTTTTCTAAATTTGGTTTTTAGTCCCTGTAATATAAGATTATTTTCATTTACTGCAGAAAACACTTTTTAAATCGGTTAAAAAAGGCTTTTTAAATCGGTTTTACAATCGATTTAAATACAAGCGATATAGAAAGTATTATCATTTTAAATCGTAAGTTGAACCGATTTAAAAAATACTTTTTAACTCAGTTCAGTGGGGAACCAATTTATAAAGTGTCACTTTTAAAATCGATAGTAACTACAATTGATTTAAAAAGTGTTACTTTTTAAATTAACATAAAAATTAATAATCATGTCCATACACTTGCTCTAAGGGAAAAATCACATTGTTATCTCAAATAAAATCACAATAGGTACAATCGAAAACAAACCATAATGAACCAAATCAAAAATCACTAACCCACAAGTGTGCTTCGAGCTGCTCATAAAGTACACAAAGTTAACTTCCCTTTCCACGAGTGTGTGAGCTCTAACAATGGCAATGACAACCTTCTTGCGCGAGTTACGAGCTTGAAGAGAGTTTGGGAGCTACAAACAAAGTAAAGGATATGGATGAGGAAGGACAAGCTTCGAACAACCAATAACGAACCAAATCAAAAATCACTAACCCACGAGTGTGCTTCGAGCTGCTCACAGAGTACACGAAGTTAGCTTCCGCTTCCACAAGTGCGTGAGCTCCAACAATGGCAATGACAGCCTTCTTGCGCAATTTACGAGCTTGGAGAGAGTTTGAGAGCTCTAAACAAGGCAAGGGATATGGATAAGGAAGGACGAGCTTCGAACAATGGAGGTTCTTTGCATAAGGAGCTTCAAATGGGGTAGAAAACAGTGGAAGTGCTTCGAAAATGGCCAAGGGATATGGGTGAGGAAGGAGAATTTCAAGTAAAAGATATTTGGACAGGTAGAAATGAAGGCGCGCATGCGTGTAAAATGTATGAGAAGCCAGTTTTTAAATCGTTTAGCTGGAACCGATTTAAAAAATCCACTTTTTAAATCGGTTCAGCCGGAACCAATTTAAAAGGTCTTTTTTTAAATCTGTTCATATGGAAAAGCATCTTAAAAGCTGTAAAACGTAACACCCTAAAGGGTATTACCTTAAGCTTTACATTTTAACAATCAAAGTGCAGATAATAACAACATATGTATAAGAATATCACAATATATGATGCCATTACTCAAGAAATTTGTTGTTCAAAGTCTTACATGCTTCTTAAGTAACATAATCACATACATCGTAAAAGGGGATCTTCTTACTCAAGGGATCACTATACAAAAGATTACATTTTCATATCATTGTCTTTCAAAAGGAATAAACTCTATCCTATCAATACATCAATAACAAAACATGATGTCCTATAGGCTGCTCAACCTTCCTTTCTTGCCTATTCATTTGGAACATAAACACTAAACTAATGAGATGATGTCTCAGTGAGTGCTAAACACATGCAATACAATATATGAACCTCATGAATGCAGCAATCACAATAACATCAAATAGTCATCCTTAAAACATAAACTTTTCATTACATTCATTCACATGCTTATGTTTTATATTTACTCTTCTCCATCCTTTGGCAAGTGTTGAACTCAAAATTTCAAGGAGTGTCCCCTTGTCCTTATGTCGTGACCTCTTACTTATATACCCCTTCAGTCCGAGGGGTTTAGCCACTAGTCTTTAGGGAATGAGAAGTGACAGAACCTACCCATTCACCTAAAGAGGGCATCTCAGTCTTATGTATGCCTTTCTTTTATTAAAACTTAGATATGTCATGACCTTGTACTTATATTCCCCTCCAGTCCAAAGGACTTGTTCATTAAACCTTTGGCTACCTTTTAGTATCTAGAGGGTTTATTACCCTTTTTCCTCCAAAGAAGACTCTTCATACATGGACATCAAGTAAATCATATTCTTAGGCAGTCATTTATTACGTGGAAACAATGAACATATGATTAAAAGTGAAGTGAATATAACATGTTATTACAGGGGTCTTTTGCTTAGCATGCCTAAAAGTCACTTAGCAAACATGTGCAGGGGTCCCAGACCTGTTCTCTAGACACTTTTTCGTTGAGTGAGGATAGTTCTCGCGTAGCAAGTCTGCACAAGACTTCCAGACTTAATCTCTGGACGTCCTCTCACTCAACTAGAGTTTGTCTCGCCAAGCGAGGGACGAATACCCTATTTGGACTCAACTTTTCGCTCAATGAGACCTACTCTCGCTGAGCGAACATGCACGAGGCTTTTAGATATGTCTTTGGAGGTCCTCTTGCTCAACCATGACTCTTCTTGCTTAGTGAGAAACTCTGGCTCACTTAGCTAGCATATAGCTCGTTAAGCTAGAGTGGCAATTCTGCAGAATTGGGATTTTACGAATTGTATTTGTTGCTTAACATCCTCCAAAGATGCTATTCATACTTTGAGAAATTGCTAAACTCTCATGAGCTTTGGTTACAATTTGGAATATCATTTTGCACTCTGCTAACAAATTTCCAATTTGTAAGCTTAGATCATTTCCATTATCTATCATTAAGACTCAACACTTCTCCTTACAATTCTTTGGAGGGCTTGGAGATGGAGAAATAATTTTAGGTTTTCTGATCATAAATGGCATATTTCACATTTCTGTCATTTGGTCCATATTTCCAGGTTGAATTTAGGAATTTTTACTCAAGTAAAATGCCTTCTTAAGCAATATCTAAATGGCTTCCTCCTAGTGACTCTTTTGTAAAGTTAAATACAGATGGTAGCTGGTTGCCTTTAGAGAATAGAATGGGCATTAGTGGGGTGCTCCATGATTCCAGTAGTCGTTCGGTATATGGGTTCTCAAAGGAACAAGGCCTTGGTAACCCGTCTTCTAGCTCAACTTTTGGTTCTTGAAGTTGGTCTCCATCTTTGTTGGCATCTTGGTTATAGGAGGATAGATTACGAATCTAATTGCCACACTTTGGTGTGCATAATCAATTATTTGAATGATGAGCAAATTAGTTTACATAGCTTTAGAGGAAATATTTTTGAAATCAAGCTCTTGTTGTAAAGAGAGTGGTATTTGACTCTTACATTCCATAAGAAGCAAACTTGGTTGTTGACTTTAGCGAGTTGAGCATCAAAGAATTGTCTTACTAATTACACTTGGAATTTACAACTTAATGGTGTCATGGAGGTTGGTGTCATGGAGGTTCTCTTGCAAGACTCTTCTATTCTTTAGTTGTTTTTGGCTTTTGTTGCTATTTAAATGTACCACAAAAATGAGAAAAATTGTAAAAAGGATAAAATAGTCTTTTCACACTTAGAAAATTATCTTATAACTTAAATATTATGTATTTGAGTGAAATTTATCATAATATTACAGATTTAAATATTTTTATAATTATTTATGTATTTTATACTAATTATAGTTAACAATTTACTAATAAGGGTAAAAAAAAAAATATAAATTTCCCTCAAAATGAATTTTAAAAATTAAAAAAAAATTATAGAGGCTTAAAATAACCATAAAATCTTATCATAAAATTTCTAAGTTAGAATAAATTCATTAGGATTTATTGTGCAATTTCAAGGTTTAATAGATTTTATGAAAATAAGGGTATTTTAAAAATTTAACAACGAATTTAAATTTAATAATTAAATTCTTCTTTTAGAGGTAGAATAATTAATTTAATTATTTTGAATTTAAACATTTAAAATTTGCAAATGAAATCAATTTAATACCTACATAAAACATAACAACATACATTATTTGTCACAGACAAAAAACTTTGAACGTTAAGGGGAGAACTTTGTTGTGGTAGAGATAGGACCCTTACTTGTTAGAGGTTGCTTGGTAGGACCTATATAGTATTGTTGTGACTATGAGAAGAATCTAAGTATTTAATCAAGATGGGTTGTGTTGTTAATACTGTTGATGGAATGAATATGCATTCATACACACGTCTATAGTTGTTGCTTTGATTGAGCTAGCACATAAGTTTGAGGTTGTTAGGTAGGACCTTCAACCTAAGGCTAGTAAGGTGAGTGAAGATTATCAGGAATGGACCTTGATGATAGGTAGACGTGCAATCCCACATAAGTCTTAGATTATCACGAATCTTGTGTGGAAGTATGCAATCACCCCCTATATGCTATCTAGACAAATCTACCTTTTTCTCTACATGACTCAACAGGTGTCACCCCAATTGTTTATGGCATGTGCCATTATTGCAACCCAAGTGGTCTTTTGTTGTTGTTGTTGTTGTTGTACTATGTTGAGGGATATGTTTGATTGGTTGCTCAAATTTTAGGAATCTCCATAGAGTCAAGCTGTATACCTTGCATGACTGTCATCATTTTTGTATTTGCTTTGCTTGACCTTTATTTGGTAATGATTGTACATATAACCATTACCTATGATTAAAATTAAATATTATTATTTTGTGTTGAGATGCATATAAATTTTGTTTGTATCTATCTTTGTTTTCATGAGCCTATCCTTACTTGTGTGTTTGTGTGTGCTTGACTATGATGATCATGACATTCATGTTCACAAGTGCAAATGTTTGAAGCTCATCTATATCGAGGAATCCTTAACATTAGATTTCATGAGATTACTATTAGTTACGACAGTATTTGGTTCAAGGATGAGTTTGGAGCTTTGATTTTTCCTTGTTAACTTTTGGTTGGCATCTCACACTCTAGAAGGTTGGCATGCGGTCCTGTCCACACATAGTGACATTCACAAGGTGATATGTGCTCTACCTCTTTCTATTTATATACCCAGCCTCAAGGAAAGGGAGGGACTCTACGAGACTTCCCTATAGAGGTGGATTAGGTTCGTTTAGTCATGACAAGCTTAAGAAATGAGTGTTGTAATTAATTTATTCCCTGCTCCCTTTTTTATGTACATATTTATGATGGCTACACTTATTATTGTAGTCACACACATCCACCTTTTTGAGAAATTTGATCCTTTGATATGTATATAGGATGTAGTGCCACGGGCACAGTGTTGTACTTTGCTATTTATATGATGCATGTATATACTTTGGCATATATATAAGCAGGGAAAACTAATTATAGCACTCAATATATATATATATATATATATATATATATATATATATATGGGTAGGGATCAAGTTACCCAAGAGTAACTCTTGGTTGAGTTACTCCACTCAATAACTCTTGGTGTACATTAAATTTTAGTTGTGCAATCGTTAAATTAAAAAAATTAATGAATAGATCAAGTCTATAAATTTTTATAAAGTTTGAAAATTATTTGATACTTCATTAAATAAATTTAAATTAACATATAATATATTTTTCTAGATTATAAGTAAATGTCGACTATAAAATTAATTAGTTACAAATGTTCGATTTACCTAAAATTTGGTATGCATGATCATTGACATAGTATCAAAATATTCAACGATTGGATCGTTGAAATTAAATATATTTCAAGTGTTAGTGAGTGGAGTAATTTTATCGAGAGCTATTCTTGGAGTAACTTAACCCCTATCATATTTAATTGAACTAATCACAATTATCATAGGTTAAGATCATGTAGTGTCAGTGGGTCGTTACACACAATACTACAACTATTTTCTCTAATAAAACTCCTTGTAATACATCGTCAGTTATACATAACTGAGTTGCAGAAAAAGCCTTGTCATCAATCTCATCCCACTCATTATCGTGGCAAGCTTTTTCTCTTTCCGAAAAATTGCTATCTTCAAATTTTGTTGGGTCAAAATTAAATAACCATCATGCAAACCTTTCACATTCCAAAGTTGATGCATCCATCAAACTAATGAATATCAAATTTTTTAGTTGTCATTTGTTTTATCCAGGTCTGCCCAAAATGCTTTAAGCACTCTGATACCAGTTTGTAATAATGAGTTGCACAAATAAAATGGAAGTAAAAGAACGAATGTGGTTCTACTTATAACTTGCTTTTGCATGCAAAGGTGACTACCATATATATTCAATAAGAAATGGTGGAGAATAAAAATAGGTTAACATAGTTCACTTAAAAGTCAAATCCCAAAACTCAAATACACCCAAATACCTCATGGTATTTACTCACTGGGGTGTATACACTCAGACTTTCACAGTAAACAAAGAAAGGATACAAAGAAACTAAATTCTCCTCTAAAAGATGAAACTTACGACGAGATATCTAACATGTCTTGTAGCAAATAGAATTTATAGGGCCTTCAAATCTTTATGATGTGTGTGTCCTTAATTTATGAAAGCTACACAAGTTTAACTTCCTATAACAAAAGAAAACTTCCTATAATTTCCGCGCAAGTAAGAAAACAATTAGTTTACTATAACAAAGAAAAGCCTCCAACAATAAAGGTTTTAAGCACTAAAAAGTCAATCAATTAAATAATAATTATTATAATTTTATTTTAAGTTTATCTTTTAAGATACATAATCATTTATTAAACTACTATCTAATGCATAAATTGTGAAGAAGAGACTTATTATTTGGCACAAAAAAAATAAAAATGAAAGTGAAATAGGCGAAATAAGGTAACTTATTTTTTGTATTTATTAATTATCTTGACATGATATATCAAATTTAAATTTATGAACTCTAAATTTACAATTATGAAAAGTTTTTTTGACATTATCCATTAAAAACTTATATGATTGATTAAATGTAAACAATAACCTTCAAGAGAAATAAAAATATTAAAAAATTATAAAAGGTGACATTCTTGGTGTAGAAAAAGTTACATATATTGAGAATGAGAGGAGATTATCAAATGAGAATTTAATATATATAAGTTTAATTATTATGAAACATTTATTTTTCAATTGATAATAAAGTCAATTAATAGGATAAATAACATAGTTAAGCTAATTAGAACAATTTATTAAATTTATTGTAATTTATCTTTTAATCTTTTTTGAAATATAACTTATTAAATAATCGTAATTATTTTTGTTCAATATTTTTATTTCAATTGATAAGAAAGTCAATACTCATTGAATAATTAATATCTTCTTTTCAAAATATTTTAGTATATGATAATATAGTATTGATAATTATTAATATTTTGAAGCCTAAAACTTACTTTAGGGCATGTTTGAAGCCTAAATCATTGAACTCAAGTAACTTTCGAAACATAGGCCAAACTAAACGCAATATCATATCCTTTCTTTTCTTTTCTTTTTTTGATGAAAAAGAAATAAAAAAACATAACAATTGCCTCACCTTACAATCAACGTGACCCAATAATTCTTTAACAATCAACAAGATGATCCCTTACTTTTAATTTTCTTCTCTTCCTTTTAGCAGAAAAGGTGACCCTTTACTTATCTAATAAGATTAGTGATTCCCTACCACATATGGGGATAATATTACATATATCACAATCGCACTCCTCTTAAAACAAATAAACCATTAAAACTTGAATCTTTTACAACTAGGCAATAACGTAACTTTAATTCGTACTCTAAGGACGCCAACTGGACTTGCCCTATGTTTTTAATTAGAACATAAACAGCATGCTTATGATTCACAGAGTTCATAAATGCCACAATTTGGTTCAACTCATATTGGAATATTGTCAATTCATTATAAAAATGTTAGAGAGCCTATCATGTTCCTCAAATTCCATACGCCGGTTTGTAACAAAAAATGCAAGTGCTAAAAAAAAATCTTCACGTCGGTTTAATGTGAAAAACATTTTTTTATTTTTATTTGTTTATACTGATTATAAAAAGTTATTTTACTTTTTATTTATTTTTATTATTAAAAATTTGTATAAGAAATAGTAAAAATAACAAAATGCTATTTTCTTTTTTGTTACAATATTTAAGCCCCCCAAAAAATAACATATTGTTTTTATAATTATTAATAAAAAACTAAAAAATTAATCAAATAATATTGAATTAATGAATTTCAATTGACCACCATTAAAGGCATGAATCTTCCCGTGTGAATGTGAAGTATAACCGACAATCATGATTCTTACCAAATATAATTTGTTCAGACATCTTCCCAGATACATGGTTGACAAGTCTTTCTCGAGAGAATTGATGATTTTATCTTACATACGTGACCTTGTCCAGTAAAAAATGTTTATTTCTCTCTATAAATAAATATTCACAAATTTGAATATGCCCCAACTATATTTAATGTTTACAATGGGAGAAATAGACAAATTCAGAGATGGTCCTGTGAAAATTCCAAGGATTATTTAATTTGAAAAAATGTTTTCTATTTTCATGTTTTATTATTCCATTTTGATTCATGTTTTCTGAACTTTATGTATGAAACAGAAAATAATAAAAAGTTATTTTTACTATTTCTTATACAAACTTAAAAAAAAAAGGAAACAAAATAAAAACAGAAATGTTTTCATGAATGCTTTTCCTTTGCATCGATTTTTTTTTTTTTTTTTGAAGGCATTGCATCGATGTTGACTATATAGAGATTAGTATTTTACCGCAACGTGCAAGCATATGTTGCATAGTTACGTAATTCTCTAAATAACGTGCGTGTCGCACGGCGAATTCACCGTACTGTGCAAACTGCGTGTCGGATTAGATTCTCTTTAAAAAAAGTCTTGTAATAACAATGTAAAAACTAACGAACTGCGTACCTACACAAATTGCATGCTCATGTCAGTATCAGGTCCCTAGTAACTATGTTTTGTTGGCTCACATTCAATGTGGTCTCTTACTTTTCCTTTCCCAAATCAAAACAAATGGCACCTCTCACAAGTCACCGGAACGCACACTTGTTGCTTTGCTTTAAGCCAAAGTTGAGCACAAAGGAAAATAAGATGCTCAGAATAAAGGAGTGATTAGAAACAAGAGAATTTGGCAAAGCATCATGTGATGCTCATTCATTCATCCTTTGCTCATAACATAACTAACACTATTCATAACGATTCCTCTCATTCCGGGCTTAACTGTGTCATGATTTTCACCGTTCTCAAAATAAAAACTGAACACAATCCCACTGTACCCTTTTCAAATATTTTAAGGTTACAACCCCAAATTTCTAAAAATGGGGCATAACATTTACCCACCTGTTGTTTTTCTGCATCTATGGCCATTCACAGAATGAAGAGCAATTTGAGTTTTGGTGTTGAGTTAACTAGTTGTGCTTGCAGAAAACTGGTTTTTAGCATGAGGGTGTATAATTTTCAATCTTTATCATCTCTAAAGTGGTCTGAGTTTGAATCTATTGTACTTGAGGGGCTGAAACCAAGATGAGTTTGTAGTGGTGGATTTTGAAGATTTGGGAGGAAGAGCAATGGAACCTCCAACGGGATTTTGGGCTTCAATATGGAACTTTGTTTGCTTTCTGCCATTTTTCATTCCTCTTTGGCTTCTAGGCCACATCAAAGGTGAATGTCAATGACTATGCTTCCATTTTTCTGTTATTTGGGTTGCTTTTAGGTGTGCTTTGATTGGGAAATACAAGTTGAGATTTAAGAGATGGAATTTCTTGGTGATCACTTTACAAACTGTTATACTGTAATGGAACATCTATATATGCAAACGGTTTTTTTATTACAAGTTGTTTTAAATAATTATTCATTTTAATGTGAAGTTTATTAGGCTCTCTTTTCCTTTGACAATGGTCGAGTGAACATTGATATGTAATCTCGCATGTGCTCCATTTCGTGATTGGTTGTTATTAATAAGGGAAAACAATTAAAATTCGTTTGTTTTGTTGATGATCAATCTCGAGGTTTTGTTCATTAAACACATCAAAATTTTATGTTATTGAAAATTAAAAAAAAAAAAAAAACTATTTAAATGACATGACAAACTAATATGTGGTATTTTAAAATTCCAACCATGACAAGTAATTAAACAGTTTACCTTTACAAAATATGTAATAGCTGCTTTATTTTGTTCTCTCTCTCCATTTTTTCTTTGATCATTGCCTCTTTATTGTTCTTACCATAGTAGATAAGTTTCTGCTTGAGGATTATGATTTATCAAGCTTACTCACTCTCAAACTGCACTATGACTTCAGCTGTCATTTTCTGCCCGTTGATATGCTTAATAATGACAATTGGCAACTCAGCTATCATACAAGGTCTTTGGCCCATGCATTGTATATGGACATATTACTGTGTAGTGAGGTGCTTTCCTTGGCTTCCAATCTTTCAAATTTTGTTTTCTCATTGATTTAGATTTGTAATTGTTTCCTTGTGTTGATTTCATTAACTTACAGATCTAAAAAATTAGGACCTGCACTGAAGTTTGTTACATGCACATGTCTACTACCCTTGGTGTTGATTTTATGGCCAGTGGTTGGCATTGTTGGGAGTGTTATAGGTGGAGCAGCCTATGGATTTTTTGCACCAATATTTGCTACTTTTGAAGCTGTAGAGGGAGGGAAAGGGAACAAACTTTCCACTGTTTTATTGTATGTTTCATTCTTTAGGTTATTAAAATCCTTTTTATCTCTGTCCTTCTGTTGTTACTCAAGACAGAATTTCATATTGCATCCTCAGGATGGAACATGGACCACTATTTTAAAGACCTTTGATATTGTCAAGGATGTAAAAAATGATTGCTATGATACTTATTTGTCGGTATGGATGACCTGCTACAACCGAAGCATCCAGATGGGAAATATTATGAAATCAGGTTTTGTCATTATATTTCTTACTGAGTTTGATTTTTGTTATATCATTATCTCTAATGAAAGCAAGCATACCTTGGAATATATCGTGCATACATCCAAATTTTTGTTTTTGGGTAACCGAGTGAGGGGTAGGTGCTATTATGCACATGCTGTGGCCTATATGATGCTGTAAATTGCGACTACTAAATTGAAAACAATTAAATATTTGTATGCTATCTCAAGTCTCAAGAGGCAGAATGGTTTCAGAAACTACTTGTTAGTTAAAGTTTGACATGACACACTACATATAGTTTTGAGAAATTATTACATGGTTTAGGACCACATGGTCCCGACCAATCTCTGTAACAAATTTTGTGTTCCATGTAGATTGGCCAGGACTACATGGTCCTAGACCATGTAATAATTTCTCCTATTTTCTGAACCATCTAGGCATTGAAATTAAAGACAACAATGCTTTAGTATATCATATTTGCTTTAGCTATGTTGGTCTGGTAATTTTAATCATGCATAATTTGCATGTCAAACATAATTGTAGCAAAGCTAAGGTAGATTGCCGTAGAAAATATTGACCGAAGGCATTATTACCAGGTAGCATCTTTGAATAACAATTCTTCTCATGGGATAAGCAGTTCCGCTTAACAAGTAAAATCTGATGTATGGAAACTTTAGTGAGCGTCATGATTCCCTGTTAACAGTTACTGCCTAAATTTTCTTACTTACCAATTTGGCTGAGAAGGTGAAACTTAATTGTTCTTCTTTCATTCTTTGTTGTACATTTTTTATGTTTTTAGTTGTGTGTTTGGTCTATGCTAGATTTAACCAAGGATTATCCAACTAGTGAGCTGCACTGGTAGATTTTGGGAACTTGAAACCAAAACAAAATTGAGGCTATAAAAAAGTCTTCTAGATAGATAAACACATGACTCATGGGATTCCATATTTTATTTGAAATTTCAATGATGTTTCTTTTATCTTTTTTGATGCAGGCTGCCATATCTTCCTGGTGCTATTGTGGCTGCAGTTCTTGGGATCATAGTTGACATGCCAGTTATATCAGTTGTTGCCATATGTAAAGGACCTTACATGCTTTTTAAGGGTGGAAACGTTTGGTTCATGATCTCATAGGTCGTGAAGGCCCTTTCTTGGAGACAATATGTGTGCCTTTTGCGGGCCTTGCTATCATTCTGTGGCCACTGGCTGTTGCTGGGGCAGTTCTGGCGTCCGTGCTAGCTAGTTTCTTTCTTGGTGCCTATGCAGGTTTTGTTGCTTATCAGGTCAATCCTCATACAAGTTTTAAGCCTCAATTGATACTATTGTTACTAATTTACTGTAGTCTGTTATCTAATGCTTAGGTTAGAGTAAGACAACAATTTTCTAGTGACTGAAATATGTAGCATTTTGGTTGGAGAATTGGTTTCTTGTATGCCATTGATTTTATATCTAAAGACAGACCAGTGATAATGTTGTGGTTCCACATCAATGATATATGGCCAATGTAGTCCTTATAAGGCTTGGGTAGTCTTCACCATACAAGCCGATTTTGTGAGATTAAGTTAGACTATTAGTCTAAATTCTAAGATGGTATCAAAACCTATCCTAGATTCGTTGTTAAGCTACACAACTGTATTTGACTACATTTTAGATGTCTATTCTTAGGCGTGAGGAGGTGTTGTTATTGGGTCACCCATGTTTGTCCACATTCCATATGTCCAGTCCAGGGCATGATGTGTTGAGATCCCACAACCAGTAGAGATATGGCCAATGTAGTCCTTATAAGGCTTGGACAGTCTTTACCTTATAAGTTGGATTTGTGGGGTTGAGTGTCCTAAGCCCAAATTCTAAGAGATAAATTGTAGGAAATCTGGGTATTAGAATAAAAAAATAATTCTTGTATGCTCACATGGTCACATCCTCTGCGAACGTTAGTTAGATCCTCAACTTAAATCTGGATTTTAAACAGCCTACCTTGTAATATTTGCTATGCCCAAATGCTTGAATTATGCTATCTATGGCTCTGATGAATACCTCACTCATGGTATGAAAATTTAATGAGTCATGCCAGAAAACTGCACAGTTGAGTTCATCTAAACACTGGCCACAAGCATGCTTCAAGAATGCCTCTTAACTATAGCTTGAAAATATAAACAACAATAAGAACCAAACCTTTTTGACACTACTGATGATGCATGGGTTTCTCTTAGGCATTATATGCTTACTTTGTTCTTTGAAATGCAGGAGTCTTCTTTCTTGTTTGGCCTTGGGTACATTGTTGCAGTTGTGTCGCTTTACGATGAATACAGCAATGATATTCTTGACATGAAAGAAGGATCCTGGTTCCCAAGGTTTCATTCTGCTATGCTTTCTAATACGTGTTGCCGTGACTTGCAGTTAATGCTCTTGACTTGTGTTTGATAGGCCACAATATCGAAAAAATGCTGAATTGAAACAATCGTCAAGGACACCTTCACCTTCCCGTTCAAATTCCCTCTCAAAAATGAACTCCTTAACAAAGACACTTTCTCGTGCAATGTCACTGAAAAATAATATACCCGAGTTCAAACCATTTGAGGTATTCTCTTTAATATGTCCACTGAGGCATGTCATGGACTCAAATATTACTTTTTGTATTCATGTTTTGCATCAGACTTTAGGGGCAGTACTAAATAAATATTGTTCATGGCTTGTGTAGCTGTTGGATGGCTTGTTCAAGGAATGTCATCAGCTTGGAGAATCACTGGTTTCTGAAGGACTAATAATACATGAAGACATACAAGACGCCAAGTCTGGTAAAGGGGGTAGAGTCATTAGAATTGGTTTGCCAGCATATTGCCTTCTCGAAGCACTCTTGCGTTCTGCAAAAGCCAATTCCACTGGTATATTGATAAGTAAGTGATCACTTGCTGCAGTTCTAGTTGTCTTTTCCTTCTTCTCTCTACCTATTTTTTTGAGTTTAATTTTCTTGTAATGTCATTGTAAAGATTTTTATGCTGTTAACCAACCAAAAATCATTCTAAATATGACTTTTAAAGTAGTTTACATTATCATTTAATCACAAATTGTCATATATGATATGTTTATTGACTTTTTACTATAACTATCTTAAGAGTTAAACCTACCATGATTTTTGATTGGTTAACAGTATAACAATTTTTATATTGACAATGCATAAAAATTAAACACATTACAAAGAGTAAATAGTCTATGCACAGATAGTGTAAAAGAATTTTACACTATTATTCAATTACAAATTGTTATATATAGCAAGTTTATTGACTTTTACTATAACTATCTTAAAAGTAATACGTGCCATGATTTCTAATTATGTTGGTATGTAAGTGTGTGTAAGAAAAAAATCCCACATTGGATAGAAATTGGTATGTTGAGTAACATATAAGTGACAAGGACCCATAAACTTGATGCCTTAAGGTCT
This sequence comes from Spatholobus suberectus, assembly GCA_004329165.1. Lineage (NCBI taxonomy): Eukaryota > Viridiplantae > Streptophyta > Magnoliopsida > Fabales > Fabaceae > Spatholobus > Spatholobus suberectus. The sequence continues at coordinate 24,555,847 of CM014737.1, read as the reverse complement.
TTAGTTAGATGTAGTGTCAAGTTCACTTGTGTAGTAGTACTCGTGGTCCATTGGTGAAGATCTCCCTGGTTTTATCCCATCATATTTCTCAACAAGTGATATCCGAATCGATGGTTTGACTAGGTGACAGACTCAAATGAGTTGATGGAAGTGGCAGTGGATTCATGTATGGATCTATGCATGGGAATCCCTTGTATCAAAAGTCTTCCAAGTAGTGGAGGTCAGGCGGCGTGTTCTGTTGATGTGAGTTAACGACAATACAAGTATCTAAAAGCGTATTAGTGGCAATGGCTAAGCTCTAGGGGCCACCATTGAATACTCGAGGATCAGAAGAATGGCTTCTGCTTGAGGGGGAGCAAGCAATGTGGAAGAGACTCACACTTGAGGGAGAGATTGTTAGTGTGCAAGTGAGCCTAAGAAAAAGTCCTACATTGGATAGAGATGGTATGTTGAGTAACATACAAGTGACAAGGACTCATAAACTTGATACCTTAAGATTTTGGGTTAGATGTGGTGTCAAGTTCACTTGTGTGGTTGTACTCGTGGCCCATTGATGAAGATTTCCCTAGAGTTACCCCTCATGTTTCTTAACCGATTATGTTTGTAAAAATTTTATTCTAACAAATGCATAGAAAATAAACTCTATTACAAAAGTCAACTTACCACAGATGGCTATCTTACAAAAGTCTGCAATGCTATTTGGTATAAATGATGTTTTGTGAAAAGTGTTAGCATTCAGCATTTCCCTTTTTCTGTTCTCCTCTTTCTACCCTGCCCCTTTTGCTTCTGATTTTCATGATCACTTGCTTTCAATCATCTTTAAGAAATAATTAGTCCAACACTTCCTCCATGCAGGTGATGATACTGAACTAACTACCTCAAACAGACCGAAGGAGCAATTTTTTGAATGGTTCCTTAATCCTCTTTTGGTCATTAAAGAACAAATCAAAGCTGAAAATCTTAGTGTGTCAGAAGAGGACTATCTCGGCAAATTAGTCCTCTTCAATGGTGATCCCAATAGGGTGAAAAATTCAATTATTGGCCCAGCTCCAGAATCTGACCGCAAACGTGCTGAACTTGATGCATTGGCAAGAAGGTACATACACATCAAACCAAATCAAGTTAGTTGTTTTTAATAATTTTTGTACTCATTTTCCACTATGGATTTTTCTCCCTCGCATTTTGTCTTCATATCTATTACAAAGGCTCCAAGGGATCACCAAATTCATCACAAGGTTCCCTACCTACAAGCGGCGCTTTGATGTTATTTTAAATACACTATCTGATGAGCTTGCTGAGAAGCATGGAAATTCCAAAATAATCAGATCAAAGAGTGCTTTTCCTCGGATTTTAAGTTTGAAATCCTTCAAATGCAAAACATCTACTGATTCTGGTCAAGAGTCTGAACATCCAAGAGATTTGGAAATTTCATCATAGGAACATCATGTTATATTGTTACATAATTTTATCTTGAAAAACAAATGTAAATCATTACCTTGTCTGCTTTTGTTATAGTGTCATACTGATAATTGCTTACCCTGCCTGTTTGTTCTACACCTACACCTACTTACCCATGGAAATGACAAAGGAAAAATGAGCAACAATATGTGTGTATATGCATTCTGGCAGAAAAATGCAATTTCCTTTTCATTCATGAGATCAATCAGTCTATTGAAAAAGGTACCCAGAATAAACTGTCTCCTTCGGCCAATACGTGAAGTGAACATTCTCGACGTGCTTTATATGCTTTGAAATGCAACAAAAGTTGCACCTTAAACTTAAAGCATTTTGTTTCTTTTTGCAAAATATTAATTCCCAATAAAACTACCATACAGAGTGTACGTGAGTAAGCCTCTAAACCACCATGACCAATACAACTACCATATAGCATTTTTCTTTTTGTTTTTGCTGCTTCTGAATATTCCTGCTTTTCCCGCCAAATTTCCTATCTGAAATTTTCAACCGAGTTAATTTAACTGAGGATTGGACCCAAATGACCAAGTCAAATTAATTAGCAAAATTCAAAGGCTCCAAGTCATGACTTGTAAATAACTGTAATCACCCACTACTCCCATTTCTCATCCAACTCATGCAAACCCAACTTCGCCACTCTCTCTATCAACATCTATATATAAGAACTAACCCCGTTTCTCCACATTCCCAACTACACCATAGTGCGCCACTTTTGCCACAAACTTTTGCACTCACTCTCCTCTTGCCTCTCTCCAATGGCTTCTTCTCGTTCCACTTCCCTACTGGTGCTTCTCTTTGCCATTTTCTCCACTCTTCTATGTTTCTCCCTGGCTTCCAATGAGTTCCAAGTTGGTGGCTCAAAAGGGTGGATTGTCCCACCTGCCAATGACACCAACTTCTACAATGATTGGGCTTCCCGCAACAGGTTCCACGTTGGTGACACCATCCGTATGCACTACATCATCTCTCTATCCCATGCATAATTAATACAAAAGATTTTAAATTGCAGTTGCAGTTTCATTGCGATCCTTGATATAGTAGAAAATTGCAGACAACTGCAGTTAATGCGGCCACAATTGTGTTCACAATGTAGTCAGAGAAACTCCAAAATCCTTGATGTTGCCATCGTAAATGTGGTTGTGGACCATTTTTTAAAACCTACGTGAAACAATTTTTTCTTGAAAATTTGTTTCATGTAGGTTTCAAATAGTTGGTACATGTGTTACAGTTTCGTTGCAATCCTTAATATTATAGAAAATTGCTGACAAATGCGACTGATGTGGCAACGATTGTGGTTGCGTACCCTTTTTAAACTCTTCATGAAACAAATTTTTCTTCATGAGGAAATTGGTGCATATGTTAAAAAGTAGTTGGCTTCTGTGTGCAGGGTTTAAGTACAAGAAGGACTCTGTGATGGAGGTAGGAGAGGCAGATTACACACACTGCAATGCCACACACCCCACACTCTTCTCCAACAATGGCAACACTGTGTTCAAGCTTGACCACTCAGGGACCTTCTACTTCATCAGTGGGGCATCAGGGCACTGTGAGAAGGGACAGAAGATGATTGTGAGGGTCATGGTGGACGAGTCTCTTCCTCAGCATGCCAAGTCTTCTGGGTACCATGTTCCAGTTTCGCCAATTGGGGTCTCTCAATTGCTCTTCCTTCAGTTTGTTTTGACATGTGTTGCTTCTTATGTAGTTTGAGTACTTAGGAAAATTCAATAGGTGTGTTAGGAATGGAATGTTTTCTTTGTCCATGTGTTTTTATATAATTAAGGTCATAGTATAAGTTTGGATTAATTTTGCTAAGTAGTATAAATTCTATTATAGGGCGTATTGAACATTTTGTCATTTTCAGCCTCATTTATACATAAATTGTGTTTATTTTTTATTTAATTTTGGCATGTCCCAAAAAAAATCAAGAAAAAAATAGAACGGGGCTCGGCAAATTCGTTACTAATGAACTTAATTTGTAATGAAATATCGGTATAAAAATAAAAAATGTTTGCAAGGATGCAATTTCTTTCATTTGTTGAGCAACGATGATGAGAAACCAAGCTTGTGTCTTTTACTAATGTAGCATTGGAATTTAAACAGATTTGAGACAGATCTGCTTCTGGCTGCACATCTTTTTTCTGATTGAGAGGTTGAGAATGAATGAGAGGATCAGAGAGTAAAAAGGAAGAAAAATGGAGATGGTGGTTGAACTTTTGGATTGAGAAGTTAAACTTTGGAGACAGATCTTACTTCTGGGCTGCACATCGCTGGGTTTTACTACAAAGCCCACTTAGCTAAGGACAGTATTCGGATACAACAACAAATCTAATTCATGTGATGACTTCTTTCTTATTTGGGCTTTCGGTTGTTTTTAAAGGAAAATTTTGGTCAAATATTTTTTAAAAAATTCTTAAAAAAATTAAACAATTTGATTTTTATTAAAAAAAAAGTAATTTCTTAAAATAAACTGGATGTAAAAGCTTTTTAAAGAAAAGTTAGAGCTTGTTTACTTTGAAAAATATATTTTCTATTTTCAGTTCCTGTTTTCAGTATTAATTACTACTTCTTTTCAATATATTTTTTGTTTGAAAGATTTGCACAACCGATTAAAAATAATGTGACAATTTTGTAACTAAAAATTAAAACAGAAAACATTTTCTTAAAATAAACATGCCCTTTGTTTCTCTTCTCTCTATACTCTATGTCGAATCATCTACTTTAAAATAAAAGTCATTAAATAATTTTTACTTTATTTTTATTTTTAAGTTTTAATTTTAAAGTAACTTTTAACTAAAACATAACTAAACTTGGTGAAAGTGGGGGGTGTTAAAATGTTTAGAAAGGTATATATAATTATTTTTTAAAAGTAATATTGGAGTGCTTTCAAAAATTTTGAACCGGCCATAGCCCATAGGTCATGGCTCTCACAGTTTCACAAATATTTCTCCTAACTAGAATTTAGTATCTTTTTGTAATTTAGAGTCATTATCCATTGATCTCAATTACTAAGATGTGAGGGTGTTCCCTTCATTTTATTTTAGATATATAAATATATAATCATTTTTTGTTAGCTTTTTAAGAGAATGTTCAAAAAATTAATTATTTGTTTTAAGTTAATCTCAACTAAACATTAACTCTGTATCTACTTTGTTTCCTTGGTTGCCACAATGCCAATGTCAAATTATATGATAATGTAGTATTGATAGAAATAGCACAAATATCACCGCATTATATAGCATACCTCGAGTTTCAAAAATTAGGACCCCTTATCAATGATGTAGGCCTAGTGTCATCTACACACAAGTCCACGTATCATATTTTATAATTTTATTACTTTATAATGTTTTCTTGTCTTTAGAACAAAAGTATTCAAATCCTCAAAATAATAAACACTAAAGAAAACTGAAAGGGGGTTGCAACCCATGATCCATGTTGGTTTCTGAAGTTATCTATGCACCGAGCGCGGTGTCAATTTAATTAATGTTTATCCCTTTTCTCTTTCTCTTTGTGTATGTGTGAAGCACAAGAGTGAGGGGATATTATTACCAGAAAAGATGGAAATAGCATGGAACTCTCATGCCCTTGAAGTGGCACACTCTGTGTTAGGATGGACTGCTTTCGTTGTTTGGTCCTGCAGTTTCTACCCTCAAGTTTTCTTGAACTTCTTCAGGAAAAGGTATTTAACTTTTTTATTATTATTATTTATTTATTTTGGTTTCCTTTTGTAAATTGTAACCAAGACTTCAATTAATTTTCATATGGTTCAAAATCGTAGCGTGGTTGGTTTGAATTTCAACTATTTGCTGTTGAACAACACAAAGCACACCTTGTACCTCATCTACAACACCTCCTTGTACTTTAGCCCCGCTGTTCGGTTTCAGTATAATCAAAAATATGGCTTTGACCAGGTACTTATTTCAAGTCACCGTTTTTCGTTCTTTTGATTTGTGTTTTATGTTTCCACTCTTGAATCAAATTTCTATAGATCAAAAATTGAATGCGAGAGCAATGTTGCTTCCAATACAAACACACTCTTATTTATTGGGTGAAATTTATGAGTCTTTTAAGTCTCATTCTTCACTTGATGGATGAGTCATTCTTAAAGTCGTGAGATACATACAAATTTCAACAAATAAGAAAGAATATGTGAAAAGTAAAGTCTTAGAAAAAGTGCTAACCACACCTCTTGAATGCAAATTAAAGTGACAAATTAACTATTGTTCTTGTGAAGTGTGATGCTCCAATGAAGAAAACAAGTTAAAATAATAATTGTCGTGCTGTAACTTAAGGATGTTTGGCTATTTGGCATCTGCTGGTCCCATAGTAAACTAGTAATAATTATGGGCCTGTTTGGATGAGTTTTTCTAAAAAAACTTATAGAAAAAGAGTTTATTTAGAAGTTCTATTATGAAAAGATATTTTTAAATAAACTAATATTGTGTTTGGATAATACATTCCTAAATTCTTATTCAAAATGATAATTATTTGAGAAGCTGAAAATTTTAGCTTCACCATAAGTTCTACTGGAAGTTTTTACTTTTTCAAAAATTAAAAAAAAAATATATCTAAACACTACTTTTTATATAACAAAGTGTTTATTCCAAAATATAAGCTCTCAAAAATCTTTTAATATTTATTCAAACAGTCCGTATTTCACACTGATTCTTATGTTTAATTGATGGTCGAAAATGGAAATACAGACATGTGGTTAGCGCTGGGTTGAAGATTATGCAATCCGACCCAAAGAACTTCGTTGAGAGTATAACTCTTTTTATTACATATATATATATATATTGTGATCATATACCAACAAATTTTTAATAAAAAATAAGTTCAAAGATTTATTTCAAAGAAAAATGTAGAAAATGTATTTAAAATAAAATTATCATCAAACACCGCCTTTTCCTTTTAAGTATATCTAATTTTAAGCATCTGTATGGTTTTAATCATTAACTATATATTCTGTTTTGTATCATTTCTGTGCACTTCGTGTCATATATCCCGAATGTGAGGACGTGTATTTATGAAATGTGTAAGTAACATATTTCTTTTTCTTTGTTTTTTGGGTGAAAATAGCTTATTTCTGTGCCTTATATCACTATAATGCTGCCCTCTATCGGAATTTCATCTCATGAGATGACGTTTGAAACATGGATCCTTTGGGCCCCCCATCCAAAAGCCCATCTCATACATGACAATGGCCCACTCTTTCGCTGACTACGAACTTTTTACGTCAATATTATAATGAGCTATGCCCGGAATTATTTTTGGTGTAAATTATTGGAAAGTACAAAATTATGTGTAAAACTTGTTAATTAAGGAATTAAATTTATAAAATTTTATGATTTTCAATAAATTTCAATCAATAATAAAGAATGTGTTCAAAAATAGTGTGTTGATAGTATTTTTCTTAAGAAAAAATAGTTTATTTTTTTTTCTGTTTTTCATTAAACACTATAAAAACATCATTTTATTTTTAAAGACATGTGCATAATACTTTTATTATTTCATGTAAGCTAATGCATAAAAGATTAATTACTCTTTTCTTTATTGAGAGACGCTTAAATTATGATCTTTTTATTTTAAAATGTACACTCTTCTCCTTTGAGAGGTGAATATACATTATACTTTAATCATTTTCAATATGAATAAATTTCTTAATAGTGGTAAATAATTATGAAAGTGTCTCTTGATGATATTTTTTTTCTGCAACTTCTAATGCTATTAGTAATTATTTTTGAACATCTTATTATTGATTTTATTATTTTAGAACCCAAAATAAAGTTTTGAATACCTTTATTATCAGTTTTAAAGTTTCATCTAACTTCTAAGATCACATAATTGATAATAAATGTTTAGAAATAGTTATTAATCATATTGAGCATCGCGACGAGATTTTTTTTTTACATGTTCATATACATTAAAATAGACTTAAATATAACACATATTCATCTTTTAAGAAAAGAAAATATATTTTTAAAATAAGAAGGGAAGACAGTATTATTTACACATCTTTCAAAAAAGGTAAATGTAATTTAATTTAAATAATATTTTAGGCTGTTTGATTTAAGAAAAGATTTGTAGATCATATGCATAGTTTATGAATAAGTCTTTAAAAATAGAAATAATTAATATATATATATATATATATATATATATATATATATATATATATACATATATATATATATATATACATATATATATATATATATACATATATATATATGAGATTTGCTAACATACATCCACTTGATTTTTAATTAGAGTATGTTAACAAGTTATAACTAAAGATTATCTTAAAATACACCAATGGTGTAGCCTACTAACGTACTTCAATTATAAAGAACAAGTGGATATATATTAACAAAATACTTGTGGGGTTTGTTAACGTATACTAATATATATATATATAAACAGGAAATAATTCCTTAAATCAAATAGCTCTAAAATGTTTAAAAGTATAAGCATTTAATTTTTATATATTGTGAGAGTAAAAAATTATATTCTACATTGTGCATTATCACATTATATTAAAATTAAGATTTCAACAATTATCTAAAAAATTAAACGTTTTAAATAATTTGCCAACACATGATTTAGTGATCATGTCAAAATTTTACGCTAACAAAGGATTAACATATTTACCCATAACTCCTCAAAATTAAAAATATTCACCTGTAAGCCTCGTTGGCCAATGCATTTGTTAGATCTTAACTGGAAATATTTCTTAAATTAAACAGCATTAAAATTTTCCAAAGCATAAGCATTTAATTTTTGAGAAAATAAACTATGCACTGAGAGTTTAGAACAGTTGTACACTGTCATTCAATACAAATCACCATGTATAGTAAATTTGTTGACTTTTACAATATCTATCTTAAAAGTCATACTAACGATAATTTTTAATTAGTTAACAGTGTAAAACTTTTTACACTAAAGGTACATAGTCATTAAATTCTTTATTTTATAAGTAAAAAATTGGACAGTCCACTCATGATTTAATCGTTTGTCAACATATTATTTAATGATAATGTAAAAATTTTGTACTAATAATGGATTAAATTAAAGTATACTAGCGCCCTACCACTGCTAGTTAATCATAAATGAAATATATTCGTATATGATTCAATCTTCTTTTAACCAAATGTATATTTTTGCTTTTTACTGTTGCAGATGATACCTGTAGCTGCAAATGATGTTGCCTTCTCAACACATGCTGTTCTATTGACTGCAGTGTTATTGTTTCAAGTTGCAATATATGAGGTATTTCTTTCCCTTGGTTGCTTAACCCAGATGCAACCCCATGTCAAAAATCACATGTATAGAACTAATGTTTTAACATTTTGTCAATGCATTTTGTGCAGCGTGGAAGTCAATCATTCTCCAAAGTTACAACAGGATTTATTACTGCGGTGTGGATTACTGTCGCGATTTGTTCCTTCATAGCATTCCCTTCCAAATCTTGGCTTTGGCTAATCTCCATCTTTAAGTGAGATTTTCCTTCTTCCTTATTGAGAGTTGAGACAGTCAAATATTCTAATAGTCAATTGATAAAATTAACTTTAGATTAAGAATTTAGTTAGACTGCATCAACAACGTATAGATTTTTTACACTATCATTCAATTATAGATTGTCATATCCAGTAAAATTGTTGAGTTTTGTAATAATTACCTTACGAGTCATATCTAGATTGATTTCTAATTAGTTGATAGGATAAAAATCTTTACGCTTACCATGTATGAAAATTAATATCTCAAATTAATCAAATTGACAAAGTATCATGAAGAAAATAGTAGTTGTCTCATCTTAAGCTACTTTCTTTCTTCTTTATCTTTCCCCTTCTAAAATTGTGATTCCATATTTGAAATCTCAGGTTCCATACCTTGCCTCAAGGCTAAGACTCGATGTTCTAAGTTATCTGTCATCATATGCCATTGAAAATCAATATTTGATTCTATTCCATTTCTAACTTCCTTATGAAATCAATAATTTGTGCAGCACAATGCAGGTAATTATGGCGGTTATCAAATATGTTCCACAGGTCAGAATCCCTTTCTTTTATGCTGATTTTCTAAAAGGCATATTCAACTGAAATCTAAAACAGATCCTTTTAGACTGTCATTACTGAATCTAAGATGGTTCATCTCAAAATCTAACTGATGTATGAATCAATGCAAACTTCAGCTCTAGTAAGTAGCAGTGGAGCACTTTCCAAGATTCAGTATTCACCATACCTCTTAGAATATGGGTTTGGGCCTAATTCAACTTCATAAAACTTGATAGGCCCAACAATAATCACTAGGATAAGCTCTAATAAGATATTACAATGTGGGTTTGAATCTAATTCAACTTCACAAAACCAGCTTGTAAGGTGAGGGTTGCCTTCCACTTATATACACTAATTTAGTCTCATTAATAGTCGATGTGGGATCTCCAACAATACCTGAGGAGTTATATGATGCTATCAATTATCTTTAAAAATTGTTTTGTAACTTCCAGTAAGGGATATGTTTACATTCTGTTCACTGAGTTATAATGATAATTTATGCTAACAAATGCATTAGCCAATGAGTGGTGTGCCTCAACTGGTAAGATCAAACTGCATCATCCACTATAAAGGGTCTTGAGCTAGATTTATGTTAATGATCCTTCATTGGTCAATCATATGTAAGTATCAGTGTAAGCCCTCTTGTGGTGTACCCTGACTTGGAATGGAACAATTTTGCCTCTGTCAAACTTCATGTCATAGAATAGAAAAAAAAAGGGCAACTACTTTTTCTATAATGTTGGCTTTATTTGGTCTCTGTGATCGATTTGATAGGTTTAATATCCCAGCTCATGGCACATATAAAAGGTGCAGTCCCTTAAGCTAGATGCAACTTTGAGAATCCTTGAAGAAATAAATTTACATTCTTACCATTAGTTATAGCTTTTGGTCTAGTGGTAAGAGTTTATAATATAGTTGGTGGTGGAATAGAAAATCTAAAAAAAGTTTATTGACAATTTGCTCATCATGAGAGGCTTTCCTCTAGTCCCTTTTATGTATCTTGATCAATCTGATTATTGAGGTTAGAAGACCAAAAGTTTATTTTGCTCCTTTAAAATCATTCAAAAACATTAAATGCTGAATAATCTATAGATATTTATGCTAGTGATCGGTAATTCGGTATCTTGTCATCAGACTAATCATTGTGCTGTAAAATACAGGCAGTTATGAACTTCATGCGAAGGAGCACAGATGGATTTAGCATTGGAAATGTGTTGTTTGATTTCTGTGGAGGACTGGCAAACTATTCTCAGATGGTTACACAGTCAATTGACCAAAGTTTGTCTTCCTTTCCAAATTCACTACAGTAACATGCCAATTGACTTCATGCATCAATGCATATAATGACAGTTCTTAACTTTCTGTCTTTCTAGATTCTTGGGTGAATTTTTCTGGGAACATTGGCAAAGTATTGCTATCCCTGGTATGTATTAATTCCTTCTCTTTTCATACAGTTACCATTTTCACTTCAACAGTGATGATTTTAGTATAATGATATTAGAATTTCTAGTATTGATGACCACATACAAATAATGAGAACAATTCAAGAACAGTAGTTTATTGGAAAATTTCATTATTCTAGTAAAACTGTAAGTTAAGCAGCAGACACATGTGGCTTTGGCTTAAAAGTTCTAGTTTACTTCAATATTTTCCTGATCCTTGAGATTTGTACCAGAATGTTATTTTGCAATAACTTGCATCAAATTCCTAGGGAACTTAAGGGCATGTTTTGTTTATGGAATTTTGTTTTTGGTTCATTTTCTATTTTCAATAATAATTACAAAAATGCCGATCATTTTACTAATTTCTGTAAACAGGAAATGAATAAAAAATAATTCCTTAAACTAACAGACCCTAATTTTCATGAACTCAAATAGTTACGCATGTACACATTTTCAGGTCTCTATGTTCTTTGATCTTCTTTTCATGTGTCAGCATTATGTGCTGTATCCTTCAAAGAAGGGAGCATCAATCCCTTCTTCTAAACACAAGACAGTCACAGAGCCCCTCATCTTGTCTCCTGATCAGCCAGCGGCAGCAAATGTGCCTGTGGCTGAAAGTGTTTGAAGTAGAAGCTTGGCCACACTGCATATACGGTCCAACGAATAAATCAATGGTTGTTGTAAGTCACTTGTATGTTATCAGTATGTACAGTTGAAGTCCCTTTGTAGCTGGCAGATCCACTTTTAGAGGTTTCAGTCAGTAAAAGGAAGGGAAAAATAGAAAATTGATTTCTTTTGGTGTTATAAGCATGGGTCCATGCTAAAATTCATGTCTCTTGAGAAGAAAAAAAAAGAGGTAAATCCATTTTATTTTTTTTTGGTGAATAGGTAAATCCATGTATGCTACCCAGCATTCCTTTACCTTTATTTTCTGTTGGCAAAGATATATATATATATATATATATACTTGTTTATTAGTTGGAGCATGTTAGCACATTAAATCTACAATGTATTTTAAAATACACCTATGGTGTAGCTTGCGAACGTATTCCAACTAAAAAATAAATGTGTGTATATTAGCAAAAGCTTGTAAGGCTTGTTAATGTACACATACTTATTTTTTAGTTGAAATACGTTAGCAAACTATAATTATAATGTATCTTAAAATACACTATGGTATAGCTTGTTAATGTACTCCAATTAAAAAAAAGTATGTGTATGTTTATATATATATATATATATATATATATATACACTCACAGACGAGAAACTATTTGACCTAAATCTTTGTCCTTCTTAAAAGTGAAAGTTTCTCTAATTCGTTTTAATAAAATTTCTATATTTTTTGTACATCAATAAAAATAATTACTTTTTGGGTTTGGCCCAGTTTCTTTTTAAAGAAAACTAAATAAAGTTGGGTCATACACTAAAATAAGTTGAACTGTACAATTTGGCTAGTGTATTCAAGATTTTAATTGAAAATATACTGATTAGGATAGTAAAACAATTGGCATTTCTACTGAAACTTTATGTTGACTATAGATCAAATTTAAATACATATACTTAAATGTATTGTAGAATATGAAGTTATTTTTTAAATAACTTTTAGTAATTCTATTTTTAAAAAAGTTGTGCATTTTATTAATTTATTTATAATATAGAATGGTCTGTAAATAATGATGATGTTGATGCCGTGATCAGATTTAATTTTAAAGAACTATAAATATAACTTGTTTATACTATCACAAAATCCGGGCATTGTCCACAAAAAGATGGTACAGTAGTCAATACTTTGGTTTGTTAGCATTTTAACTCTGGATGAGTAATTATTTTTTATGTACAATTACTTAATTATATAAATTAAAATTATTTTATTATATTTTTTCAATTAACTAAATTAGTATAAAAATATTAAAAATAACATTTACCTTGATTTAAATTAAAAATAATAGTATAATTATAAAAATAATATTTTAAAGACAATAGAATTTGTTAAACTTGAAATAAAAGAGTTTAATTTGAATTTGAAGATGACAGTATAGTTAATATAATTTAATTTAAATTTTAAAAATAGTAATTATTATAATTTAATATAAAATATAATTAAATTTAAACTTAAAATCAAAGATAATAACATACTCATAATAATAATAATTAATTTTTTAAAAAAATTATAAAATTTTAAAAAATCAATTTCACTTTCATAAGTTATATATGGTGATCACTATATAATAAAGGAGGAGACGGGATATAAAAGTGAGTTAATTAAAAAGGTGAAAAAGGTGAGAATCTCACTCTTCAAAGTGAATTAATACTTGAATTTATAATATAGAAGTAAATATTATGTTTGCTTAAAGTTATTTTTGAGGCAGGTAAATTGATGTTAGGAAAAATAATACTTTTTTTATTTTTATTTTGTTGAATAAAAATGATTTTAGGTGTATAATTCATAAATTATTTCTTATTTACACTTTAAAAGTAACTTTACTTTTCTAATTAAACAAAATTTATTTTCTCAATTCACTTTTAAAAGTTATATTTAAATATAAATTATTTTAAAAAAATAATTATTTTAAAATTAATTTTATCAAAAACTAAAACAAATAGAAGATAAATAAATGACTAATATCCCTGTTTGTGCGACTTCAATGTCCAAACGTGGTTTTGAGGGAGAAGAAAATTTTATTTTCAAAAAAAAAAATGTCTCGGACAATCGGACTGCATTTCTTCTTCCACTTGTGTTTAATAAGAATAATAATAATAATGAGAAGAAGAAGAAGAAGAATCTGCAATACAAGCACGTTGTAAATACAGAGTGATTCTAAGATTTATTTTTTAGTTCTTTGGTCAAAGAATTCCTTGTCTTTCTACAGACCAAGATAATTATGTGCTATTATTGGAACGCACGACACTGATGACTAGGATCTTTGTACTAGGAAATTCACTAGTCGTGGCTGAACTTAATTCCGATTGTGTGTTAGTTTGTAGATTTAGTTTTAGTCGTCATAGTAACAAGTAGGAACACTATATCAAGATTTTGTTCACACATTATTAAGCTTTGGGATTGGTGGGTTCTTCTCGTCCAAGAAATTATTAACAATGGCTTCTTGGCATTCTGGTCCACTTCATGTATCATACGAAGTTGTGGGTTGGTTTGCATTCGTTTGCTGGTCTTTCAGTTTCTACCCACAAGTCATCTTGAACTTTCGTACCCAAGAAAATAAATTTTCTGACCATATAGTATAATATAATACATTGATACTACTTCAATTCATCAAGCCTTTTAGATTTTTATTTTATTTTTAAAGCTGAATTGAGTTTTCCTTTATGTTTTAGTGTTGTGGGATTGAACTTTGATTATGCGGTGGTAAACTTCATGAAACAAACGTCGTATTTGTTCTACAATGCGTCTCTATACCTGAGCTCTGCCGTTCAGAAGCAATACAAAGACAAATACGGTCAAAGAGAGGTTTGTTCTGTTTCTAATACATGTCAAGGCCGCAAATGCACGAGTTAATTTTTGTGATTTGATGGAAGAGAAAATAGGTTATCTACTGATAGTGTAAATCAGTTTTATACTGTTATCCAATTACAAACTACCATATATGATAAGTGTTTTGACTTTTATAATAACTATCTTACAAGTCATACCTATAATAATTTTTGATTGAATGACGGTGTAAAATTTTTTATACTGACAGTAGATAGTCATTAAGCCTTTTGGTAAAATGTAGAAATGACAGATAATTCCCCAAGGGATTTTAAAAAAGGCATTGATCTGGATGTATTTAAGGTTAATGGATTGAATTAGGTGAGTTTTTAGAAAAAAAAATTATTTAGTCTAATTTAAAGCAATTTGAATTGGATAAGTTGTCGGTTATATTCTTGTTTAATTAAAATGTGATAAGTCAATTTTATTTTATTTCTTCTACATATTTTTTTTAAGACAATTCAAAACTAATATACTTAAAAGTACATTAAAATAACAAGTTATAATTTTAAAAATGTGACTATGGAGAAAACAAACAAGTATTATTGTAATTTCATAAATATATTCTAATAATAGTATGAGTGATATGTTAATTTTACAAATAAAATTATGTACATGCATATTAGTTTGGTTAGTATTGGATGGATCAATTTTCAAAATTAGATGAAAAATCTATTCCAATCTAATAAAAGATTTAATATTTTAATTTTGGATTTATTTGATTTCCAATTTTTCAGTTCAATTTTTGTATATTAAATTAAGTTTAAGTTATTTTGAAAACATAATTTCTTATTTTTCTTGGTTTTTTAAGAGAATTTTTAAAAGACAAGTAATTATTTCCTAAAATTTAAGTTATCTCAAATAAGCATTAGATCGATATGAACTTCCCTGAGTGCATTTAAGAAGCAATAAAAAATCATTTTAGTTTAAGAAAATACTCTCTAATGCATAAGAAAGGTAGGGGGTGCATACAGATCAGGTTAGTTTAAGTTTGATTAAATTTAGTATCTAAATCAATAAAAAAAAATTGGTTCAGTTTAGATTGGGTTTATAAACTTTTTGCCAAACCCAAACCACAAGGTCAGGTCTATTGAGTTAGGAATTATTCTAAATTTCAAAAACTTATTTAAATTTTTCTAAAATATTGCAATTTTTTTTAGCATTCCAATACTCTACAACGTCATTCAACTCTAGAAATTTAAATGATGTAACAAAAAGACTAATAATACCTTCAATAAAAATAAACGAAGTGCAAAAAAATATAACTATTTTTTTAAAAATAATATTATTTTTTTGTTTTATTGGGTCTAGTCTCGTTATTAGTTTTATAAATAAGTAATATTTTAACATGTGTATTGTATAGAATAAGTAGTTATTTTATATAACTTAAATTTATAAAAAATAAATATTTCTAAATATATAAATTATATTATAATTAAAATTCGTAATAAATAATATTTTGAACATATAGATTATATTTTAAATGTATAGTAAACAATTTATATTGTGATACAATGTTATTTTTAATTATTGATAATTTCTTTTAAAAAAATATTAAAATTCAATTTAGAATTAAAGATATTGAAAATGATAGATTAAAAAATATGAAAGGTTAAAAAAAATTCTAAAAACACTCTTGTTAAGAATGACAGCTAAAAACATTTTCATTTAAAATAACTATTCTTATTTATGTGGTTTAATTACTAATTTGGTCTCGTGATTTGTTTATTTTTTTCAATTGAGTCCTTCTATTGTTAAAAGGTTCAATTAGGTCCTATAATTGTTAAAAAGGTTCAATTAGATCCCATAATTTTCAAAAAGATTTAATTAGGTCCCATATTTTTAAAAAAACACTCTAATGTTACTCTTTTAATCCAAAACGACATAGTTTTCTATTACAATTTCTACTATGTTTTGCATGTCGTTCAGTGTAAAATTAGATGGAAAACAACATCGTTTTGAATGAAAAGGACAATAGTAGAGCATTTTTTAAAATTATGAGATCTAATTGAACTTTTTTGAAAATTATAGGACCTAATTAAATCTTTTAATAATAAAGAGATCCAATTGAATAAAATAAATAAATTAAAAGATTAAATTAGTAACTAAACCTATTTATATAGAGAGAGAACGAATATGAGACCCAACTCAAATGAGATTGAGTTTGACTATGTTGGATTGAGTTGGACCCAAATAATAAAGAAAACTAACTAATTACATCAGTTTGGGTTGGGTTTTTGATTTTGTTGAGTTGATTCAAACTCATGAAACCTCCTAAATAAAACATTAAAATTGTCTTTGTTTAATTTTTACTTTTTTAAATCCAATTACATAAATTTTATTAAACATGTTTTCTAATTATAAAATTTTTAAAAAAATATACAAATAAAGAAATTTTTATTCATTTTATATTATTTTTTCTCATGGAACCGAAAGGTGACTTATAATAAATTTTATAAGACTTAAATATATTTTTAATCCTTGTAATATACTTTTTTTTTGTTTTAATCCTTATGAAATTATGTTTTAAAATGTTCTTTGTAAAATTTTCTTTTTTCATTTTGGTTCTTATTATTTTGTTTTAATCCCAATAGTATGTTTATTTTTTCGCTTTTGTTTTTATAATATATAGATAATATGCTTTTAGTTCTTATCATTTTTTTTTTCAAAAGGACTAATTAAAAATGAACAAAATATTATAAAGATAAAAAAAAAATTCTAAAAACCATTTTGAAAAAAATAATGTTATAAAGATCAAAACCCAAAAACCGATATATTATAGAGACCAAAAATATATGTAAATCATTTTATAATTTGTCTATCCACCCGCATTTTTATTCGCTAAAATCCATTCTCCACTATAGAATATTTCAATTTGATGTGGTCGACAGCTAAACTTCCAATTGCGATTGTACTTCAGATAATACCTGTGGCGGCAAATGATGTTGCGTTCTCGGCCCATGCTGTTCTAATTACGGCAATTACTGTATTCCAGATTGCAATATACGATGTACATATATTACTTTTTCATTGAGCTTATATATTCACTGTTATAATGTTTATTAGATTGTCCTAAAAGTTGCAAGTTTCCTCTGTAGCGCGGAAGTCAAAAAGTCTCTAAAATAGCATTTGGAATCGTCATTGCTGCACTACGTGGCTAAGTGCAGCAATTTGTTTCATCATAGCCTTGCCTCATCATCGTTGGCTCTGGCTAGTTTCCATTTTCAAGTATGTTGTCTCTCATCATCTATTGTGTGGTCAATGGCATTAGTCAATTCCATATTATGAATTCTTGACCTATTTTAATCTAGGTACCTTAGATGATTCAAAACCATAGAATGGTCATATATTAATGGCTAAGCATTAGATTTGTTTCTATTGCTATAATTTTTGTCAGATGAAAATTAAATTATTAGGGTATATTTACTTCTGTTTTTTTTTTTTGTTTTTACTTTTTAATTATAAAAGTGTCACTTATATTCAATCCATTTTCTGTTTTTAAAGATTTGTACAAAAAATAAAGAAAACACAAAAAAAAAAAAAAAACTGTTTTTACTGTTTTCTGTACAAATTTTTGAAAACAAGAAACAAATTAAAAACAGAGTGATAGTTTTGTAATTAAAAAGTAAAAATAGAAACTGAAAACAGAAATAGACGGATAATGTCTATACTGGCCTAATAATATGATATATTATATAACATATTGAAGAATAAAATCGTCTGATTTTTTAAAATGTCTAAACTGTTCTAAAAACTTATTTACAAGCCCACTCCATAGTTTTAGGCTTTTAGCACCATTTTGCCAAACTAGATGAGACTATCATTGAGTTAATTTTCATAATGCCACTTTAGCTTTCCTTCTAACTTTTGTTGAATTTGATCATTTTGCAGTGTCATCCAAGTTTGTTTGACAATTATAAAATATATTCCCCAGGTGAGGGATTTATCTTAATTTGCATTATGTTGTCCTTAGCTTCTTTTTCTCATGTTCTATATATTTTAGTGCTTTGAATTTTGATATATAATTATCTGTTTGTCTTGTTTGCAATTGTATTTTTGTCTTGTCTATTTTGTCCTAATTTCTCGTTTGCCAATGTATGAATTAGCTTTCTTAATAGGTAACCTGTAAGAATAAGTTAAGCTAGTCTTATCATCAACGAATGGTATTTTGGAATGTAAATATATATGATCTGAAGAAGGGCTAGTTACTTTTTTTTGGATAAGCCAATAACTTTTATTTATGCAGAACATGTCTAGCTCAAATTGTGCCAATGAGAACCCTCTTGGAATGAAGCCAGCCTCCAATTGTGGTTGAACCTACAGTGTCATCCAAGAGAAATAGATGTGATAGAATATTTAAGAGGCTTTGATCTCTTTTCAAATCTATTGCCTATGATTTGTAAGCTTCAGGAAAGATTCCAACACTTGTAAATATTTGTTAACCTACATTGTCATTATTCAACTAGATGTAGACGAGCTAACTGCACTGGTGCCATGTGCTTCTAAATTCAAGGATTAATGAAACACAAAATGTACATGAATTGATAAGAATCATTATTGTTAAATGGCTGCGTCATGGCCGCCTTGGCAGATATTTTGCCAACTGCCATAGGCAATTCGTGAAGGGAGGGCCACTATAGCAGCGCCATAGGCCACAATGGCATGTTTATATGGCAGAATTTTGGCCTTCCACCATCCATTATTGATAACACTAATAAGAATAAGAATAGTTTGTAATTTTTTTTATAAATACTATTTGAATGTGATTTTACCCTGAAGAAATCACAGGCTTTGTTGTAATTTGACTAGCAATTTGATTTAAATATGATTGTTACACATCTAATATGACTGGTTAAAAAAATCTTGTAAATTTTAACACGCTCAGAAAGCTTCTGTTGGTAAATTCTTTTAGAGCTTCTCTGAATTATTGAAGTATTCTTTGACACTGCACGAAGAAGGTGATCAATTACCCTTGGAAAGCTTACCCTTCTCGCTTCTCATTATAATGTTCTACTTTTCTTTTCTTTCTTTCTTTATTATTTTTTGTAGTTTGCTATCTAACTCTGCATCAAGCACAAGCTATCATAAATAACAGGAACTACTTTAGGTACGAGTCCCAACTTTAAACTTCTAGGAAGGGTTTACTTCTTGAATTCTTTGTTCGAGTAAAATAAGAATCATAATAATTTATGCTCATGGAAGAACTACCTGAAAAACCTAAAACTCTGTTATTTTGTACTTTTGAAATCAAAATGATCAATGCTAATAGTTAGAGCTTGGAAAGTATTTTGATTGGACCATGAGATTATTGACTACACGAGATTAAGTGTATGTTTGTTTTCAGTTGCTTCCAACTGAATGCCAATTCAACATCCTCCTTCCTTCTACATTTTTGTCTTGGAAAGTGGAAAAATTTCGTTGAACGCCCCTCAAATGGTAAAACAAACACACTTTAAATCTGCACAACAATTACTTCATCTGACAGCCAAAATTGGAATTGTTAGTGCATCTTTGACTATAATTTTTAGGTGGGTTCTTAAAGTTAAGAACGATTTTTAATTGGATTCATCAATGGAGAAGAATGACGTGAATGTTACATGTGAGAACGGTTGTTATATAAGAACTGATTCTTAATCATTAAAAAATAATTGAGAGGTAATTTGTATGACCTGTTTTAAAGAAATATAATGATATGAAATAACTTGCGAAACTTTTTTAAATTCTTAAAGAATTATACCATTAAGGTGAAAAGCTACTAAAATTGTTGCTAAAATTCTTGAAACTGACGTGACATGCTATGACTCAAAAAAAGAGTTAATAACCTCCAATAGTATTCACAATTGGAGATGCTCTTCACTGAAGACTTGCGATAGTGTGTGAAACAAGCCGAGCAAGCAGCCACATGACACTGAGCAGAACATTAAATAGGAGAAAAGCCTAAGGTGTAACCTTGAGGAGAAGATGGAGCAGCTGATTGACACACTTGCAGTTATACAGCAGTAGTTGGCGGTGTTGGCAAAGTAGCAATCATACCTAGCACAATAGCTGAGGACGACAAATAAGTATTCTCTAGAACATTGGTGACTTCAAGGAAGATTAATTATCGATAGATTTTGTGACCGATTTCAGGTGAAATATTAAAATATGATGGAGAGGTCTAGACTCCAGAGATTAGACCAAGCATAGACTGCTATCTAAAATCAGAGATTTCAGGATACACAGTAAAATGTGGAACAATAAACCCTGATTCAGAGGAATGTATAAAATGATTCAAATGCTCAATCTATTTTCATTGAAACCAAAGCACAGTTAAATATCTAAAACCAAACTTGACTAGAAAACTTAATCAGTTTCAAGTAAGCAGTAGGGCAAGTAAAATTAGTTACAGATTTACAGTGTTGTCTTTTGTCTGTATTTGATACCATTGAACTTGAATCCTCTTGCACATTATCCAATTACTGATTGCTGGAGCAGGAAGAAATGAGAAACCCTAGTGCCCAGTTCCACATGTGCGACAAAGAAAGCCCAAAGTTGTTGCTGCTGCACAAATTATGTCTCAGCAACTTCCATGTCCACACTCATCTTTGCTTTTCAGCAACTGTTGGTTTTGTGATTCTGAACTATTGAGATCATCTAATTGTCTTTTTCTACAAGGATCAGTGAATCGAATATCCTCCATGCTACTTTCCTGCTTCAACACATGGACTCCAGTTT
Source organism: Spatholobus suberectus (assembly GCA_004329165.1). Classification (NCBI taxonomy): domain Eukaryota; kingdom Viridiplantae; phylum Streptophyta; class Magnoliopsida; order Fabales; family Fabaceae; genus Spatholobus; species Spatholobus suberectus. The sequence goes on along the minus strand of CM014737.1, from coordinate 24,534,677 downwards.
TTATAGAGGTTCTTGAGGCAGAAATTAAATCTGGATATATAACCTCTGCATGGTTCCATTCATTTTCTAAAAGTGCTTCATCAAAATTATTTTTGACTTTCTTCTCCCGCAGATCAAAAAGACATGTACAATTACTTACCATCCACAAACTGTCAAACAAATGTTTATTGCCATTGATGATCACGACGGGTCCAAATTGAACATTTGACGAGGAAGACTTGCCCATCAGTCCCGAAACAACACAAATAGCTATGGCTGGGAATTTGTTACGGAACCAGAAAGAAATTGGCAATCCCGAGCTTTGGAACTCAAACCACTCTGGAATCTTGGCTGCTGGTGCTGGCAAATAAAAGAAGGTGCTTCCAGCCTCATGCAGTTCCTGTTAGTCATAAATAATTCATTAAGTTTAGCAAATTAAATACACTATCAATGACCAAATCAAATACATTAAAAACAATACCTGATTCAGGAACATGCTTCTACATGAGGAAGTCAAGGATAGGCATCCTTCTGCAATGAAAATTTTCAAGTTTGGAGGAATCCCTCTAATTTCTCGAAGACGCTCACAATTATTCAAATTAAGCACAGTTAAAAAGTGGCATTCTTTGAAATATTCTGGAATAACTGTGAAATTATTCCCTGATAGGTTTACGTCCTTCACATTAGCAAACCATGGGAGAACTATTGGAAAAAAATCATCTGACAGGTTGCAGCTTTTGAGATGAAGATATTGAACGTTTGAAGACACAGTTGAGCTCACTTTGTCTGCAACCTCATTCTCTTTAGGCAGTAGCCACCCTTCCCATCGCCAAGCTATAATCTTAACCAGTTCTGGCATCATGCAAATGTTCGAAAGGAGAATGCCATCACAACCATTTTTCGCACCTTGAGACAAACACAGATGTAATCTTTGAAGCCGAGTAAGATTTCGAAATGAAAGTGGGATTTTTTTACAGGAGTTTCCTCCAAGTCAAGTTCTGTTATATTTTCCATCTTTCCTAATATTTCTGGAAAACTCTCAAGCCTGACACAACACGAAAGTTCGAGTTCCTCAAGAGACGTCAAGTGGATGGGGGGGAAACTCTTAAGCCTGGAGCAACCTTCTGCGTTTAAGATTTTAAGTTTTTCCAAGAACCCAACTGAATTGTGAATTGCAAATAAATTCTGACACCATCGAAATGAAAATTTTTCCAAATTTGGGACAGAAGTTACATCTGGTATCCGTGTTAAACATCCACAGTGGTCAAAATTTAAGCTTGTCATATTTACAAACTTCTGCAACATAAAAATAGGGAAAAAAAAAGAAGCAAATCAATAAACTGTAAGAGAATTTAATATAAAACATAAAATAAAACAAATGAATAACCTTAAAGTGAGCGTATAAAGATACAAAATCAAGGAAATGAACTAAATACACTTGCCTTTAATAAGATAGCGAACTCAAATGATGTAAACCCACTGTCTTGTAACTTGCATATAGCAAGTTTCTTCGGATGAAAATCATATGGCAAATTATGTGAAGGATATCTCCGCCATTCCAAAACTCTTAAACTATTAGGAAGATGTTTGGGACCTCTCGAGAAATGACCATTTCTGATAATAAGTGTTTTGAGATTTTTCATCTCCTTGAAGGCATTTCCATCCCATTCTATTTCTACTTCTTTAAATATGTGGAAATCCATAAATATGATTTCAATCTGACTAGTTCCCTTTCCACAGAAAAATCACGAATCAACCACAATACATGCATAAATATTAGGACCTCAACGAGCGTATGTAGAGAAATGTACAAATTATAAAGCAAAAAAAATAATTGTGACATGAGCATATAATAATCAAAAAGAGATAATTCAAGGTTAAAGATGAAAAGCCAAACCATCCACATGTGTCAATCTCATTTACCTTATTTTCTTCCAAAACTTCAACTATATCCTTAGGGATCCATAACCTACTACGTTTCCCAGGCTCTTTGGGTGATTCTTGCCGGACAATTTCTTTACCCATGTCCTCGATCAAGTCATGTAGTTTCACCACACCATCCAAACTAATCTTTATGAGAGATTTTTCAACCAACACTCTAATATGATGTTTCATGCAATTGCCATGATGAGAATGAAGTATATCTTCGACCTCTGCCAATCCCAATTCTTTATAGCAACAAGCAATGTCAAGAAAAACACTTTGCTCATCCTCTTCCAAAGCATCATAACTTACTTTAAGTATGTCTTGGATCTCTTTATTAGGAATTCTTTCATATCGATCTAAAGTAGATTTCCATTGTCCTATATTTCCTCCAAATAAATTGGAACCTATTACTTCTAAAGCCAATGGAAGGCCCGAAGCATAAGTTACTGCTCGATTCAAAAGATCCTTGTAAGGTGGATCAGCTTTTTCCAACTTAAAAGCTTTCCAACTAAGTAATTCAAGAGCATCTTCCTCATTCAATTCATTCAACTCATATGTTCTTTTAACATGGTGACATGCTAGCAGCAATTTGTCCCGAGTCGTGATTATGACTCTACTACCAGGACCAAACCAATGAGGTCTTCCTGCAAGCTTCTGTAGCTGTTCCTGTTTGTCAACATCATCTAGAATTAAAAGAACTTTCTTTGCTGGAGCCTATGCTGTATTATGGAAATTCCTTGTTTGACACTTGTTAACTTAATCTCTCCAACTGTTTCAGAAAGAAGGTTGCTTTGGAGATGTAGTAACCCATGTTTGTTTGAAGTTTCTCTCACGTTTTCAAGGAAACATAAAGCTTCAAAATGATCAGCAATGGAATTAAAAACTGCAACAGCAAGTGTCGTTTTACCTACTCCTCCGAGTCCATGGATCCCCACCATGTGGACAACATCATCAGATCCAACATCCAGAAGCGACCTTACTTTTAGCACTTGTGGCTCTAGTCCAACTGGGTAATCCGCAACATGTAAAGGAGCTCGATTAATCTTGCTAGAGACCAACTTAACAATCCTCTGAATAAACTCGTACTCATATCCGTCCCTATTCAATCAGAGAAATTTGTGAGAAGTCAAACTTAACGCCTCATGCCCATATCTTGATATGTAGGTACTGTTCAAGGTTATTAAGTATTTTCATCCCTTAAAATTTTAACATTAAGTTTAATTATTAATTAGGATTGTCCAACTTACCCTAAGTAAAAATGAAATTAAACAATTTCATTAAAAATTATTGGTGCAATTTTTTATATTGTACCAACTATTAATAAGTACACAAAAAATTACACCAATCACCATTTTTACTTGGATAAGTTAGCAATCCTTTGTTGATTTGGTCTCTATATTTCTCCACACTTTAGCACTTTGACCCTCTTAGTAAAAATTGTATATTTTAGTCTCTAGATGAGCAAATTTAATATATTTTAGTCCCTGCAGGTTAGTTATCTTCAAACTCGTTAACTTTGGCCCCTGTAACACTACTACAAAATCTTTTTGGCAGTGTAGAAATTGCTAAATATTTTCTCAGTCTTCACAACAACACATAGTAATGGTGTTAACGGTAAGACCAAAACGCATTAAATTTGTTCATCCAGAAACTAAAACATACAATTTTTACATATAGGGTCAAAACAGTATAGTGTGAATACGTACAGGAGCTAAATCCTCTCTATATATAAATTACAATGGTTATCTTAAACAAGAGTGTTTTTAGTTACTATTCTTCAACGAAAACATTTTTAATTATTATTCTTCAACGAAAACATTTTTAGAAAAAAAATTAATCTTTCATTTCTTTCAATTTATCATTTTCAATATCTTTAGTTTTAAAAAATTATATAAGATAAATATTTATTATATAGGTTAAAATACTAGTTAATAATTAAACCTTAACATTAAAATATCATTAGACAAGAGAAAATTAAAAACTTATTAGCGTTAGCCTAGTAAGTTCTAACCTTAGTACGTACTATCATTGTACACCAAAAAAAGACAAGTAAAAACTAATGAATTAAAATAAGTTAAAAGATTGGCGAGGAAGAGTACCCATGTTTGAAATGGTAGCCAGACAAGTTAGCCGCTTGGTGCAGAGCCATCTTCCATGTCTCCAGCTTCTCCATGTTACACTTGAAAGTCTCCTTATTAGCGTTCAACTTCTTTTCATGATTAGCCAGTGCCTCTCCAAAACTACCTGTGTGGTGTCTCACATCGGAAGGATGGACCTTATAAAAAACTGGCAAAACCAACAGACCCTTCCCCTTAGTAAACTTAAGGATGTAATCAAGTTCGTTTAAGCAAAAGGAGGAAGATGCGTAGTTTTCGGAAAGCACGATGATGAAAATTCTGGATTCTTCGATTGCCTTCTCAAGTGCTGAGGTGATTTGGTCCCCTCTACGGAGCTGCTGGTCATCGATGAAGGTGTGAATTCCACTGTCGTAAAGAGCTTTGTAGAGATTGCCAGTGAAACCGTAACGTGTATCTTCCCCTCGGAAGCTGAGGAACACATCGTAGGTGAATCCATAACTGAAGGACGACTGCATAGCCATGAGAACTGGAACAATGGTTGGGTATGATTGTGCTTTCTAGCCCTGCTTAAGGCAAAAAGAACCGTTATATCTTCTTTTTCTTTATCTTTGTTATATATCTTAATATGTATAAGGTAAGATAGTCTCTAGGAATTTTTGTGTTTTCGTCTTTTTCAATTTCATGGGCAGATGTCTGTTGCGTCTCACGCGGTGAGAAAGAAAGCAACGGTCAACACATCATATTTAAAAAGTATTTTTTTTTTAAATGTTCTTCATTGAAATTTAATATAAAACATAAAAATAATCAATTAATTAAAGAGTATTTTTAAAATAATACTATTAAATGAAAAAAAACTTAAATATAATACTTTACATAATATTGATATTATTTTCTAATTAAAAATAGAAATTTATCTTTATAATGTGCAAAAAAAATTATACATTTTTATTATACAAATTATCGAAACGAAACATTGAAAAGTAGTACCAACTATACTTAAAATATTATATCTAAATTTTTTCTTTATTAAATAAGGTAAGATAATTAAAATTTGTACCAAAACTTTTTTTATTTTCTAATTTTGTAGACATTATTTTTCATAATAATAAATTAAGAAGGTTAGTATTTGATTATTGGAAAACAATGATTTCATGATGAGTAAAACTTGAGTCTACTCTTCTGATTTTCTACTAATTTACTTTCCATTATGTATATATATCATATGTTATTGTATTGTAGCTGACGAAATTGTTTTTTATAACCTATTATTAAAAATTTCAGGTAAGTCACCCGTTGAATGGACATTACTTATGAATCATATATGAACAAAGCAATTGTTGTTGAGGAAGTTATAACTCAAAATATCACAAAGCTACGAGATGAAGTTAGAGTCTTAACCAAGATCTTCATGATATGGAAGCAAATAGATTAATTTTATGATGCACCTGTGATGAAAAAAATAGGGGATATATGTTTTTTATAAATTCCTCTTCAATATCTATTACATAGGGATATAGCATATAAAAAAAATCAATTATAAAAATTATAATTTTTTTTCCTTTCTCTAATTTATTATTGTATTAATCTCAATATGAATATATTTTCCCTGTATAATGTCTTCTCACCAAAATTCATTAAAGATTTTTTTTATCTAAGCAAATTTAATTTTTTCACCTAATTAATTTAGGTTCATTATATGATAACATGTTAAAATTAATTGATGTGTTTGTTTCTATTGTTTCTATGTAAATTAAATTTGGGCTCCAAATTGTTTTAATGTTTTTAATAGTTTTTTAATTTATTGTTATAATTATTAAATATAAATTTTATATATACATTTCTGTTAAGACCAAGGATGATTTTATAACCATCAAATGTTTTGATGATAACAAACAATTAAAAAGAGATTTTCAAACAATCGTCTCGTTACTCGAATATCTTATGCTCGCTATCGTCTAATCCTTTGCTCATGTATCGTCTTTAATCTTGTTTCAAAGTTTCAGTAGTTAACTTCTCTCAAATGATGTTCCAACGACCTGCACACTGGTTATTTGCAAAAACATAAACCATCTCGAAATAAATGAAGACTACGCACCTAATCTCAAGGAAAAAGTTTACTTTATGCAAAAAAAAAGGAATATGTGTGCGGATGTCAGAACGAAAAGCAAATATGTCCACTGTTACAAGATAGAATACGAGAATGGTAAAAGATAAGCAGACTGCGTTATCTTATCAATGTGACAAGTTGGTGAAAGGCATTAAATGTTGCATTTAATGTTCCAACGACTTTATCCACTAGATGAAGGTTGTCTCTTGTAAACACTCACAACGGATACTTTTTTGGAGAAGCCTATAAATAGAATAGAAATTTCAGTTTCAAGAGTTTGACATATTGGCTATTTGAAAACTCTAGAAAGCTATGAATCTCATATTCTGTTTGTAAAACTTCATTTGTATACTTATCTGTTAGACATTAAAATTTCAATGAGATAACTCACAATCAAACTCTTTTTAAAAAATTGGTGGAAGCCTGAAGAGGCTTTGTTTTAAAGAATACTTGGGTTGTTGCTTGGATAGGCAAATAAATGACTACTTGGGTTGAGCCTGAAAAGGCTTGTTGAAAGAATACTTATAACTTTGATAAGTTAGTGAAACTTGGTAGTTACCAAGAACTGGACGCAGTCTTTGGGGTGAAACAAACCAGTATAAATTGTGTGTTCCCTGTTGTTGCTAACAGCATTCGTCTTTTCGTTAACAACGTTATATTTCAAAATCCTTTTAAGTTGTCATTCAAACGAAACTCTTTTGGAAAAGGTTTTGCAAAAATTTTGAGATAACACAATTCAACCTCCCTTCTTGTGTTTTCTTTGTGTTTCATAGTTTGGTATCAAAGCTTAGCCTTTAAGGGTTGAGCACCTTAATAAGTGTTAGAGGAAAAGATCCGCATGGCAAACCTTGAAGGACAATACATTCCTGAAGGAGCTTCATTGTCATGGCCTCCAACCTTTAATGGAGAAGATTATGTGTACTGGAGAGACAGAATGGAGATGTACATCAAGTCCACTCACTATAGCATCTGGAGAATTATAACCCATGGAGATCTTGTTGTAACAAAGCCAGAAAATAAATACAATCAAGATGACTTCAACTTGTTACAGCAAAATGCAAAAGCTAAGTATATTATAACTTGTGCTTTATCTAAAACTGAATATAAAAATTTTGTAGCTGTAGAACAGCAAAAGAAATGTGGGATGCTATACGCATAACACATGAAGGGACAAAAGATGTCCATCTCAAAAAGGCAACAACTCTTCAAAGACATCATGAGATGTTCACTATGAAAGAGACAGAAACCATTGAAAAATGTTTGGAAGATTTCAAACAATTCTCAATGGACTTTAGAGTCTCGGTGTTGAGTTGTCAAAGGCTCAGAATAATCTTAAGATCTTGGATAGTCTTCCAAAAGTGTGGGAACCAAAGGCTACAGCAATTACTGTAGCTAAGGACATGAAGACCCTAACTCTAGATGAGTTATTAGGAGCTTTAAGAGTCCATGAAATGCATCTCTTTAAAAGAGATAAAATAAAGAATAATGACTCTATTGCTCTAAAATTGGAGAATCAAGTTGGAGAGCAGACAAAAAGACTGAGATGAAAGCAAGGAACAAAACTCTAAAAGTTCAGTCTGATGATTTTGAGAGCTTAGATGAAAGCTCTAGCTACTCAATAGACAATGAGATCTCTCTCATTACCAAAAAATTCAAGAAGATGCTCAAGAAGAAAGGGAAATATAAGCAATCCTCCAAAAAGAAAGACGTTAGATATAGGAAGCCTTCTCATGAAGAAAACAGTGAAATCATCTGCTCTGAGTGCAAAAAGCTTGGACATATAAAGGCTGAATGCCCCAAACTAAAAAGAGGATGCAACTTTAAGAAAAAGAGCAAGAAGAAAAACATTCTAGCCACTTAGGAAGATTTGGACAGTAGTAGTAGTTTAGACGAAGAAAAGGCCAATATTTGTTTTATGGCAAATACTGAGGAAGTAATGTCTGAGGTAAAATCTATATTCGAAACCTTCTTGCATAACTTTGATAGTTGTGAATCTGAGTTTGATGATGAAATGTCATATGACACTCTTCTTGCTAATTCTCACATGATTGTCCTTGAGTATAAAAAATACAAAGCAAAATATCAAGAAGCTGTTTTAGAAAATGAAATACTTAAGAAGGGTCTAAAGAGAATTCATAAGAGTTAAACCTCAGATCCTGAAAAGACAATGCTTCTCTCTAAAATCGATAGACTAAAGAAAGAAGTCATTGATCTGAAACATGACCTAGCTAAATTTGTAGATGGATCTTCAAAACTCCAATTTATCTTAAAACATAGAAGTCCTCCATCTGACAAATTTGACATAAGCTTTATAGAAGACAAGATTCAAAACCATCGTCTTCTAAATCTTATTTAACCTTCTATAGCTTTTGTGGTAAATCTGGACATTTATTTCAAAAGTGTCAACACAAAAGGAAGCAGATGTCAAATAAGACCTTTGGGACTAACACAAAAAGACCTAAATGTTTTTGGGTACCAAAATCTCAAATAATTCCTGTTGCAGATATCCTTAATAGGAAAAAAGATGGATTCATTTTGGTACCTGGACAATGGATGCTCACGTCACATAACGGGAGAAAGTTATATGTTCCGAGACCTCCAACCACATGAAGGAACAGTCTCCTTTGGAGGGAATGGGAAAGGAAAAATTATTGGTATAGGTAAAGTTGATAAGCCTCCTCTCCAATCTATAGATAATGTCTTATGTGTTGAAGGACTAAAGTACAACCTACTTAGCATAAGTCAATTTTGTGACAGTGGGTTTATTGTATCCTTTAACAAGAAATCATGCATAGTCAAAAGAAATGATGAATCTATCCTTTTTACTGCCAAAAGACATAACAATTTGTACAAAATTGAGTTTGAAGATCTAAACAAACAAAATGTTACTTGCTTGATGACCAAAGAAGATGAAAAATGGATTCGGCATAAAAAACTTGGGCATATCAATCTAAAACATATTTCAAATTTGTATAAAAAGGGCTTAGTGAAGGGATCGCCTAAGATCTCTTGGAAAACTCATCTTCTTTGTGAAACATGTCAAAAAGGGAAACAAATTAAAGCCTCTTTTAAATCCAAGGATGTTGTTTCCACCTCCAGACCTTTAGAACTATTGCATATGGATTTGTTTGGACCTATAAAGACTCTTAGTCTTGGCGGGAAAAAAGTATGGTTTTGTCATTATTGATAACTATTCTACATACACATGGGTTTACTTCCTAGGTCACAAACATGAGTCTTTCAATGTGTTCGAAATATTCTGTAAACATGTTTAAAATGAAAAAGGATTTTGTATCACTGCCATTAGAAGGGACCATGGAATTGAATTTGATAATGTTAAGTTCAAATCCTTTTGTGAAAAGAATGAAATTTTTCACAACTTCTCCTCACCGAGAACACCTCAACAAAATAGGATAGTTGAAAGGAAACACAGAACTCTACAAGAGATGGCAAGAACCATGCTCTGCGAAAATTCAAGTCCTAAGTACTTCTAGGTAGAAGCTGTAAATACATCTTGTTATGTTCAAAATAGAATATTGATCAAACCAATAATTAAAAAGACTCCTTATGAATTATGGAGAGGTAGAAGACCCAACATCTCCTACTTTCATCCTTTTAGATGTAAGTGTTACATTCTCAATACTAGAGATCAATTAGGAAAATTTGACTTTAAGGTTGATAAAGACATTTTTCTAGGATATTTGGATACATCAAAAGCCTTTAGAGTATTTAACTCTAGAACTTCTATTGTAGAATAATCCATTCATGTTAAATTCAATGATACACAAACCCCTGATAAGAGACTATCAAATTTGGAAGAAGATTTTGCAGATTTACAGATAGGATCGTCTGATCAAATAAGAACAGACGAAATAAAGGAATTAGAAGATACTTCTCAACAACAACAAACTGACAATTAAATGAAGGAACCTCATAAGGATTGGAAGTTTGTTACCTATCACCCTCAAGAATAGATCATTGGAGAACGAACTGAAGGAGTTAAAACAAGGTCATCATTAAAGAATCCAGCGTCTTGCACCCTAGATTTAGAAATTGAACCTAAGACAATAGAAGAAGTACTGACAGACGATGACTGGGTAATAGCTATGCAAGAAGAATTACATCAATTCACAAGAAATTATGTATGGATCCTTGTTCCTAAACCAGAACATAAGAGCATCATTGGAACAAGATGGGTATTCCACAACAAACTCGATGAAAATGGAAAGGTAATAAGAAATAAAGCAAGGTTAGTAGCTCAAGGTTACAATCAACAAGAAGGTATAGATTTTGTAACACCCCTACTTTTGTATATTAAATTATTCTGTATGTTTAAAAATTGTTTTTAAGTCATAAATTTATTTAAAACAATTAATAATAATTTTAGAAATTTTTCTAGAATTTATTGAGATAATTTTTGTAAAATGACAAAAATACCCTTGGTTGACTGTGGGAACCAACCGGAGACTCTTTGACCTCAAAATATTTTGAAAATTTTATATTAAGTATCTCTCATTATAAAAACTTTATTTTGAGAGAAAAGTAGTGAAAAATATAATAATCCTATTTCAATTCTTCCACTATTTTTTTTTTATATATTTGGCAATACAATTCTGAAAAATCGGAAAGGAATTTTGAAATTTTGACTCCCACCATTTTGCTCAAAATTTCAAAAGCTATTTAATCTTGATTTTTAATAATTTTTCCGAGCCGGAGCCCGGAGAAATTAGAAAATTACAATTTTGTCCCTATATTCTCAACATTAAGAACTGATACGAGAAAAAGATTCAATTGACATTAAAATGTCAATTTGAGCTTGGAATTATGTCATATATATTAAAATATAATTTTGGGAATTTTGGAAATTTTCTGGAATTTCTGTGTAAAATGACCAAAATGCCCCTACGTGTCTAATAAGCCAACTAGTAGTGGTTTGACATTCAAAAAGGGTGAAAATGGTAATTTTAGTTTAATTATGGGTAAAATATTTAATTTTATAATTTTGATAAAATTTTTGGTATTTATTGAATTAAAATGGATTTTCTATGAATTTTCTAGCTTAAAAATACAAAATAAATACATATAATTTGAAATAAATTAATAAAAATGAAAATTTATTATTAGAAATTTATTTTTGATGAAAATTAATGTATTTGTCCAGTTTTGCATTAAAATACATTATTTTGATATTAAAAGCTAATTTTTCAAGTTTAGGCGTTTTTGTCAGTACCGGTTAATTCACCTACAGATAAAATTTGACACATGGAGGCTTGGGACAGCTGGTGGAGCACGTCCCCAACCCTAAAATAGCTGATTCACCACCTATTTGAGATATGTGTCCCTAAATTGGATTAAAAATAAATAAAAATTGGATTTATGACATAATAATGACATAATGGATGATGTAAATCTTTGGACACCTAACCCCCCTCCTTCTTCTATAAATAGGCCTCAAAGTTTTCAGATTTTCACTCATCCTTTCCTCTCCCAAGCTAGAGAGCTTCTCTTTCTAAAGTTTTCTCTCTCTAAATTTTTTTTTATCTAGTTTTTATGTTAAAATTTTGCTAGTTTTCAACTAGTAGAATTTCTCCTCCTAGAAGCTTTGCACCAACAATTCCATCCTCTTCATCAACTATCTTAGAGGTAATGGGGGGAGTGGGGTTGGTTCTAAATTACTGTCACTTTGCATGTTGGTAGGAAAGGTTTTCCCCTAAACCCGTTTAGGCTTAAATTTTAGTATTGTTATTATTGTTTAAAGTTAAACTTTAATTTTTACTAAGTTGTTACTCTGTCCAAATTTAAATTATTAAATCATGATTATTAAATTGTTATTCTACTCAAATTTAAATTATTAAATTTTACTTGTTAAGCTGTTGCTTTGTTCAATTTTAGAAAATAAAAATACATTTACTAAGCTGTTACTCTGCTCAAATTTAAAAAATCAAAATGCATTTATTTAGTTGTTATTCTGCCAAAATTTTAGTAATTATACTATAATTGTTATATCGTTATTCTGTTAAAATTTTGGTATAGTGCAATTTCTGCAAAATAAGGCAGAAATGTTGATTGTACTAGTGCTCAAATTAAATGAGACTAGGGAAACCTCTGTGTGAAAAATTAGGAATTGATAGTTTAGTGAGTAATGTAAAGCAAGTGACATGCAGTAGCATGGCACCCTGCCAGGGAAGCCATAGTTTGGTACGCTGAGGAATGAAAGGCAGGGGCCCACTTGCGGAGGTCTTGGGGGTAGGCATCGAGTGGTGAAAGTCCCAATGGCCAGGGTAGCGCCCTTGAGCCGGGATATTTGCCTGACCAAACTCGATAACCCCAACAACTACTCAGCATTTCAGGATTGGTTTAAGAGTATACCTCTATAAATGGATATCCTAAATTGTTATTTTGTTCCTTAATGATGACGAGGACTGTACCATGTGATGGTATTGAGAGAGGTATATGTACTCCCAGTCACTTCCTAGGTTATGTTGAGAACTATTACCCACTAATGGGAAGTATGGATCCATACCTAGTCAAGGGTAGTCGGATACAACTTAGAATGAACCTTAAGATCTCTTGTGTTGTCAGTTGTGTTTTATCTTTGTTTTATGGTAGATTTCCTACCGCACATGTAAAAGTGATTTTAGAACAAAACACCTCACTCCATTATTTTCTTTTGTGTATGATTGGTCGTGATTATTGAAGACGACATTGACGCTCCGTGATGCTGAGTACGAGATAGAGAACATCTCAACGGGGGAGGACCTGAAGACCTATAGTATTTTCTTTTTGTATAAGGGATAGGGTAGATAAATACTGCTCTGTATAGGATCTCTTTTGATGTATATAGTAGGCTAGGTAGTATATGTATTTCGATGTACTTTTGTTTTCTGACTGTTATGTATTACTCAAACCATGTTGTACAGTTTTATGAAATATATGTATATATCTTTCATATTTTATTACCATTTCCAAATTTTGTTAAGTTTGGAATTTCTTTTAAAACTGGAAAAATTTTACACACATTTTTATTTACTTAAACTTAATAACTAAATTAATATGAATTATATTTAAAATTAAATGGGCGTTACAAATTTCACTGAAACTTTTGCACCTGTTGCTAGATTAGAAGCTATTAGAATTATGCTTGCCTTTGTCGCTCATAAAAACATTAAGCCTTTTGAAATGGATGTCGAGAGTGCCTTTCTAAATGGTTTTATTGAGGAAGAAGTCTATGTTAGACAACGTCTTGGCTTTGAGGATCCAATCCTCCCAGACCATGTTTTTAAACTCAAAAAGGCTCTGTATGGTCTTAAATAAGCACCTCGTGCCTGATATGACAGACTGAGCAGTTTTCTCATTTCAAATGGGTTTATAAGAGGCAAAGTGGACACAACTCTCTTTAGAAAGGAATCTAACAAAGATTTCATTATAGTTCAAATTTACGTAGATGACATAATTTTGGGATCCACTAATGAAACTCTATGCAAGAATTTCTCAGATTTGATGTAGAGTGAATTCGAAATGAGCATGATGGGAGAATTAAATTGGCCTATAAGTTAAACAAGAGAAGGAGGGTATATACATTCATCAGCAGAAATACACACAAGAATTACTCAAAAAGTATAAGATGAATGAGTCATAGCCTATGATCACACCAGTGCATTCATCTGTTGTCATGACAAAGGACGAATCAGGTAAACCTGTAGACCAGACTGTCTACAAAGGTATGATTAGCTCATTCCTTTATTTAACTGCTAGTAGACCAGACATCATGCATAACATCTGCTTATGTGCCAGATTTCAATTTGACCCTAGAGATTCTCATTTAAAAGCTATTAAAGGGATTTTTAGATATCTTGTTGGTACCTCTAACCTAAGTTTATTCTATAAGAAAAACAAAGATTTCAAGTTAGTAAGATACTGTCATGTAGACTATGCTGGTGATAGACTTGAAAGAAAAGCACAAGTGGTGGATGTTACTTTATCGGACCATGTCTTATATCCTGGACCAGTAAAAAGAAAAATTCAATTGCACTATCTACTGCTAAAGCAAAATATGTATCTGTTGCTAGCTACTACTCACAGCTTCTATGGGTAAAATATCAACTTTAAGATTATGCTAGCTTTGAGCATAACATTCCAGTGTTATGTGACAATACTAGTGCAATTAATCTATCTAAAAACCCTATTCAGTATTCTAAAGCAAAACACATAGAAATAAGACATCATTTTATTCGTGATTATGTTCAAAAAAGTGTTTTTGATATTAAATTTGTTGATACAGACCATCAATGGGCTGACATCTTTACAAAAGCTTTACCTGAAGATTGCTTTAACTTTATAGTAGAAAATTTGCATATGAAAATTTTAGAGTAAAACATCTCACATGTATCATCTTGCTAATCTTTTTAAGCTTCGTCTTATTATATATATCGTCTTACATTTTATTATATTTCGTCTTACTGACACATTCTTCTCTGAATATGAAAAGTTTTTAAATTTATTTGTCTGATATTTCTCCTCATGATTATTTATCGATAACCACCCACGAAACATGTGTCGCTCTCTCTACCACATCAAGTCATCATAAATGCACATCCTTTCAGTACTTTCAAAACTCCCCTTATATTCAAAATAACTGCTCTTTCTTTCTCTTTACCCTCTGAAAACTATTCATACTCTCTATACTCTCAAGCCCCTTCTCTCTCGCTCTCACTCACAAGACATTCACTTCTCAAACTTGCACTCATGGCCACTTAGAAACAACTTGCACCTATGCACTCATTGTCGCTGGCAAGTGGATTGACCTCAAGAAGCTTGAAGAGGAAGGATTTCCTCTACGAATGTATGTTAAAAATGTTGGATGGGAAGCATTCGTCTAGAAACGAACCTCCTGGTACCACACATTATCACTGGAACCATAGACAATCAGACCATCATCATCTCCACAGACACCATCGTTGCAGCGTCTAGTTGCAAAGAAGAAGGTGACCTCTTTACGGAAGACTGGGAGAAAGTTATCACCCCAGAAATAGTAGACAGAGCACTGTATGGAAAATCAAGGCCTCAGATCGACAACAAAGATGTTCTAAAGAGGTTTCTGTACACTTTAAACATGAAGCCAGAATGCAAACTCATTCACAACGTCTTGCTGCACATTATCCTACCAAGGAAAGGCTCGAAGGATAATGTTTCGTCCAAGGACAGGTTCTGCATCTACAAGATGTTAACTGGTCAGAAGGTAAACTTACCAGCTCTCATCTTAGATAATTGGCGATACTGTCTCACCAAATCCAAGGAAAGCACCAAAAACAAACAGAAGCACCCCATTCCATACGCCATGCTCTTCATTAAGATTATTCGTCTAGCAGGCGTCAACGAAGCTAGATGGGAAAAGAAAAAGCAAGGTTTTGAGATCGACGTATCAATTATCAAGAAGATGAGGATTGCGCATCTCTTCTATGGATATGTAGCCCAACATCCTGAGTTGGCTGTGATCAAGGAAAAACCTTCTGAAGAAACTATCGGAGCCGCATTCAGAGTGGGATCATCTGCTAACCTCTCTATTGGACAAGCATCTGCCCCCTTACCACCATAAATGAAACCTCAACCTTCCCAACCACAGCCTAAACAAACCAAACCACAAAAACCAAAATTACCCATCAAGAGACCATATGCTCAAGACCCTAAACCTCAACTACAACCTTAACCTTCTTCCCCCCATAAAAAAACAAAGGCCACTAACCATTCGTCTGAAGCCCAGATCTACCCCTCAACCTGACTCAGACAATGACCTTCCTATAAACACACTCCTTATAACCACAAGCACCACCATCCCTGAACCTCTATGAGCACAACCATCTTCACCACCTACCACCACTAAAACCACCACTTTAGACAAACCTTCTCAACCAGCCAAAACACCCTCAAAATCCAAAAAGATTCCAGCTCCTAAAACAAGAGCTCAAGAGGCAAAGCAGCTCAGGAAAGCAAGAGCTGAATCAAAACAAGCTGAGAAGAAAAGAAGAAAGAAGAAGAGAAGCTGACCGAGGAAGAATAACAGCAGATTGAGGAAGCAGTGCTTCAATTAGTTATTGAGCACTCGTTGCTAACAGCCCTTGCAGCATCTGACGAGCAAGAGCAGTCTACCTAAGAGGACATAATTGCTGCCTCAAGAGGTATATTACCTAGATCTCTTTTTTGGGAAGTCCCTCAACTATTTCTTTATCTCAGGTCTTCCACCATCTTTTTGTAGACACAACAACTATTCTTAGCTTTGATCAGCCTGCAAGGGCTGTTTCCTTTACCGTACTAGAAGCAAAAGGAACTTCATCTGAAGGAGCTGATCCCATGATAGACGATGCATGACCAGAATTCTACTGCTCAGAAATGCCTTCGTCTGAACGTCTCTAAAGGCGCCAAATGATATACTTGGAGCAACCTGAGTCGCGACAGACTAGAAAAACAAAGGAGTTCGAACTACCAAAACCCTTCAACCTAGAGATCCTTCAAGCTTTCACCAATTATAAGCTGGGCGAAGTAAACAATCCGAGGATGTAGACCACTATCATTTTTTAGGAATGGCCACTATTGGAGTGCCATAGGTATGCTGAAAAGTTTCCTGATGTTGAAAAAGAAGCTACCTAAGCTCTTTCATATGAGCCCACATGACTCCATATGTTTGGGAGGAAAGGTACAATACATTATCAGACGCTCCTATTTTCGTCTACCAGACCTCAACTAGAACAAAGTTCCCTGCTGGATGTGAAGTTTGGAGACAGCATGGGCTTCTCTGCCACACCTCCCCATTTATGTTGAAATGCAACTACTTCGAGTATCTAATCATGTGCAAAACATATCACTACAAGCCTAAGATCATTTATCCATTCTGCCATGGGAGGATCAAGACATACCCTCTCGCCATCCGCCCAGAAGATAGTCCAACCTTTCAAGAATGGCAGATTGGTGATGACAATTGGGAGTTGGGGAGGGTGATGAACAACTTCTTATGGGAGAAGATGCAGATCTCTCTGCAGCACGCAATTTGCGAATGAAGGTGTCAGACCTTGAGCTAGGCTCGCCTAGGCTCATGGCAACTCAAATGCCACTTCTGATGAAGCCATGGACCACCTTCTGCGTTTGCTGTCAGAAGACATACAAGTGCCAGAATCTATCTATGGGAAAAGGCAAAGAGCCTAAGTTCAGACACTATCCCAGAAGGCACTTGATGATCGGGAGGAGAGCACTTTCACCAGTGCAGCTGGCAGTTCTCAAAGGAAAAGCCACTCTCCGAAGTTCAGACCGAAAAAAGCTACAAGACCATGCTGAAGAGCTAAAACACTTCTCGAGCCTGACTGTAGAAGAAAAATATTCTTAGCCATGAAGCTGCTATTCATCTGGTAGGTCACTGGATGCAAGTCTCTCCATCCCCTTCCCTTTGTACATCCACTCCCGATAATCAACTTTCAATAAACAACCCAAAACCTACATCTTCTTTTCCTCCAAAACCTCTGAAATTTTCCTCCCCTATGGCCACTTCTGGTTTTGTGGACCCCCTGTACCATATGTCTTCAATTTATGTTTTGTAGAAGAACCTGATGATGGCACAGCTACCAGCTCTGCATCTACACCACAACATCAGACGACAGACAAGCATTTAATGAATTAAAACAAACTGTCCAACATCTTGAAGTTGATCTAATAAAGGAACGCCACAAATGCAAACGCGCAATAGCATTGTTAGCTAAGCTGGCCAAACGCTTCAAGGGTGACCTCGGCTCATCGTCTACACCTCCAGATTTTGAATGCTCAGACTGATGATGCCAAAAGGGAGAGATATATTAGAAGGGAGTATAATAAAAAGAGGAAAACAAAAGGAAGATCAATCATAGGGGGCGTATAAGTTATATTAAGTTATTTTTGCAATGAATTCTGAATTTTCCTTTACATATTATCTGTTTCCATTCAATTATATCTATCTTTGATATTGTGTCTACTTAACTAAAGTATGATAGTATGAAAATGCTTTCTAAACTAAAACTCACAACACAAAAAGCCTTTTCATATAAAAATGTTCTATGGAAATTATATATGTTTGTCATCATCAAAAGGGGGAGATTGTTAAGACAAAGGACGATTTATAACCCTCAAATGTTTTGATAATAACAAACAATTAAAAAGAGATTTTCAAACAATCGTTTGGTTACTCGAATATCTTATGCTCACTATCGTCTGATCCTTTGCTCATGTATCGTCTTTAATCTTGTTTCAAAGTTTCAGTAGTTAACTTCTTTCAAACGATGTTCCAACGACCTACACACTGGCTATTTGCAAAAACATAAACCATCTCGAAATAAATGAAGACTACGCACCTAATCTCGAGGAAAAAGTTTACTTTATGCGAAAAAGAAGGAATATGTGTGCGGATGTCTGAACAAAAAGTAGATATGTTTACTTTTACAAGATAGGGTACGAGAATGGTAAAAGATAAGCAGACTGCGTTATCTTATCAATGTGACAAGTTGGTGAAAGGCATTAAATGCTACATTTAATGTTCCAATGACTCTATCCACCAGACGAAGGTTGTCTCCTGTAAATACTCACAATGGATACTTTTCTGGAGAAGTTTATAAATAGAAGTAGAAATTTCAGTTTCAAGAGTTAGACATATTGGCTATTTGAAAACTCTAGAAAGCTCTGAATCTCATATTCTGTTTGTAAAACTTCATTTGTATACGCGTTTGTTAGACGTTAAAATTTCAATGAGATAACTCACAATCAAACTCTTTTTAAGAAATTGGTGGAAGCCTAAAGAGGCTTTGTTTCAAAGAATACTTTGGTTATTGCTTGGAGAGGCAAAAAAAAGACTAGTTGGGTTGAGTTTGAAGAGGTTTGTTGAAAGAATACTTGTAACTTTGATAAGTTAGTGAAACTTGGTAGTTGCCAAGAACTAGACATAGTATCTGGGATAAGACGAACTAGTATAAATTGTGTGTTCCCTGTTGTTGCTAACAACATTCGTCTTTTCTTTAACAACATTATATTTCAAAATCCTTTTAAGTTGTCATTCAGACGAAACTCCTTTGGAAAAGGTTTTGCAAAAATTGAGATAACACAATTCAACCCCCCTTGTGTTTTCTTTGTGTTTCACAATTTACAATTTAAATCTATTAATAATTTGATTTAGATATTAGTTGTTGTATTGTAATTTTTTTTAAAAAATAGATAGTTTTATCCGCATAGTACTTGAAAAAATAAAAGTCAATTAAAGATAACTGATAATAAACATATAAGAGATAATACTACATATTATTAAATTAATGTAAGATATCTCGAAGAATTAATAGAATGAAATATAAATTATCTATCAAAGATTAATATATTATGTTTAATAATTTTAACATCAAATAGTTATAATTATTCATTTATTCTTATTGGATGAGCTATAAAATTATATTTGAATGGTTAAGATTAAAAAAAAAAATACATTTATTCATTCATTTTTTCCAACGAAATGTTGATTCCTTTTTTAATTCATAATTATTTTAACTAGGATAATTACAACCTATATATGTTTTTATTTGAATTAATATAGGTAATTAATATAATTATCATCTATATATGGTTAAGGT
The DNA here is from genome assembly GCA_004329165.1 of Spatholobus suberectus. Lineage (NCBI taxonomy): Eukaryota > Viridiplantae > Streptophyta > Magnoliopsida > Fabales > Fabaceae > Spatholobus > Spatholobus suberectus. The sequence continues at coordinate 24,514,959 of CM014737.1, read as the reverse complement.
AATCACCTATAATTATTATATATATTTAAATTAAATAATATATTAGTTAAGGTAATTACAACCAATGTATATTCTAAATTAATTTAATTAAGATAATTATGACAAATATATTTTATTAAGACATTAAAGATTATTCTAAATTAGGGTGTATATTATATATATATATATATATATATATATATATATATATATATATATATATATATAAATTGCAATTATTATGTATAATTTAATTTGGTAGAAACAAATGTATCATACATATTGTATGTATAATTTAATGAGAAATTTTAAGCTCAAGTTAACATCACATTTGATATGTTTTTTATCACGTCACAACATTACATTCATTTTTTCCCACTAAAATGTAGCTAGTTTTTTTTCATCTTTTTAATTCATAAAAATCCATAATTATATTAAATAATTATGATCAATCTATATTCTAATTTAAATTAATTAAGGTAATTAATGCAATTATCATTATCAGTTATATATAATTAAGACAATTATCTGTAACTATTATATATATTTAAATTGCATTATTATATTAATTAAGGTAATTACCATAAGTTGGTCCAGGACTATTGTTTAAATTTAGTAGATAATTTCTATCAACTCTATGTTTTAAAATGACGATTAATATAAACTAATGACAATCACTTTCTTATGTGGAGCTCGACTTTATCTTTCAAAGCCTGTTTTCACCCACGATCTATTGTGCGTTGCATTATTTAGAGTTACATCAAGAAAGAGTATCAAAATTTCAATATTTGATGAACAAAGAGTATGTACCTCAACAAAAACATTGTGTATCGACAAATATTTGATAATGTTTAAGATGATCAAAAGCATGAACATGAGTTTTATTTCAATTTACCTTATATTTTTCAATTGAAGTATTGTGTTTATTTTATAACATCTTGGATTTTTTTTCATCTGATTTACAATTGTCACTTATCTTTAATACAAAAACTCAATAGCCATAATTATAGTCACAAGTGTTCAATTAATTTCATTCAGTCGTCAAATATTTCATATTAAAACAATATACATTTTTTTTTCTCAACGAAAGCGGTGGAACCATCTCTTACTTTCAAACAAGAATATGATAAAATTGTGAAGCCCTTTGTGAACTCTCGACTTTTAATTTGCTTGATCGATCTTTTAATTTGGGTCGTAATATAGCGATTAGGAATGACAAAAAAATTCAAACCTGCAAGTAAAAATTGCTACAAATTCAAAATGGATAGTGGGTAAAATAAATATTTTTTTTTCTCTACTTGCTTATTAATGGGTGTAAGTAGTAAGGTACTCAAACCTGTGGATACTTGTAAGTTGGAATTACTTAAATAACTTTAATTATATATAAATTAAGTTACTTTAATTTATTTTAAGTATAAATGTAAATATATTTCAAAATTATTTATTTTTAGTATAAATATATATTTCAAAATTATTTGTTTTTAGTATAATAATATTTTTCAAAATAATTTGTTTTTCGTTTTATTATTTTGTTTTTTGTTTTGAATTTTATATTTAACAAATATCCATGGATACCCGTGAATACTTGTGAATATTTATAAAATTCATTAATACTCGCTTAACGAATATTTGTGCGGGTATAAGGCGGGCATGAGGTATATTTTCAACCAAAGAGGCGGTGGTGAGAGGCTACTAGGCCCACCTCACCACTTTGTCATCCCCAATAGCGCTTTAGTCCACACAATATCAAATCATATTTATAAAAATCATTAATATTTTATACAATATTCACATTTAATAATTATCATCCGAACTATCTATTTATATATTCAAATATATTAAAAATAAAATTACCACAATAATATTAAAATTTATAGTCCTTTTTTATAATAAGTATTAAAATAAATATTTTTAAAAATTTATACATTAATAAAATATTTATTTACCTTACAAATTATTAATATTACATATTAATAAAAAAATAAGTAATTACTAATTTTCCGTGCAATACACGGGTCCGCATACTAGTTGTTTACATTTGAATCTGGAACAGTATATAGTAGCAATAAAGAAAAGAACGAAGTTTCCGGGATATGACCCTCGGGCTATATTCCATTGCCAGGACTAAAAAAAATAAAATACCATTGCTATCTAAATGACCCGGTTGTTCGTCGACTTGTGAGACTGCCAGCCAGGCAAGAACTTAAAGTGAAAACTCTGTCCCTATCCCATGGGCAAATGCCAGCCACTAGCCATGCACGGACTTACACAGTTACACCCATGATTTGTGCCCATGATATAAGTTTTCCATCCGTGATTTGCACGGAATATTTTATGTTGGACGTAGGTTATAGGTTTAAATATATATTTTTGATTTTTTGATTTTTTTATTAAACTTTGTTTTGTTCTTTTATTTTTTTAAAAATTTATTTTAATTTTTTAATTTTTAAATTTAAGTCAATATTGTCTTTTCGTTAATAGTGATCATTTTTTATTTTAAAACATAATTTTAAATTTTTTTTATTAATTTAAGATCTAAAACTTATCCTATTAGATTTACTTATGTAAATTTAAAAGTATTTATTTATTATAAATTTAAGTTATATAAAATAAACATTTATTCTGTGCAATGCATAGATTAAAATATTAATATAATAAAAATGTGCACCGCGTAGAAAAATTGAGAAGCTTTTTATTAAAAAAAAAAGAAAAATAATTGAGAAGCTGGGTAGCTATTTTTGAGAGCAACATCCTTCTTGAACCGCGTAGATAACTGGTGTTGCTATTTGTATTTTTATTTTTTGATAATAATTGGTGTTGCTATTTTTGATTGAGTAACATACTTCAAGAATAAGGGTATGCTTGGTAAAGAGGAAAGAAATAGAGGGAAAGGATGTAAAGAGAAGAGAAGATAAGAGAAGAAAAACAGGTGAGAAATAAAGTAGAAGTTAAAGTTGTTTGATTGAAAAGAAATAAAAGAGAAATGAGAAGAAAGTAAATTTTTTGAAATTATTTTTATTTTAACTATTATTATTATTATTTATTTTTATTATTAATATTATTTTTATCATTATTAATAATATTTATTTTATTATTAATATTATATTTATTTATTTATTATTATTATTATTATTGTTATCCACTCTATATGTTAAATTAGAACTTCTATCTCTCATGAGAGTATTTTCAGCTATTATTCTTTATCGAGAGCATTTTTAGCTGTCATTCTTCAGTGAGTGTTTTTAGGAATTTCTTTGACCTTTCATATCTTTTAATCTATCATTTTCAATATTTTTTGTTCTAAGTTATATTTTAATAATTTTTAAAATAAATTATCAATAATTAGAACGACATTGTATCACAATATAAACTATATATTATAAATTTATAACATAATCTATATGTTCAAAAATATTTATTTATTGTAAATTTTAATTATTTTACATGTTGTAAATATATATTGCGTTAATCCTACTAAACAATAGTAATGTTGATATTAATTATATCTTTAGTAAACGGTTTAATTATAGTTTTAGTCTTTTAATTTGAATTGTGTGTAAGTTTGATCTTTTTATGTTTGTTCAAGCCAAATTAATAAATTTAGTTCTGTCATTAATTTTGTGCCTAACATATTTAAATTCTCATTTCTTTTACTTAAAATTTTCATAAATTGAATTGATTAAAGCATCCTCTCTATATATAAATTAACGAGAGTATTTTTAGGAACTATCTGTCAGCGAGAGTATTTTTAATTGATTTACTTCAACGTGAGGGTTTTTAGGAATTTTTCTCAACCTATTATCTCTTTCAATTTATTTTGTTTATTTTTGTTCTAAATTAAATTTTAATATTTTTAAAAGAAATTAGCAATAGTTAAAAATATCATTGTATCACAATATAAATTGTTTATCATAAATTTAAAATATAATTTATATGTTCAAAAATATTTATTTATTACGAATTAAAATTATAATATAATTTATGTATTCAAAAGTATTTATTTATTATAAATTTATAATTATAAAAAATAGACATTTATCCTATACATTGCACAAGCTAAAATACTAGTTTTAATTTAAACCTTTTACTCAAAAGTCACCAATCTAAATATCAAATTTCACCTAAAATAAAAATTTTCGATTTCTAAACTTTTAAAATTATTTCAATGCAAACCAGGAAATTCAATGCAAATTAAAAGAATAATTAATTTTTAGTCATAATTTACATAATTATAAATTATAAAATAAATTATGTATAATATCAATTGATTTAAGAGAAGAAGAATTTTTTGTCAGAATAAATTAAAAAGACTAATTAATTTTAGTCATAGATTCTCCGTGAAAATCTCTTGGTTAGATTTTCTTTTTACTTTTGACATTTTTAATTCTCTACCAAAAATATAAATCTTATAAGAATTCTTTTGAAAGTTTAATAGGTATGCACTGTTAGTATAAAAGTTTTTCCATTATTAGTGTATATCTTATTTTCTCTTCTTTTAATTTTTAATGACAATTAATGTCATTATTATATTTTAATTGTAGGAAACATATAACTGTTAATTCAATGCAAATTTAAATAATTATCCATAAATCATGATAAGTGAGTAGAATTAATGGAAATTAAAGTATGTTCCTTTATTCATTAGAAATTAGTAGAATTATCTGGTAACAATATTTTCTTGATGTTGCTAGATTCAATTTAGATTTCTTTTAAATGTTTCAAAATTTTCGAGTTCTAAACTTTTAAAATTATTTCAATGCAAACTAGGAAATTCAATGCAAATTAAAGTATATATATATTTTTTTAATTTCAAATGACAGGTGTTGTCATTATTATATTTAAAATGGAGGAGATATAGAGCGGCTAATTCAATGCAAATTTAAACAATTTGTAACCTTACATACCATATTAATTATATTACTCTCTAATATTAATGAAAATTTAAATAAAATCTCAAAGGTTAGAATATAATAAGTGAGCATAATTAATACAAAATAATAAGTAGGAAAAATTGTGCATAAGATTGCTTAAATTATAAATTAAATAGTATGAAATTTTTTATATAAAAAAAAGGATATGTGGGAAATGGGCTTGCAATTTTTTTTATGAGAATTGCGCTTTCATAAGTTGGAAATTAAAGTATATTCCTTTACAGGTTGAGAATTAAAGTAGAATTATTTGATTACAATGTTTTTTTGGTGTTGTTGGATTGAACTTAGCTTTCTTCTAAATTTTTAAAATATTAGTTATAAAATGTAAGTGAATAATATATGTTGAAAATTAAAGTATATTCCTTTAGAATTTTAAATGATAGTTGGTGTCATTATAATATTTTAATTATAGGAGACATATAACGGTTAATTCAATGTAAATTTAAATAATTATTCATAAATTAAAATAAGTGAGCAGAATTAATGCAAAATAATAAGTGGGACAAATTATATATAAGATTACTTAAATTAGAAATCAAATCATACAAATTGATATGACTTTCTAATATCAAACAATTAAGCATAATACGAATTGATATGCATAATTATAAATTATAAATTAAACTATGCATATTACGAATTGATATAAAAAAAAGAATAATTTTTTGTCATAGTAATGAAGATGGTACAAACTGCTACGCGAAATAAGAACATATATCAATAGGATTAAATCTTAGCACATTTTACAACATTTATTCACAGATTTCAATTTGCAAATGTAACGACCCTCTGTCGCTACAAGGCAACACCACTCTATGCTGTACATTTACAACCTATTACTAACACAGCTATTACGTTCAATCATGATCACCATACATTGATCCATACTCATACCACATATATCCGTGTACAAATATAGAAAATAGGAGGCCAACCACTCCCATTCAGCCTTACTAAGTGGTATCAGAGCCTAAATGGAGCCTAGCTTCATTTCTCTGTTTTTCTTTTTCCAGGAACAAGATATAATTAGAAGAGGACGGTGAGTAGGGAAGCATAGTAAACAACACCATGACTGAAAACCAATTAGATAAGCCTCGTCCTTCTCTTACCCATACCTCTCAAGAATAATTAATTTTTCTTCGTAATTTGCATTATTATAAATTATAAATTAAATTATGTATAATATCAATTGATATAAGAAAAGAATTATTTTTGTTCAAAATAAATTAAAAAGACTAATTGGTTTTTTGTCATAGATTCTCTGTGAAAATCTCTTCGTTTGATTTTCCTTTTACTTTTGACATTTTTTAATTCTCTACAAAAAAATATAGATCTTATAAGAATTCTTTTGAAAGTTTAATGGGTATGTACTATTAGTGTAAAAAAATTTCCATTATTAGTGCATATCTCATTTTCTCTTCTTTTGAATTTTAGATGACAATTGATGTCATTATTATATTTTAATTGTAGGAAACATATAACTGTTACTTCAATGCAAATTTAAATAATTGTCCATAAATCATAATAAGTGAGCAGAATTAATAGAAATTAAAGTATGTTCCTTTATTCATTAGAAATTAAAATAGAATTATCTGGTAACAATATTTTCTTAATGTTGCTCGATTCAATTTAGATTTCTTCTAAATATTTTAAATATTAATTATTAAACATAAGTGAATACTATACATTGGAAATTAAAGTATGTTCCCTATAAATTTTAAATGACAGATGGTGTCATTATTATATTTTATTTGTAGGACACATCTAATGGCTAATTCATTGCAAATATTTATAATTATAAATAAATTATAATAAGTGAGTATAATTAATGAAAAATAATAAGTAGGACAAAATATATATAAGAATGCTTAAATTATAAGTCAAATAATACAAATTGATACGATTTTCTAATATCAAAAAACTATGTATAATACGAATTGGTAGGCATAATTATAAATTATAGAGATGTCAAAACGGGTCGCCCAACTCTGACTGTAACGACCCAACTGTCGCTACCAAAACACCCTACTAATCCTACCTTTTTATCATTATACCGGATAATTTAAAATCATAACATATAAATGTAGATCATATAAAAGCAGAAAGATCTATCTCTCTCCAATCATCATACATCACTGTCTATACAATATCAGCATACACAAAAGAATGGGTATCGTCACATCAATTCCATCCAACCAAAATATACAATTGTATCCACAAGGGAAGGGGTACAAACACACTCCCTAAAGCTGGTCACTCTATACAACCTCGTCAAAAGAATAAGCTGAATGTCATAACAAAAAAGGGAAACTCCATTCTTCAAGGCAAGCGAGTCCACCTCGTAGCTCAAACCTCAGCTCTAAGATGTCGAGCCTATTGAAGCACCGTCGTTTGCTCCCATGCCAAAAAACGTGATCATCACAGTCACACCATCACAACAACAACAACAAGACAACCAACAACAACCAAACAAGGCAAGGGTAAGCTTACTAAAATAATGATGCAGTATATAATTACCAAGATTGTCAACGGATGATCAACATTCACATGGCAAGCACTCTCAACTATACGCCTCATCTTATAACAATTTATCACCACTGTTATGTTTATGCATGATGACATGACTCTCGAGAGATTTACAACACCTCGGGCGATCAGCCAGGTCTCACCCCTTACTATGGCCTATCTAAGCACCATTCAGGAATTGCCAAACTCTGATCTATGGACAAGCTTAGTGGTTTGTCAGCATGAGTGTATGTGGGTGGTGGCTTATTGCGACACAAGGCCTGCACTGCCTTGGCCCCCTGCAGAATTGCCCATCCACTCATCCTTGAAGGCCCATCGTCAACTGCCCCACATCTCATCTGACACTAGGTTAGAGGTTGTTTGAGCTACAGCTCTGGTCAACCATCCAACTTACGTGCCTGCCCATACCACGGCATGAGGTCCATCGTCAGCTACCTCAGCTACCAACTCATGCATAAATGCATGTAACATACACCACATCCACTCTACCACAACCAATCAGCATACAACATATCTATATATGTATATCAATACAACTCATAGCCTGAGGTCCATCGTCAGCTACCTCACATGGCCATACAACATTCACCATCACCTCATAAGCCCAAACTAGCCCTAAACATGGCCAACAAGTAAGGCCGTATCCAAGCAACCCACCTCATGAGAAGTTTCACATAGCAATTTATACACCATCAGTGGAGGTCCTATCTGAGCAACCTACCACTCTAGGGCCCCATCTCAATAGCCCACATTAAATAGTTAGAATCCCAAACAACAACACTTAAGTCAAGTAGGGGGTCCTATCCAAGCAACCAATCACTTCTCCCATCTTCTCCCCCTTAGACTCATTCCAGGAGTCTTCCTCAATCCATAATTTATTCAACTTCATACCAAACTTATCATAAACAGAGTAGTGTGTTCGCTTACCGAACCCTTTGCTCGCTTAGTGAGGTCTTCCTTACAGAGGACCAACTTTCCTCTGTGAAGGTTCTCGCTCAGTGACCATGAATCTTGTTTAGCGAATCAAGGTCACTTATCTCACCGACAACCAGAGTCGCTCAGCGAATCTGTTCTAGGGACTTCTTCCAAAATCTTTCGTCCATTTTTCACTCAACAAGTCGTCTGCTTGCCCAGCAAATAGTCGTTCCTGAAAGCAACCAAAACTATACATACTCTCCTCGCTTAGTGGACCAGTTGTTCACTCAGCGACTCAATGACAACAGAGAGCACCCCCTTCCAGGGTTCCCCAATTCGCTTAGCGAGTTCAGCGTTCACTTAGCGAATCATTCTTAATAAAGAGTGATCACCCTTTAGGGCCTCAATTCGCGTAGTGAACTCAATGTTCGCCCAGTGAATTGCTTCCAAACATTTTGGGATCACCTTCGCTTAGCAAACATCATGTTCGCTCAGCGAGCCATTTTCACTCAGTCACTCCCTCCAACTCAAGAACACTCACTCAGCGACACAAGTAGTCGCTTAGCAATTCTTCAACCCGAGAACCACACTCTACTCCTAGGGCCACTCTCCCTCAGCAAGTCTCTTAGTTACTCAACGACCCTTAGATTGCAGTAGCAAAAACTCTTATTGAAAAATCCCAAAATCAAGACTTTTTACTCACCACTACCCCAAATTGACTCCCATAAGGTCGAATACGACCACACCACAACACTTAATGCCATATCAAACACATATAGCAATCCATGCAACATTTCAACACAAATCATTAAATTTCAGAGGAAACCCATTTCCAACACATTCCAACCAAAAACTCAGTTAAACCACACGTTTCAATCCAATCCACAACACATTTACATACTACTACATCCATACCACAAGTATTCGACTAAAGTAAGCTTTCCTTACCTCTTGAAATTCTAGAAATCTAAATTTGGGGAAGGAAGAAGATGAGAGAAAACGAACCCTTGAGCCAAATATCTAAGAAATCTTCTTTGCTCAACACATTAACCAGGAAATCAAGGCTTGAATCCCTTCTATACTCTTGGTGGGTTTTAGTGACATGGAGGGAATAAGAGAATTTGAGAGTAAGAAATGAGGGAAAATGTGAGAATGGTGAAAATGAGAAAGAAAAGGACTTTTGTGTCTTAAGGCTCTCCTCGGCCTCACGTATGCCCTGGGCCCACTAAAGCCCATGGTTAACCTAACCATGTCCCTCTGCTTACCACTGGCCTAACCCAACTGTATATCTCTCAGCAACCCACATAACTACCAACATCATGCTCACTTTGGCTCAAAAACAACATTTTCTTTAGTTCCCTATATTCAAACAGAAATTTCCAAGGCAATAACATAAACAAAAACCACACAACAACAGTCAACAATAGCTCATGTATTCATTTTAAACACCAAGGTCACATATTAATTTCTACTTTTTATTTTTTAAAACACTAAATCACACATTAAAAAATAAGGTGTTACACTGGCCAGTAGGCTAAAGGGTGAAAAAGGGTTGGGCTAGGCCAACCCAGGTGTGTTATTGGCTGGGTCGGGCAAAAATGGCTCATAGTTTTTTTTCTTAATTTTATATATATGTTACGAAGAAAAACTTTAAAAAAATATATAATACCAAGCCAAATAAGCTTGATACTTTTCGTGCCTATTTTTTATAAGCCTAGCATGGCCTGTTGGGCCTATCAAGTCCAGTGATGAATCCTTATTTCATGATGTTTAAGTGCATGATTCACATGTAAAAACTCAAGAAAAAGCTTTATAAAAAGAAAAAAATGTTAAAAAAAGGCAAAAATAGTTTGCTTTCTTTGATTGTAAATAAATTAGCTTAGAAAGGATCTTTCCACACTTTTTGTAATTAAAATAAAGCGAAGTTCTTGCATTTGGTAGTGTAACATCTAAGATGTTGGATGGCGTCCCACAACAAGTGAAGCAAAAGAAGAAGCTCTCTACAAGAAGCTCAGCGTTAGATGCTAGAAGTATACTAGAAAAGATGTGTCAGACGCTAGAAGCGCCACAATTCCTCAGGTATATCTGCATCCGAGACGTTATAATTCTTGGAGACACTAGATTGGATGGTAGAACATCCATTCCATGCGGATAAAATAGCATCCCCTATGCCATCTGGCGTGTAACTAACTGATGCTTGTCCATTTTAAATTGCAGCTCAACGTCCTATATGCCAGGCCAGCGTGGTATGTTGGCGGTATTATGTTGATAGCATGAAACAGTTTTGCTGACATGTTTGGGCCTATTTCACTTCATATAAAAGTCAATGTAAGGCTCATTTGCTTAAGAGAAGACATTGGAAGATGCTTTTCACATTCACTCACCCTAATTCTTTAGGTTTTTCTTTTATCTCACCATTGGAACTTCATCCTTTGAAAGAGAAGTGTGAAGATCCAGTGTATTCACTATCTCCCATAGCTGTCTCTATCTTGTATCACTTTTATCCTTCTTATTTTTCTCTATTTTGGTATTTTTAGTGTTTAATGAATCTTGTGGATTTCCTTTTGTATGAATCTTTCAATTTAATGCAATTCATTGTGTTTTCAAGCAATCAACTTTATGATTAATGGTTTTTCACGGTAACTCACTTTTGAGAATGATGTAAACACACACATGATGCGAAATCATATGCGAGTGGTCTAAATCTATGCTTGATTACTATGTCTTAAGTTAAGTCTAAGATAGCCACTTGTAAGACATGTGTCTTAAGGATTTCGGTCTTAATGCTTGATTTAAGTTTCAATAAATCATATGGAAGTAAGGTATTAAGGTTAATTCATAGAGATATTTGCCAAGGAATTGGGTCGATGTAATTTCGAGAGATCCAACCTTTGAAACCATGTCGTTTTGTGTTAAATCGGGGAAAAATGCTTGAGATGACCACAAGAGGAATTGAATTGCTAATTGTACTTTCTGCCAATATAAAATTAATTAAAAACCAAAAACATGGCAACAAATTTAATTTATGCATTTTAATTTCGTTGGTGATTTGTGGTTTGACAACACAAATATATTATCTGCCTTATTACTAGTTGAATAATTGAATTGGAGCATTTTACTCCAATCCCTAAAAAGAACGATACCCTACTCACCAAGATTTTTACTACTTGTTCGGCCAATGCTCTTACCATAATAGAGGTTTTGAAATTGAAATTGATAAATATATACTTTACACATACTACATCTAGAACCTCAACATTGAGCCAAATTGGCCTATTTTTTTTTTAGGCTAGAATAGGCTGGGCTAATTTCACCATTTAGGCCTAAGCCTTCTTTATTGATTATGTGAAAATACATGGTTGATACCTCACAAAGAGAAGTTTATCACAACATGGATAGATCGAGTGATGCATCTCGGAGTACAACAACGAATAGGTATGTGTAGTAATTTCTATATTAATTTTACCTATATTATTTATAATAATATGCCTTTTTGACAATGCATATGTTTGTTAGCAAGATTGAGAGTGTACATGTAAGATTGAAAAGGTTATTTCGAGATAGCATAGAAGATGTAGCATTAATGTATTGGAACATAAGTTTAATAATAGATTATACTAGAATCTACAAGGCTTTGTATCAACAAAAGCACAAAACTTGATGTTTCATTTGTATAAACATGTTGATACTGTTGGTGCTAACGGTTGTGCTTGTGACTACATACTAAGAACTACTCATGGACTACCTTGTGCGTGCGAACTTGCTAGATATAGCAATTTGTTCAGCTACATTCTGTTGCAATCCATTCATGTGCATTGGAGGAGGTTATCACTTTTTGTAGATGAAATGAATCATTGTTAGGGAGATTTATTGCTTTCACATAAGGTTGATGCATTGTTAAAGCGATTTTCGGAATATGAAGTGTCTAGAAAAATTACATTGAAGACCTAAGTTCGTGAACTAGCATTTCTAGATACCACTTCAATGTGTCCTCCTTTGAAGAAGGTAAAAACAAAAGGAGCACCAAAGTCTGAGAAATCCACTAAACGTCTTCCTTTGTTGTGGGAGCGAGTTGATGCAATGTACACAGTTATATATAGTTCATCACCTCCTAGTGTGCATCACAAAGTAGAAATAAAGGTGAATGAAAATAAAAAATGGGGAATTGAAATAAGTAAAAAAAAAAAAAAAGATTTTGGTTTCAGAGAAATAGATAAGAAACAAAGAAAAAATAAATAGGTGAATGAAAATAGAAGAGAAATAAAGTGGAAATAACTAGTAAACTTAATGCCTTTTTTATTTTTCTCCTCTCTCATTTCCCTTTAACCAAACATAATCACTTTTTTATTTCTCACTTATTTCTTTCCTCTCCATCCTATTTCTCTTTCACCAAATAAAAGGTAAACGTTTTTAGAGTTATTTTATAATTATAACTAAAATTTCATTTTGGTAATTTACATAATGAAAATTTGTATTAAAGGTTAATATAAATTATTATGATAAAATTTTAATTTTAAGATGGTCAAATGTTAAATCAAGTTACGCCATATGTAATGTGTAGACTGCCTGAACCACGTAGAAGAATTGAGAAGCTATGTTATGACACTCGTTCACATTGGATACAACCAGCACTTATTTGTTACTTAATTAGTTATTAATTTCGAATTAGTGACAATGCAAGCAAAATTTTTACCGTTTTCATTTTTTGCTTGATTGTCTTTTGATACTTTTTAAATAGAAAGACTGTAATTAAAATAGAATTTAGAAATGGAGTAAAATATAAGAAAATAAAGTCTATTATATATGTGTCAATAATATACATAGTACATCGTCAGACACTAAGTACATACAATCAATTGAAGTTGAAATATGTTGGAAATAAAAAGGGATATAGGGAAATCAAAGATACTTCAAAAGAGACACTAGGTACCCATTATGTACATCAAGTATAACTTTGTATGTTCAAAATATAATTTTTTAAAAGAAATTATCAGTAGTTAAAAATAACTTTGTATCACAATATAAATTGTTTATCATAAATTTAAAATATAATATATATGTTCAAAAATGTTTATTTATTACGGATATTAATTATAATATAATTTATATGTTCAAAAGTATTATTATAAATTTATAATTATATAAAATAGATATTTATCTTATGCATTTCACTGACTAAAATACTAGTTTTAATTAAAACCTTTTACTCAAAAGTCACTAGTCTAAATATTGAATTTCGCCTAAAATAAAATTTTTCAATGTTTTCCTCTAATGTCACATCCTATAAAATGTTTCAAATTTTATTAACAAAATTTCAGAGTTCAAAACTTTTAAAATTATTTCAATGCAAACCAAAGAAATTCAATGCAAATTTAAGTTTTTTTTAATTTCAAAATACAATTGTTGTCATTATAATATTTAAAATGTAGAAGATATATAATGGCTAAATCAATGCAAATTTAAATAATTTATAACCTTACATACCATATTAATTATATTACTCTTTCATATTAATGAAAATTTAAATAAAATCTCAAAGGATAGGATATAATAAGTGAGCATAATTAATACAAAATAATAAGTAGGACAAATTGTGCATAAGATTGCTTAAATTACAAATTAAATAATATGAAGTTTTTTATGTAAAAAAGAATATGAGGAAAAAATGCGCTTACAAAATTTTTCTGATGAGAATTGCGCTTTCATAAGTTGGAAATTAAAGTATATTTCTTTATAGGTTTGAAATTAAAATAGAATTTTCTGATTATAGCATTTTCTTGGTGTTGTTGAATTCAATTTAGCTTTCTTCTAAATTTTTAAAATATTAGTTATCAAACGTAAGTGAATAATATATATGTTGGAAATTAAAGTATATTTCTTTAGAATTTTGAATGACAGTTGGTGTTATTATAATATTTTAATTATAGGAGACATATAATGGTTAATTCAATGTAAATTTAAATAATTACTAATAAAATGTAATAAGTGAGTAGAATTAATGCAAAATAATAAGATAAATTATATATAAGATTACTTAAATTAGAAATCAAATCATACAAATTAATATGATTTTTTTGGTATCAAAATATTATGCATAATACAAATTGATATAAAAAAAGAATATTTTTTGGGCAAAATTAATTAAAAAGAATAATTAATTTTTAGTCATAATATTCATAATTATAATTTATAAATTAAATTATGCATAATATGAATTGATGTAAGAAAAGAATTTTTTTGTCAAAATAAATTAAAAAGACTAATTCATTTTTTATCATAGATTCTTTGTGAGAATCTCTTGATTAGATTTTCCTTTTACTTTTGATATTTTTTTCTCTATTAAAAAAATATAAATCTTATAATAATTCTTTTGAGAGTTTAATATGTATGCACTATCAATGTAAAAGTTTTTCCATAGTTAATACATATCTTATTTTCTCTTCTTTTGAATTTTGAATGACTATTGATGTCATTATTATATTTTAATTGTAGGAAACATATAACCGTTAATTCAATGCAACTTTAAATAATTATGCATAAATCATAATAAGTGAGCAGAAATAAGAAAATTAAAGTACGTTCCTTTATTCATTAGAAATTAAAATAGAATTATCTGGTAACAATATTTTCTTGATATTGCTAGATTTAATTTAGCTTCTATATTTTTAAAACATTAATTATTAAATATAAGTGAATACTACACATTGGAAATTAAAGTACAGTCCTTATAAATTTTATATGGAAAATGATGTCATTATTATATTTTAATTATATGACACATGTAATGGCTAATTAAATGCAAATATTTATAAATAAACATAGATTATAATAAGTGAGTAAAATTATTGAAAAATAAGAAGTAGGACAAATTATATATAAGATTGCTTAAATCATAAATCAAATAATACAAATTGATACAATTTTCTAATATCAAAAAACTATGCATAATACGAATTGATAGGCATAATTATAAATTATAAAGATGTCAAAATGGGTCGTCCGGCCCGGCGCGGCCTAGCAGAACAAAGGGTAAAAAGCAAATTAGATTAGCCAACCCTAACTTCATTATAGGCTACATTTTTTCTAGTCGGGCCAGACCAAAATGGCCTATAGTTTTTTTTTCTTAAATTTGTATATATTTATGAGGAAAAAATAAAAAATATATATAATATTAGGCCAAATAGGCCCAATACTTTTCAGGCCTTTTTTTTATAGGCCTAGCCTAGCCTATTGCACCCATTGAGCCTGGAAAAATTGGCCCTTTATTTTTTTGTCAAAATTTTAATGGCCTAGCTTGGCCTAACTCGTCAGGCCAGGCCAATTTACCAGCTAGGCCTAGCCGGTCAACCTTTCTTCATTGACTGTGAAAAATACATCGTTGATACATCACAAGGAGAAGTTTATCACAACATGGATAAATTGGATGATACATCTTAGAAGTACAACAACAAATAAGTATTTGTAGTAATTACTATATTAATTTTACCTATATTATTAATAATAATATGCCTTTTGATAATGCATATGTTTGTTAACAAGGTTGAGGCTGTACATGCAAAATTGAAGAGGTTATTTTGAGATAGCATGGGAGACTTGTGTAGTTTTTGGGATGTACTGAATAATATGCTCGTATTGCAACACATTAAAATAAAGGTGTCATTTTAGAAAAGCATCAATGTATTGGAATACAAGTTTAATAACAGATTCTATTAGAAGCTACAAGGCTTTGTATCAACAAAAGCACAATACCTGATGTTTCATGAGTATAAACATGTTGACACTTTTGGTGCTAATAGTTGTGCTTGTAGCTACACATTAAGAACTACTCATGGATTACCTTGTGCGTGCAAGCTTGCTAGATATAGAAATATGTTTGGCTACATTCCTTTGTGATCCATTCATATGCATTGGAGGAGGTTATCACTTTTTGCAGATGAAATAAATCATTGTTGGGGGAGTTATCGCTTTCACATGAGGTTAATGCATTGTTAAAGCGATTTTTAGAACTTGACATGAATTACATTGAAGACTAAAGTCTGTGAACTAGCATTTCTAGATACCACTTCAATGTGTCCTCCTTTAAATATGGTAAAAATGAAGGGATCACCAAAGTTTAAGAAATCCACTAGCCGTCTTCCTTCGTTGTAGGAGTGAGTTGATGCAATGCACACGATTGTAGATAGTTCGTCACATCCTAGTATGCATGGTAAAGTAGTCCATGACACTAAGTGCAAAAGAGGTGTGTGATTTATTGATAAATTTCTTAATGAGTTGCATGAGTATATTGTTTGTACTGTTGATGTCAAAGCAAACAAGAATTGCGGTTATCAGGCAATTACAACATTGCTAGGTAAGAGTGAGGAATCTTGACCTTTAAGGCTTAAATATCTTTTTCGTCTCTATAAAATAGGTCATTTTTGCTTTTCATCCCTAATTTTGTTTTCATTTTGGTCCCTACAATATGTTTTTGTTTCAAAAAAGTCATTGCTATCAGTGGACATCCGTTAAGTGATGATATTGCTAACATTCGCGTATGTCATGTCGTCCACATGGTTAAATTAGTGCTGAGTTAGTTGCCAACTCATTTCTTATTTTTTAAAAACTAAAAAATCATAATATTTCACCGAAGGCAATACACATTTAGGTAACCAGTGTCGTATTGCATGAAGGACTATTACACAGAGGATTCAATAATAGAAAGACATTTTTTGTGGTCCAAAAAGCACTCTTTGTCTAGTCATTTGCACTATATTAAGTAATGGACTAAACTCATCATGGGGTTTTTTGTTTGCTTGTTGGTGACATGTTGCTTTTTGTGGGTTTTGTTGACCGTGTGAATACGTTGGTGGTCCCTCTGTGTACATGTAGCCTATTTGCAGTAGTGGTCCCTTTATTGTGTTCATGTTTCTAATTTATGGTTTTTTTTTTACTGTGTATGACCGAAGAAGGGTTAATTTTTAATTAGGATTAATTTGATCAATCAGGGGTGAATTAGGGCTTATTCTGGCTAACACATTTAAGGTTCAAGTTAATTTAGGGATGTCATTAATGAAACTTATGAGTACCCAGTTCATGTTGCTTTACATTTAGGGTTTTTAAATTGTGTTTATTCTAAATAATTTAATTAGGGTTCGTGGTCAATTTATGTCAATTAGTGCTTGTTTGGGGAATATATGATCTATGCTGGGGTTATAGTATCAATTTGGTTCAAATTGGGTCAGTTGGGGTTAGGGTCAAGTTAGGTAGGGGTCAGGTAAGGTTAAAGTTAGTTTAAGTCAGTTGGGGACCTCCTAAACGCACATTATCAATTTAATTTTTTATTCTTTAACTAATTACATGATAATTGTTCTATGTAATTTCTTCAATTTGTGTCAATTAATTTGTTGTATGTTATAATGATACTGAAATTCATTCTAATGATTGTGACTCCAGTAATGCAAGTCTTTTAAAATGCAATTGAATAGGTTCTTTAACCAAACATGGATGTCATTGAATAATGTCATGTTGAGTTGAATGTAGTGTCCTTATGTTAACCCTAATTGTGGCTTAATTGTAATTGTAGAATGAGTACTACTGCTTGTATACCAGTTCATATACATGCTTATAACATTTGTATGGCAGTTTTAAATTCTTACTGCCTATGAACTTGCTTGATGCATCTATATGTGTGGTCCTATCTATATTTATATTCAATATGAATAATGCCATTGTTACTTAATGATTTTATACATGCAAGCATGTCATTTTCTATAAGAGTTCATCACAGGGGCTCACTTATAAGAGACCTCATACTACAATATCAAGGTGGTGAAGTTGGTATTGTGCACAACATAGATCCAAACAAGTGATCATTTTTCAAAGCAATTGGCATATTGAAGGAGGATTTTGGTTACTATGATCCATTGAAAATATGGTGGAAAGGTGGTGATGAAAAGTTAGAGGATAGGCTGAAGGAATTTATTGTGGACAACCATGCTCTAGAATTAGCAAATTATGCAATTTCAAAAAATTGTGCTATTGATTTGTATGTAGAGTATAAGGGTGGCAATGAAGGCATAGTTGAGGATAATTTCAATGTACTAAATGAAAGGAATGATGATGACAACAATGATGACTCCTTAAAGGATTTACACATGGATGACAATGAAGAAGAATAGGCAAATGGTCTTGATGATGGCTTTGATGCAGTTGGTTTAGAAGCAACAGCTTCAGAAGCACCACCTCCTAAACACGAAATATGGACGGGATAAAACATGTGTATCCAAAATTCCGTGGCCTACACCGAGGTAAAAAGAAATGGAACAAGCAATGAAGAAGGGTAAGTACAAGCAATCATGTGTTGACAAAGCCAACAGTCTTAATGGCAAACTGAGTACCACTAGTGTGGGAGTGAAGTCAGGAAATGTTCAAGTTCATGTTGTTGATGTTGAATGTGAAAATGTAGAAGGTGGTAGTTCTTTGTAGGGTGGTGGATTTAACACTGAGGAGGGTTGTTTGTAGGGTGGTGGGGTTGATGTTGCTGATGTAGGGTTGGAGCATTTAGGGGTTCAAAGGGCTAGTGTTGGTTTGCATAAGGATAGTGTTAATGTTGCTAATATTGGGTTGTAGGGAGTTGGGGTTACAAGTGTTGATGTTGGTTTGCAAGATGATAGGGCTAAGGGAGTTATGACTGAAGGTGCTGCTTAGCAAGGTGCTAGAGTTAAGGATGAGGATGGTGTTGGTTTACATGGTGGTGGAGTTGAGGTTATGGGTGCTGATGTTGGTTTACAAGATGGTGGAATTGAGGTTAAGGGTGTTGGTTTACAGGTGGTGGAGTTCAAGTTTATGGCATTGGTTTGTAGGGTGGTGGAGTTAAGGGTGAGGGTGGTGCTAGTCTATAGGGTGGTGGAGTTGAGGATGTTGGTGTAGGTTTGTAGGGTGGTCAACAAGATGAGGGTGAGGAGGCTGTTGAAAATATTCAATCTAAAAAAAGACCTAAGAAGGGTTTTAAAGAGTGTTTCAGTTTGGTAAGCCACATATAAGTTTTGTTCCACCAAATTCGGAGCATGAAAACAACATTAAGGATGGATATGAATTTGAATTCTTACAAAGTAAAGATTCTAATGATGAAAATTATAACGTTAAATATGACAAATTCAGGAAGAAGCTTATGTGCAAAGATTTTTAGTTCAAATAAGGCATGGAGTTTAGGTCTTTACTTGAGTTTAAAAGAGCTATGCTTGCACACTCAATCCTCAATGGAAGAGGAGTGAAGTCTATCAAAAATGATCACTTAGGGGTAAGGGTTAAATGCAAGCATACCTGTGACTTTGTAGCATTTGTTAGTAAAGTGGGAATGTCAAACTTACAGGTTGAAGAATTTAAACCAGAAACATATATGTGGAAGGGTTTTCAATAATTCAACTGCAAAGTTAAAGTGGATGGCTCAAGTGTTAGTTGATAAAATGAAAGCTACTACTTTTGAATTTACATTAACTATTATATCAAGGGGCATAGGTGCAACTCCAATGTACCTTTGCAAATACCTCATTATCCTTTTTGTAGCAACCAAATGTGGTTTCCTTGGATCATCCATAAACCTGCAAATTAATCCAACTCCATAACATATGCTAGGTCTACTATTATAAAGATACCTCAAGGAACCAACAATCTGTTTAAATAGAGTGCCATCTACTACTTCTTCTTCACTGCTCCTCTCCGATTTAACATTCACTTCAATAGGTGTTGCTGCTAAATTGCAGCCTATCATGTTAAACCTTGTTAAGACTTCACTCACATATTTCCTTTGATGCAACACTATTCCCTTTGATGTACTAGTAAATTCCATTCCAAGGAAGTAAGTCAATCTTCCCAAATTAGTCATTTCAAACTCAACTTTCATAACCACCTTGAACTCCTTAATTTCTTTAGAATTGTTACCAGTAACCAATAAATCATCAACATAAAGGAAGATTAAAAGCAATTATGACCTTCCATGCTGGAATCTCATATAAACCCTATGTTCCACAAAGCATGTACTAAAATTGAGTTAAAGTAAGAATAAATCAATTCTTTTATTCCAAGCCTGAGGGGATTGTTTTAGGCCATATAGAGCCTTTTTCAATTTGTACACCTCTTCTTCCTTACCCGTAGTCTCACAACTTGGTAGCTGAGTAACATATACCTCTTCCTTTAGGGATCCATTAAGAAATGTAGATTTAACATCAAGTTGGAATAATGGCCGACCTCTTGAACATGCTAAGGCCATAACTAGCCTAATAGTCTCAATCCTTGCCACTGGTGCAAACACTTTTGAGTAGTCAAACCAATCCTTTGCAAAACACCTTTTTCCACCAACCTTGATTTGTGCTTGACAATAGATCCATCTAGATTTAGTTTTAACTTGTAACCCATTTGACAACAACTAGATACTTGTCTAGGGGTTAGACAGTCAACTCTCATCTTTGGTTCTTCTCAATGGCTCTCAACTCTTCCACCATAGCTTCTTTCCAAACTTGCTCCTTCATTGCTTCCTCAAAATTCAATGGTTCAGTATTAGTAAATAAGGCAAAATGCATAAGATCACCTTCATGAGTTATTACTCTGTCAAAAAATAACTCATAATCAACAAATCAAGATTGTAATTGTCTATGTCTTTGCGATTTTTGAGGCTGGAATTAAGTTGTATTAGTGTTATCTCTTTCATTTAATTGATCTTGTCACTGATCCAACAATGAAGGCATTTGGTTGAGGTTGTTACTCTATTTCTTCCAATCCCAAAATTCCTTTTCAACCACTACCACATCTCTACTTATCATTATTTTTTGATTCACTTGATCATACAACCTGTATGCACTTGTATAATTATATCCTACCAAGATCATAGCCTTACTCTTTTCTTGCAATTTCTTCTCTTCTCATTGGGTACATGTATGAAGCATAATGATCCAAAAATTCTGAGATGACTCACTATTGGCTTCCTTCCTATCCACACTTCCTTTGGCACTGACTCCTTCTATCTCTTAGTTAAGCATTTATTCAACACATATACTATTGTGGAGATAGCTTCTCCATAAAAAGAGTATGGCAAGGCTTTCTACTTCAACATACCCCATGGCATGTCAAGCACTGTCTGATTCCTCCTTTCTGTTAAGCCATTACGTTAAGGGGTGTAGGGGGTTGTAACTTCATGTTGAATGCCATTCTTCACACAAAATTCCTCTAACTCATTTGAGCTATACTTTCCTCCTCCATCAGTTTGCAACACCTTTATTGATATCTCACTTTGTTTTTCAACTATTACTTTAAACCTTTGAAAGGTTTCAAGTGCCTCTTTCTTGGTTTTAATTAGATACAACCACATCATTATACTAAATTCATCAACAAATGATATGAAGTATCGATTACCTCCCAATGAAGACACTTCAAATGGTGCACATATGTTAGAATGCACCACTATCAACAAGTTTGTTGCTCTCATTGAAGGTGTGACTTGAAGGAATTTTGAGGTTGCTTACTAGCCAAACACACTTCATATATCTTTTTCGGTACAGTAATTACAGGAGTCTAGCAACCATTTGTTTGGAACCAAGTTGATTCAAACTTCTAAAATTTAGATGTCCAAACCTCGAGTGCCAAAGCCAACATTCCTCATCAGATTCAACAGCCTTCAAGCACCAAATTTCAGTAGCCTTCATGTAGATTTGAAGGTCCTATTTTTTTTTTTCGAAAGAGGCTCCTTTAAGATTAACTATGAGTAGAATCAAATATCTTCACAAAATCATGTTTCATAACCACCAAAAACCCTTTCTCTATTAGCTGTCCAATACTCAATAGGTTGCATTTCATCCCAGGTACATATAGCACATTCTCAATCAATGGTGATTTTCCATTTCTTCTTTCAATCACAATGTTGCCCACACCTTTTGTACTTAATGTTTTGTCATCTGCAAATCAAGCTTTTCTTGTTCTTGTTATATCAAGATCAGACAACCACTCCTTGTGATTGGTCATATGTTTGAGCAACTAGTATCAAGATACCAAAGTTCAGACTATGAAGAATACTCACTGGTAGTCACCATCAGTAGAATTGGATTAGAATCTGAATCTTTTTGCCATTTGGTAGTGTTCGTTACTAGTAAAAAGTAATTAATTAGTTGTTTTTGTTAATTTTAGAAACATTTTAAAAAATAAATAATATTATTTCCTAGAATATAAGTTATTTCTAATAAACACTAGACCATTTATGAACATCCCTAGGTGCATATGAGAAGCATTAAAAAAATCATTTTGCTTTTAGTGAATACTCTCTAACGCATAAGAAAGCATTAAAATTGTCCTTTGCTTAATTTTTACTTTTTAAATCTAATTATCATAAATTTTATTAAAGATGTTTTCTAATTAAAAAATTCTTAAAAAAAATATACAAACAAGAAGGCTTTTATAAAATTTTATACTATTTTTTTCTTGTGGGACCGAAATGTATCCTTATAGTAAATTTTATATCTATCCATCCACCCACATTTTATTTGCTAAAATCCATTCTCCACTATCGGATATTTTAATTTAATGTTGTGGACAGCTAAACTTCTTAATTTTGATTTTGCTTCAGGTGATACCTGTAGCAGCAAATGAGGTAGCGTTCTCAGCCCATGCTGTTCTAATTACGGCAACAACCGTATTCCAGATTGCAATCTATGAAGTACATATTTTTTCTTTTTCATTGAGTTTATTCATTGTTAACATTTAGAATTCAAGATTGTCCTAAAAGTTGCAAATTTCCTATGTGGCGTGGAAGTCAAAAAGTCTCTAAAATAGCTTTTGGAATCGTCCTTGCTGTATGATTAAGTGCAACAATTTGTTTCTTCATAGCCTTGCCTCAACATCGTTGGCTCTGGCTAGTTTCCATTTTCAAGTATGTTGTATCTCTTCATCTATTGTGTGGTCAATGGCATTAGTCAATTCCATATTACGAATTTGTGACCTATTTTAATCTAGGCAGGTACATTTGATGATTCAAAACCATAGAATTGTCATATATTAATGGCTAAGCATTAGATTTTTCTGATGAAAATTAAATTATTTGGGTTTATTTACTTTTATTTTCATTTCATGTTTTCATTTTTTCTTTTCATTTTTTAATTATAAAGCTATCACCTTATTTTCAATCTGTTTTTAATTTTTCAATATTTGTACAAAAAATAGAGAAAACAAAAAAAAACTGTTTTCACTGTTTCATATACAAATCTTTGAAAACAAGAAACAAATTAAAAATAAAGTGACAGTTTTGTAATTAAAATATAAAAATAGAATCTCAAAACAGAAAATGAAAACATAAGTAACGGATAATGTCTAAACTGGCCTAATAATATGATATATTATATAATATATTGAAGAATAAAATCGTCTGATTTTTTAAACTGTCTAAACTAGCCTAAAAACTAATTTACAAGCCCACTCAGTTGTTTTAGGCTTTTAGCATCATTTTGCCAAACTAGATGAGACTATCACTGAGTTAATTTTCATAATGCCACTTCAGCTTTCCTTCTAACTTTTGTTGAAATTGATCATTTTGCAGTGTCATCCAAGTTTGTTTGACAATTATAAAATATATTCCCAGGTGAGGGATTTATCCTAATTTGCATTATGTTGTCCTTAGCTTATTTTTCCCACGTTCTATATATTTTAGTGCTTTTTGAATTTTGATATATAATTGTCTATTTGTCTTGTTTGCAATTGTATATTTGTCTTGTCTATTTTGTCCAAGTTTCTCGTTTGCCAATGTATGAATTAGCTTTCTTAATAGGTAACCTGGAAGAATAAGTTTAGCTAGTCTTCTCATCAACGAATCGTATTTTGGAATGTAAATATATATGATCTGAAGAAGGGCTAGTTACTTTATTTATTTATTTATTTATAAGCCAATAACTTTTATTAATGCAGAACAAGTCTAGCACAAATTGTGCTAATGTGAACAAAAAAAAAGCTCATTCACTACAGCCACAGCATAGAGCTTTAAGAAAAAACTTTTTAATATTTTCATTGAATAGAATTAATTTCAAGTGTTATATATATATATATATATATATATCTTATTTATATTCTAAAAATAATTTTACTTTGCCAATTAAATAAAATCATTTCTTTTCAACTCACTTATAAAATATCACATCCAAACACAAATCAATTTTATTAAATTTTTCTATCAAAATCAATTTCACTTGAAATCTAAAATAATTAGAACTTTAGTGAGATCTTATGCGGGTAGATCACTTTATTAGCCCACATTTTCTTTTTCTCATTTATATAATTAGATTTAAAAGATGATAACTTCAACTTATTTAATTAATTTATATTAAAAAGTGAAAATTATTCTATTAAAAGATTTAAAATTAATTGTTTTGTAAGATAAATGCATACTCAATTATTAAGTAAGCTTAAAAAAGGGAAATTCAATAATTCTAATAATTCATCTTGACATAACTTCAATTTCATTAGCTCGATTCATACATTTTGTGAGTTTATGAAACTATTATCTCTTAGCTATCCTTATTTAATAAATTGTGTTATAAATATAGGCAGTGATGAACTTCATGAGAAAAAGTACGGATGCCTGGAGTGTTGGCTTCACTCTGCTGGATTTTTCTGGAGGGATAGCAAACTATGCACAAATGGTTATGCAATCAGTTGATCAAGGTATGTTATCTCCTTTACCAATGTATCTTGCTGTCTCACATTGTAGTTTGAACTTTGAATTGAAACTTTTCACTTACATCTTCAATTTCCAGGTTCTTGGAAGAACATCTTTGGGAATATAGGGAAACTAATGGTATCTCTGGTATGAAAAGTAAAATATTATCTAGTTACATTATATGAGATATTTTTGCTTGTGTATAATTGCAATTATGCAAATTTAAATTAAAAACATACTTCTTGGACATTGCTATAAACAAAATAAAAACTATAAATAATTATCATCATAAATCACTTTCTATTATCTACAAATCTGAATAATATCAATCTCATTCTTTTCTTAAGAGCATTCATAAAGAGGACAATTTCCATTTTTTGGTTCATTAAGCAACAATACTTCTATGTTTCTATATTATACATGTTTCAATGTCTTGTATGTAGCTATATTAGATTTTCATAACTTTTTTAAAGACTTGGATACTTCACCGATACGTATCAGTTAAGTGTCAAAAATACAATATTAGATACATATTGAATATGAATACGTGAAACAAATGAAAGTATTGGTGTTTCATAGCAGAGGAAGTAAATTTATTGAAAGGGCTAAAATTCAAATAGAACTTAGGCTATATTCAAATGACAATGCTTTTGATGGATTAATAATTAACCATGGCAGGTGTCTGTCTTCTTTGACATCAGCTTCCTGTGCTAACATTATTTGCTATATCCTGCAAAAAATAACAGATCAGAGACCTCTGCTGAACCTAACAATGCAAAGTCTTCAGATCAATCATTACCAGAAAATGTCTAAGGGGTAGTTTCATTCATGAATTAACCCTCCTGGAATGAAGCCAGCCTCCTATTGTGGTTGAACCTACAGTGTAATCCAGGAGAAATAGATGTGATAGAATATTTAAGAGGCTTTGATCACTTTTCAAATCTATTGCCTATGATTTGTAAGCTTCAGGAAATTTTCCAACACCTGTAAATATTTGTGAACCTACATTGTCATTATTCAACTAGATGTAGACGAGCTAACTGCACTAGTGCCATGTGCTTCTAAATTCAAGGATTAATGGAACACAAAAAGTACATGAATTGATAAGAATCATTATTGTTAAATGGCTGTGCCATGGCCGCTTTGGCAGATTTTTTGCTAACTGCCATAGGCAATTTGTGAAGGGAGGCCCGCTATGGCAGGGCCATAGGCTGCAATGGTGTGTTTATATGGCGGAATTTTGGCCTTCCACCATCCACTATTGATAACACTAATAAGAATAAGAATAGTTTGTAATTTTTTTTATAAATACTATTTGAATGTGATTTTACCCTGAAGAAATCACAAGCTTTGTTGTAATTTAACTTGCAATTTGCTTTAAATATGATTGTTACACATCTAATATGACTGGTTAAAAAATTGTAAATTTTAACACACTCAGAAAGCTTCTGTTGGTAAATTTGTTTAGAGCTTCTCTGAATTATTGAAGTATTCTTTGACACTGCATGAAGATGGTGATCAGTTACACTTGGAAAGCTTAGCCTTCTTGCTTCTTATTATAACATGTTCTACTTTTCTTTTCTTTCTTTATTTATTTATTAATTTTTGTAGTTTACTATCTAACTCTGCATCAAGCACAAGCTATCATAAATAACATTAACTACTTTAAGTACGAGTTCCAACTTAAAACTTCCAGGGAAGGGTTTACTTCCTCAATTCTTTGTTTGAGTAAAATAAGAATCATCATAATTTATGCTCATGGAAGAACTACCTGAAAAACCTAACACTCTGTTATTTTTGTGCTTTTGAAATCAAAATGATCAACGCTAATGGTTAGAGCTTGGAAAGTATTTTGATGGGACCATAAGATTTTATTGACCATACGAGATTAAGTGTTTGTTTTTCAGTTGCTTCCAACTGAACGCCAATTCGACATCCTCCTTCCTTCTACATTTTTGTCTTGGAAAGTGGGAAAGTTCTATTGAACGCCCCTCAAATGGTAAAACAAACACACCTTAAAGCTGCACAGCAATTACTTCGTCTGACAGCCAAAATTGGAATTGTTAGTGGATCTTCGACTATAATTTGTAGGTGGGATCTTAAAGTTAAGAACAGTTTTCAATTGGATTCATCATTGGAGAAGAATGACGTGAATGTTACGTGTAAGAATGTTCTTATATAAGAACTGATTCTTAATCATTAAAAAATAATTGAAGGGTAATTTGTATAACTCGTTTTAAAGAAATAAAAAGATGCAAAATAACTTGTGAAACTTATTTTAAATTCTTAAAGAATTACACTATTGAGGTGAAAAGTTACTAAAATTGTTGCTAAAATTCTTGAAACTGACGCGACATGGTATGACTCAAAAAAGGAGTGAATAACCTCCAATAGTATTCACAATCGGAGATGCTCTTTACTGAAGACTTGCGATAGTGTGTGAAACAAGCTGAGCAAGCAGCCACATGACACGGAGCAGAACATTAAAGAGGAGAGAAGCGTAAGGTGTAACCATGAGGAGAAGATGGAGCAGCTGATTGACACACTTGCAGTTATACTGCAATAGTTGGCGGTGTTGGCAAAGTAGCAATCATACCTAGCACAATAGCTGAGGACGACAAACAAGTATTCTCTAGAACACTGGTGACTTTAAGGAAGATAAATTATCAATAGATTTTGTCACCGATTTCAAATGAAATATTAAAATAAGATGGAGAGGTCTAGACTCTATGGCTAGACTAAGCATAAAGTTGAGATTGCTATCTAAAATCAGAGATTTCAGGATACACAGTAAAATATGGAACAATAAACCCTGATTCAGAGGAATGTATAAAATGATTCAAATGCTCAATCTATTTTCATTGAAACCAAAGCATAGTTAAATATCTAAACCCAAACTTGACTAGAAAACTTAAATCAGTTTCAAGTACGCAGTAGGGCAAGTAAAATTAGTTACAGATTTACAGTGTTGTCTTTTGTCTGCGTTTGATACCATTGAACTTGAATTCTCTTGCACATTATCCAATTACTGATTGCTGGAGTAGGAAGAAATGAGAAGCACTAGTGCCCAGTTCCCCACGGGGGACAAAGAAAGCCCAAAAGTTGTAGCTGCTGCACAAATTGTGTCTAAGCAATTTCCATGTCCGCTCATCCTTGCTTTTTCAGTAACTGTTGGTTTTGTGATTCTGAACTATTGAGATCATGTAATTTTCATTTTCTACAAGGATCAGTGAATCGAATAGCCTCCATGCTACTTTCCTGCTTCAACACATGGAGTCCAGTTTTTATAAAGGTTGTTGTGGCAGGAAAAAAATCTGGATATATAACCTCTGCATGGTTCCATTCATTTTCTAAAGTGCTTCATCTAAATTTACTTTTTTCTCCCGCAGATCAAAAAGACATGTACAATCACTTGTCATACGCAAACTATCAAACAAATGTTTATTGCCATCGATAATCACAATGGGTCCAAATACCATGGTGGGTCTAAATGTACCACCATTAGCAAGGCATACTTGCGTATCAGTCCCGTAACAAGACAAATAGCTATGGCTGGGAATTTGTTACGGAACCAGAAAGAAATTGGCAATCCCGAGCTTTGGAACTCAAACCACTCTGGAATCTTGGCTGCTGGTGCTGGCAAATAAAAGAAGGTGCTTCCAGCCTCATGTAGTTCCTGTTTGTCATAAATAATTCATTAAGTTTAGCAAATTAAATACACTATCAATGACCAAATCAAATACATAAAAATACAATACCTGATTCAGGAACATGCTTCTACATGAGGAAGTCAAGGATAGGCATCCTTCTGCAAAGAAAATTTTCAAGTTTGGAGGAATCCCTCTAATTTCCCGAAGACGCTCACAATAATTCAAATTAAGCACAGTTAAAAAGTGGCATTCTTTGAAATATTCGGGAATAACGGTGAAATTATTCCCTGATAGGTTTAATTCCTTCACATTAGCAAACCATTGGAGAGCTATCGGAAAAAATTCATCTGACAGGTTGCAGCTTCGAGATGAAGATATTGAACGTTTGAAGACACAGTTGAGCTCACTTTGTCTGCACCCTCATCCTCTTTAGGCAGTAGCCACCCTTCCCATCGCCAACCTATAATCTCAACCAGTTCTGGCATCATGCAAATGCTGGAAAGGAGAATGCCATCGCAACCATTTTTATTGTCTAGAAACCACAGATTTAATTTTTGAAGCCGAATAAGATTTTGAAATGAAAGTGGAAATTTTTTCACAGAAGTTCCTTCCAAGTCAAGTTCTGTTATATTTTCCATCTTTCCTAATATTTCTGGAAAACTCTCAAGCCTGGCACAATACGAAAGTTCGAGTTGCTCAAGAGAGGTCAACAGGATGGGGGGAAACTCTTAAGCCTAGGGCAACCTTTTGCGTTAAGATTTTAAGTTTTTCCAAGAACCCAACTGAATTGTGAATTGCAAATAAATTCCACAATTTTGAAATGACAATTTTTCCAAATGTGGGACACAAGATACATCTGGTATCTCCGTTAAACGTCCACAGTGATCAAAATTTAAACTTGTCATATTCACAAACTTCTGCAACACAAAAAGAGGGAAAAAAGATGCAAATCAATAAAATGAAAGAGAATTTATTAATATAAAACAAAAAAATAAAACAAATGAATAACCATAAAGTAAACTTCTTAAGATACAAAATCAAGGAAATGAACTCAATACACTCGCCTTTTTAATAATGTACCCAACTCAAGTGATGTAAACCCACTGCCTTGTAACTAGCATATAGCAAGTTTCTTCGGGCGAAAATCATTTGGCAAATTATGTGAAGGATATCTCCACCATTCCAATACTCTTAAACTATTAGGAAGATGTTGGGATCTCTGGAGAAATGAGCATTTCTGATAATAAGTGTTTTGAGATTTTTCATCTCCTTGAAGGCATTTCCATCCCATTCTATTTCTACTTCTTTAAATAAGTGGAAATCCATAAATATGATTTCAATCTGACTAGTTCCCTTTCAACAGAAAAATCACGAATCAACCACAATACATGCATAAATATTAGGACTTCAACATACATATTTAGAGAAATGTACATATTATAAAGCAAAAATAAAATAAAATTGTGACATGAGCATATAATAATCAAGAGAGATAATTCAAGGTTGAAGATGAAAAGCCAAACCATCCACATGTATCAATCTTATTTACCTTATTTTCGTCTAAAACTTCAACTATATCCTTAGGGATCCATAACCTGCTACGTTTCCCAGGCTCTTTGGGTGATTCTTGCCGGACAATTTCTCTACCCATGTCCTCTATCAAGTTATGTAGTTTCACCTCACCATCCAAACTAATCTTTATGAGAGATTTTTCAACCAACACTCTAATATGATGTTTCATGCAATTGCCATGATGAGAATGAAGTATATCTTCGACCTCTGTCAATCCCAATTCTTTAAAGCAACAAGCAATGTCAAGAAAAACAATTTGCTCATCTTCTTCCAAAGCATCATAACTTACTTTAAGTATCTCTTGGATCTCTTTATTAGGAATTCTTTCGTATCGATCTAAGGTAGATTTCCATTGTTCTATATTTCCTCCAAATAAATTGGAACCTATTACTTCTAAAGCCAATGGAAGGCCCGAAGCATAAGTTACTGCTCGATTCAAAAGATCCTTGTAATGTGGATCAACTTTTTCCAACTTGAAAGCTTCCAACTAAGTAATTCAAGAGCATCTTCCTCATTCCATTCATTCAACTCATATGTTCTTTTAACATGGTGACATGCTAGCAGCAATTTGTCCCGAGTCGTGATTATGACTCTACTACCAGGACCAAACCAATGAGGTCTTCCAGCAAACTTCTGTAGCTGTTCCTGTCTGTCAACATCATCTAGAATTAAAAGAACCTTCTTTTGCAGGAGCCTATGCTGTATTATGGAAATTCCTTGTTTGACACTTGTTAACTTAATCTCTCCAACTGTTTCAGAAAGAAGGTTGCTTTGGAGATGCAGTAACCCATGTTTGTTTGAAGTTTCTCTGACGTTTTCAAGGAAACACACAGCTTCAAAATGGTCAGCAATGGAATTAAAAACTGCGGCAGCAAGTGTCGTTTTACCTAATCCCCGGAGTCCATGGATCCCACCATGTGGACAACATCATCAGATCCAACATCCAGAAGCGACCTTACTTTTAGCACTTGTGACTCTAGTCCAACTGGGTAATCCGCAACATGTAAAGGAGCTGGATTAATCTTGCTAGAGACCAACTTAACTATCCTCTGAATAAACTCATATTCATATCCGTCCTATTCAATCAGAGAAATTTGTGAGAAGTCAAACTAAACGCCTCATGCCCCATGTCTTGATACGTAGGTATGCTGTTCAAGGTTATTAAGTATTTTCATCCCTTAAAATTTTAACATTAGGTTTAATTATTAATTGTAGTTGTCCAACTTATCCCAAGTAAAAATGGAATTAAACAACCCATTAAAAATAATTGGTGTAATTTTTTATATTGTACCAACCATCATTAAGTACATAAAAAATTACACTAATCACCATTTTTACGCGGGTAAGTTAGCAATCCCTTATTGATTTGGTCTCTATATTTCTCTACACTTCACCACTTTGACCCTATTAGTAAAAATTGTATATTTTAGCCCCTAGAAGAGCAAATTTAATATATTTTAGTCCCTGCAGGTTAGTTGTTCAAACTCGTTAACTTTGGCCCCTGTAACACTGCTACAAATCTTTTTGGCAGTGTAAAAATTGCTAAAAATTTTCTCACAGTCTTCACAACAACACATAGTAATGGTGTTAACGGTAAGACCAAAACGTGTTAAATTGTTCATATAAAAACTAAAACATACAATTTTTACATATAGGGTCAAAACAGTATAGTGCGAATAAGTATAGGAACTGAATCCTTATATATATAAATTACAACAGTTATTTTGAATGAGAGCGTTTTTAGTTACTATTATTCAATAAAAATGTTTTTAGCTATCATTCTTCAATGAGTATTTTTAGAATTTTTTTTTATTTTTTATTTCTTTCAATCTATTATTTTCAATATCTTAATTTTAAATTAAATTTTATTTTTTTAAAAAAATCATCTATAATTAAAAATTAACATGTATTACAATAATTTTAAAAATATTTATTTATTACAAATTTTACTTATTAATATAATTTATATATTCAAAAGTATTTTTATTATAAATTTAAGTTATATAAGATAAATATTTATTCTATAGGTTAAAATACTAGTTAATAATTAAACCTTAACATTAAAACATCATTAGACAAGAGAAAATTAAAAACCTAGTAAGATTGATCTAGTGATGGAAGGTTGAATAATTTACATGAGATCATAGGTTCTAACCTTGTACTATAAATCATTGTACACCAAAAAAACACAAGTGAAAATTAATGAATTAAAATAAGTTAAAAGACTGGCGAGGGAGGGTACTCATGTTTGAAATGGTAGCCAGACAAGTTAGCCGCTTGGTGCAGAGCCATCTTCCATGTCTGTAGCTTCTCCATGTTACACTTGAAAGTCTCCTTATTAGCGTTCAACTTCTTTTCACGATTAGCCAGTGCCTCTCCAAAACTACCTGTGTGGTGTCTCACATCGGAAGGATGGACCCATAAAAAACTGGCAAAACCAACAGACCCTTGATGGCGAGTAGTTCCCTGTGTCATCTTTGTCACTTGCATGATGAAACTAGACTTCACGTGCTCGGAGACTGCCCTTTAGTAAAGAATGTTTGGATGTTAATTCATGATGTGTTGCCTCCAAACGTTTTTGATAATATCTTGGAAGATTGGGTGCTGAATAATATAACTGTTTTGGACTCGACTTACAAGGGTGTTCAATGAGGGTCGTTTTCGCCACATATACTAACGAGCATTTGGCGGGCTCGAATGAATGTGTTTTCAAGAATGGTACATTTAGTGCCGGTGGAGTCTTAAAGGCTATTGACCTTCGAACGTCTATTGGGAGGCATCCGTCCCTGGACTAACAAGGCTAACACGGATGGATCTGTTCATCTTGGTGGCTTACAGCGTCTTGTGCAGTGGTCTTTAGGGATCATCTTGGTGAATGGTTAGGGGGCTTTATGAGGAACTTGGGTTCCTTTAATGTTTTTCCGCTGAGCTGTGGGGGGGTGTTTACGGCGCTATCTGTAGCTTGGATACAGGTATTCGGAAGCTCATTCTTGAATGTGATTCGGAGCTAGTGGTTCGGTTGGTGACTCTGTATGACTCTGGATCATTCATATAGGCCTCCAGTTATTGCTGTCCGGAGATTGATCCATAGGGAGTGGGAGGTAGAGATCACGCATCTGTTTCGAGAGAAAAATGTTGTGGCAGATTTTCTTGCTGCAGCTGCCCATAAGCAGGAGTTGGGTTGCGTTTGCTTGAACCCTCCCCCTGGGTGTGCCCAATTTTTTATTAGAGATGTTATGGGGTTGTCTATGCCTCGGTTAGTCAATGTGTAGTTTGTTTTTTGGGGCTTGTCCCTCCTTAAGATCAAAAAATAAAAAAATAAAAAAATTTGTAACCTTACATACCATATTAATTATATTATTCTCTCATATTAATGAAAATTTAAATAAAATGTCAAATGTTAGAATTAATAAGTGAGCAGAATTAATACAAAATAATAGTAGGGCAAATTGTGCATAAGATTGCTTAATTATAAATTAAATAGTATGAAAATTTTCTATATAAAAAAAAAACGTGGAAAAAAGGGCTTACAAATTTTTCTGATGAGAATTGCGCTTTCATAAGTTAGAAATTAAGTAGTATTCCTTCATAGGTTGGAAATTAAAGTAGAATTCTCTTATTACAATATTTTTTAGTGTTGTTGGATTCAATTTAGCTTTCTTCTAAATTTTTAAAATATTAGTTATTAAACGTAAGTGAATAATATATGTTGGAATTAAAGTATTCCATTATAATTTTAAATGACAGTTGGTTTCTTATAATATTTTAATTATAGGAGACATAAAGCGGTTAATTTAATGCAAATTTAAACAATTGTTCATAATTTATAATAAGTGAGTAGAATACATGCAAAATAATAAGTAGGAGATATATAAGATTACTTATTATAAATCAAATAATACAAATTGATATGATTTTCTAATATCAAAAAATTATGCTAATACGAATTGATATTAAAAAAAGAATAATTTTCATCAAAAATAAATTAAAACGAATAATTAATTTTTAGTCATAATTTGCATAATTATAAATTATAAATTAAATTATGCATATATGAATTGATATAAGAAAAGAATAGTTTTTTGTCAAAATAAATCAAAAAGACTAAATGATTTTTTGTCATAAATTGTCTGTGAAAATCTCTTGGTTAGATTTCCTTTTACATTTGACATTTTTTTATTCTTTATGGAAAAATAACTTTATAAGAAATCTTTTTAAAGTTTAATGGATATATACTGTCAGTGTAAAGTTTTTCCACTATCAATGCATATTTTTTTTCTCTCTTTTGGATTTTAGTGACAATTGATGTCATTATTATATTTAAATTGTAGGAAACATATAACAATTAATTCAATAAAAATTTAAATAATTGTACATAAATCATAATAAGTGAG